>JAEQBH010002334.1:0-533985 GCA_016808115.1 Tetrastigma voinierianum | reverse complement strand
GATACAAATGGGTGTATCGTGAAGCGGGAGAGAGGCACGGTGTCGGCGACACGGCGAGCCGAGAGTACGCGTGCGGCGCGGCGACGCCTGCGCGACACCTGTGAAATGCAACACGCATGGCGGGGATTGGTCGCGATACAATTCGCTTGGATGCGTGACGGTGGCGGCGTGACTGCGACATGGCGCCCGGTAGGCGGCGGCGACCGCGGCAAGAGGTGCCCCTATGACGCGGCCCGGCCTGCGGCTGGCGACCGCGGTAGCGATGGGTGCCTGCGACATGGCGCCCATGCGTTACGACACGGCCGGTGCATGCGCGGCATGGACCGCGATCACGGCCGGGAGGGGGCCATGATCCGCGCGGCCGGTAGCGCGCCACGACCGCAGCGCCATGGCGCGGCTTGAAGTGCTTTCGTGCGGTGGCGCGCGGCCCCAGGGTTCGGGTGTGCACCCTGACCAGTGTCTTGGCTTCGGGGGCCAACGTTCTAAGTCGGCTGTTGGGAGTCGTGATACGAAAGTGGGATTAACGAGAGATCTTAGAATACTGTCTTCCCAGTGTCGATCCAACGATAAATTGGGAATGATAGCGGAAGCATAGTAGACCCATAATTATGTATAATTTCTGAATAAAATAGTGATTTTATTTAAATCATAATACGAAAGGCTTGGATATATTAATCATGATATCATTATTCTGGTTATTATTAGTAATTCTTTGTGTTTAGATTAATTATTATAATTATAAAATTTCATTTGACTTGATCGATTCTAGCATTAAAAGTGGTATCGGTAGATTTAGAATGCAAGGCAGGGATTTGATGGTTGTCGGACACGTAGAAGATTAGTATTAAGAGTTCGCCCCAAGCATGTGTCTGACTTTTAGAAGAAAGCGTAGAGCAATAAAAGCTTGAGATTTTTATAAGCCAGGAATTTATTAGCAAAGGAATGGATTCATTCATCAAATAAGGCCGATTGAATATAATCGATTCTTTGAGTATCTTACTTCGAGCTTTGATGATTATTATCTTGAATATGGAAATCGTTTGTGAGCGATCGTGAAGATGTGTGAAACGCGAAGATTGAGCCAGAAATGAATTTCACCAAGTATGAAGATTTCTGCAGCGGTAATAATGAGATTATTAAAGGCAAAAGATTATACGAGAATATTTGCAGAATATGCAGTTATAGTTGGAAATCTGATTAGTTTAGAGATTTAAAAGCGAAAAAGGAAATGTTGGAATTAGAGAAGGCATTTGATAGGCACGAACGAGGAAGGATTTTCGAAAGAAGATATAAGTAGGATTTTTAAGAAAAATATGATAATATTTATAGTCGAGAATTCGGTCGATCTTATATTATGATTATTGATACATGGATTTAGATTTGTGAGAAGCGTGGGTGGACGCGTATAGTTTATTTATATTGTCTTGAAATGCGAAGAAATAGATTATCCAGGAAGATTGGTGAAGAACCATGATTATGAGCCCAAATGGATATGAGCAATTCTTATTCGGACAGGGAATCTTGGTTTGAAGGAGATGATTAGATGGATTTAAAAATATCTCGGATAGTGGCGCAGAGATTTTTTGTAGCATGAGGTCAGCATCACTCGTGTAATTTAAAAATGAGGACGATGATTGAAGGCTGCAGTACTAATGGCCTTGTGAAGCTGCTGCTTGATGGGCGTTCACGAGATCGCCGGCGCGAGATTTAGAGCACAGGTATCTTTAGAAACGCGGCTAGCCCCAGAGGAACGAACATGTGCAGCCCAGATACGTAAACGAGGAATATGGTCGCGGGTGGATTCGATTAAGGCTAGGAAGGTATAAGCGCAATTTGGAATATATTTAGATTTGGATTTTTAATGGGATATCTCTAATGAATGAGTGAAATATTAATATTGGTGAAATGTGTAGGAATGTCTTTAGAGACGGAAAAGATATATAGGGATAGCGATGATTAAATCACTGTTTATAGTTGTTTGGTGAATTTCAGGGAGTTGTTGGGTGCGTAGATGGCATTGTGGGTTGCTTTGGGTCTAATTCTCAGTGGTTGGTGGTTTCGCAAGTCATGGATATGTTAAGTGTTGTTGAGTGATTGTTCAGTACCATCTTGAGTAACAATCTGCAATGCTAGATGTAATATCGTATATATAGGATCGAGCATTATGTAAATGCATGTACCTGCCTCAGATTGGGTGGCGGATCTGCAGTCAGTTATCCAGTTTGTCGATTAGATCTGGCCAGGAAGAAGAATTTCGTTAAAAGAAAGATTAAGCGAATGAATTGTCGTAAGCAATATTTAATTAAGCGAAATGATTAGAAAGAAAATGTTAACATTTAACGAAAGGTAATAATCGATTCTTTGTGATAGGAGATTTGAAAAAAGCGCTATATTCGAAAGAAGAAATAAAGCAGAAGATTAGAATAGATTAAACCAGTTTACGGAAGATAGATTTGGAAGAGAAGATATTTTGTAAGAAGAAAATATGGATATTTTAGAAGAAATTGGAATAATAATCTAGATTAGAAGAAAGAAACGATTTATAGAATCACAGTAGCGAAGGAATGTAGGTCTCTTACCTTTGCAATCGAGATGAGGCATTATCACAGAATGAATGTCTGAATAAATTTATGAAAAGAAAATTGAGATAGATGATATTACAGAAAAAATGATTAGTGAGAAAGATTTTATTGAGTCGAAAGATTAGAAAGATTTAGATGATCATAATGCGGCGATTCGAGTTATGGCCACATTCTGAAAGCAGTTATGATTATTCGAAGAATTTAGATTACTTTGAAGAGGAGATGGTGAAATTACTTCGATGTCGAGGTGATTGAAAGTTTAGGAGATTTTAAGATATTTTGTTGATGATCATTTATTCAAAAAGATTAAAAGGCGATTATAGTATAGCTGAATACCTGAGATTTAATAGAATTATGGGAAAAATTTGGATTGAGGAAAAACGCATTATATGTGTGTAATTACAGCGCAAAAAGAAAAACACAAACATTGAAATGTGTCTGACTAAAATTAAATTCACTTTGTTAGAAAAAAAAAGGGAGTTGATTCAAGAAGATTTAATTAATGAAAAAGATCGATGTAAGGTGGATGGATTTATATTGGATACGCTGAATGATTCTTGTATGGCTTAGAAGGAATTGATCTGTGATAGATTTACTTATTTCGCTGAATAATAGGATTGTTAACGAAAGAAGCGGGTCTAGGAATAATCGGAGAAGCGTAAATATCGGAAATTGATATTGATATTCTCCCCAATAGAACATAACGTGCAGGATAAAGATTTTGATAGAAGCTAAGTTTGATTCGAGATTACAGAAACGAGATTCGTGAGAAAGCGAATCGCGCTGCTCTATGGCAATAAGATTGCGTATCAAATTCATCAAATATCCGCATTCATTATTTCTTTCAAAAAGAAAAGAGTATAGATTCTTAGTGATATTTCATGAAGTATTGGACGGTAATACATCATGAAAGCGCGTCACAGTATCGGTTTGAATGATTTTTCTTGATATAGGTGATAAAGCGCAAATATTTAGATTACAGGTAATCTTGTTACAGTTTAGCGTTCTGAATGATTTAATTCGTCAGAATAACGTTAACTGACTTGAGCCGTAGATTAAGTTCTGGTCGAGGAGAATCTTTTGATGGAGCATGTGTGAAAAGATTGATATCTTGAATTGATCTTTGAAGCGTTTCTTGGTATGTCGAAAGTTTAGCGAATTTATGTTGAAACGGCCCGATTTAGATGAACGGAGTGCCACGTGATTTTAATGGTGAAAAATTTTGTATTCTGAATTACATGTCACGATGTCTGATTAAATAATCGAAGATTAAGTGCAATTAATGGTTGAAGATGAAGGAAAAATAAATCTGATTAGCGTTATCTTGAGAATGAAACTTCATTGAGAAATCTGGCGCGGCGGATTACAGTGAAAGCTTAATGATTCTGATTAATGAATCGTGATAAATGCCGAATGGTAGTGGCTTTTCACATATATATATTAGGATTAGTTTAACCTATCACGATTATAAAATTTGACCTTTTTCTTTGCATATATTGATTAGGATCGGGCATACGTAACGAAATCAAACAAATTTTCTGAAGAATCTGTAATGATTCACCTGTCTGGGGAAAGATATTTTAAATCAAAAATATTACGCTACAAGGTATAAAAACGTATAAATATTTACGATTAGCGAATATATTAATTTAAAGCCCTACGCCTTACCACATTTTTCATATCTTGGTTGTGATATTTTCTTGGAAATAATTTTCTTTGACTTTAAGATTATTATAGAAATAATATTCGCAATCTCTTAGTTAAAATAACCTTGTAACCGTTGGATTCTTCTCACTCGATTGAAAGCATCAGCATACCGAAAATTCCGGTCGGCACTATCTCCTTGTGGCGTGGTGATTCTGTCAAACCATGTCTGCGATTTTGACGCGTATGATTAAGTCTGATTAATAAAGCGCGTTTTTGTTACCGAGATTCATGAGCTTGAGCTAACATGTTGAAAATCATTTCTGATTTTAGGGCTTGATCTAAGATTTATCTGGCCTTGATTAGAAGGCAGAAAGTTATTAGGGTAAAAGCATATGAGGCATGTGAAATAGATGTAAAGAATTCGAGATTATTGAGCTGTGATTTAAATCCCGATTATAAACGCCAGCGTATGTGATCCAGGCACTTTATGGTTAGGAATAGAAATGAGATTAATAGAACAAGCGTATGGTTGTCATTATAAGCGATTGAATGGCAAATCTCTTTGTGCGATGGATATTTTATAAGAATAAAGAAACGTTAATTGTCAAGCGAATTATGCGGCGTTGAAATTTGATTATGCATCGGGATTTTATCGGATTAAGATATTTGAGAATCTAAACCATAGCTGGCATTTGTCTTTCGCCGGGGGCCAGTATGAATGGAATGTTACAGCTTTTGGATTAAAAAATGCCGGATTTTCAGAAAGATTGGAATGATATATTTAGAGATTTATGATTTTATATTGTTTATGTTGATGATATATTAATATCTTGAACGAAAGAACGACGTTAAAGCGTTTAGGCCAGCCTCTATGGGTTATGTAAGCAGCGTGTCTTAGATTATCCAGAAATCAATAATTGGAGAACGAAAAGATTAAATTTTTAGGATTAATGATTGATTCGGATGGAATGAAATTCTGAATCGTATCTTAGAAAAGATTAAGGATTTCGCGAAAAGCATAGACCAAATGACTTAAAATTTTTAGGAATATTAAATTATGCAGAAGGATTTATTAAACGCTGGCGATTTAAGAAAAGCAATTAAGAAGATTGGCGATGAAAAGAATAAATTGGTATTTATTAAAGAAGCGTGAAAAACGAGTTAGATTTATAAAATGCCGATGTATAAATTTTTCGAAGTTAAAAACGACGATAATGATGATTTATCTTTTGGCCCGGTCGTCGATAAATAGCGTGAGATCTTAAAAGGATTAGAATGATCTTGACGATTATGCGATATCGCCGGAGCGTTTACTGCAGAAGAAGATGTCGTATAAAATGAAAAGAATTTTTGGCGGTCGTGAAGGATTAAAGGGGTACCGTATTTTTATTCACGCAAAGATTAACAACTTTAGAGCGAGGATAATATCTTCTGATTAAGGCTTATAAAAAATAATTTGCGTATTGAGAAACACGAATCTGAAGCGATTATTGATTGGATAAGCGAACATTGTTACGAGATATATTTTATTGATATAGTCGTTACCATGAAAATGTTCTTTGCGATTCTGCAGAGATGGAGAAGCCTTAGAATTGATGAAGATGTAGAAAGTTTATTAGAAATGCAAAAACTTGATTGACATAAGTTTGTTGATTGTCTTGATTGTGCTTTGTTAGTCAGAATCAGCTTTAATTAATGTAAACAGGCGTAAGATTTGTTTCGATTTGAAAATGTTATTAACGTTCTTGAAAATGAAAGATTTTAGCTTACATTTAAAAGAAGGATGCGTCGATTTTTCGAAATAAATATTCGGAGGATTGACGTGAGCAAAGAAATTGGAAAAGGAGAATCGCCATAAACGATTGGTGCGTCGCCAGCTTAGATCAGCTTTATTTTGAAAATATTGAGATGAATCGCCGAGGCTCGTAATTACGTTACGATATGATGGAAGATTATTCGGTTTATCGATGCAAAAAATATGATTATTGATAAATCGAGAATCTAGCACCCAGAATTTATTTTACGAGGCTTGAATCACGCCAAATGTTGGTGATTTTGGCGATGTGCCATTATACCCTTCTGTATTGGAATTTTAGAAAATTTATAATTTGGGATGGATTAAGGGAGTAAAGCCGATTTTGAAAATAAAGCTCGCTATAGCGATTAATGTCTGATAATGACGATTTTTCGGTCTTGGTAAGAAATTGAATATTTAAGATTTAGCATGCGATAACCTTACGTTTGAATGAGAAAAGTGTCAAGGAAAGAATATGATTTAACCTTAAAGATTTTCAATACTTTAATGAAGAAAATATTCGTTATAGAAGGGCTTGGATTGATTAATAAATAAAAACGACGGATGGAAGTGCATTGAAGCGGCACCGGGAAGTTATATGGCGAAATTTGGATCGATTGGGTTAATCATGATGTCATTGGGTGTAGAGCGCGCAGTGTGAAGATTTTTATCGAAAAGATAAATCTGGTGGAAGCGGGGAGAATTGTCGTCTTACCGATATCGCTTTGGAGTGTAACAGAGAAAAAGATTATTTGATGAAGGCTTTATCATGAATTAGTCGCGAGAGCAGACGAGAATAGTTAAAGAGGAAAAGATTGATGGCCAAATGAATGTAGTCATGACGATAAAGATTAGCCACTACTGAAAGGTAAAGGGAATTGAAAAAAGAAAAAGCGATTAGCACTAAGACAAAGATTTAAGCGAAGAAATGATTACAAACCAGATAAAAAGCGAATTTGATTAAGCGACAGCCGCGAAATTTATTTGGCTTGGTTTGACCATACGATTTCTTAAAACCGATCTTACTCAAGTGCACTGAGATTGAATTAGGATTTAATCCCAGGGAATGTCTATAAACTATGTAAAGTAAATGAGAGTTTAGTAGGCTTGAAAAAATCTTTAGTTTACTCACTCTAACATGTGTAAGGCAGTATGGAAGAAATTCTTCTATTATAAAGATATTAAGTTTGATTTTACGTTTGTTTATCATAAATTTTAAGTTGTAATGGAAAGTAGATTTAATGGCGCTTAGTATTATAGAGAAATAAAATCTTTATTTTATTCGAGAGAAAATGTTTAATTTAATGGGCCGTATTACATGGCTTGTTTTTGAACAAAATAAGACACCTTCCTTAATATCTTAAAGAACTACAGTGTCCCCAGCGCTTAAAATCTGCAAAAATTTGGAGCTAAGCGGCAGAAAATCAGCTCTGACCTCTTTTATAGCGATAACTGCTTTCCATGTGACGCTACGTAAGTAGAGGGAGAAAGAACTTGGGCGCACCGAAACTGCAACAACTTCTTACTGCAGTATTTATAGGCGTTACCGGATTTGAATCAAGGCCGATGCTGCCGAGAATAACGGCGATAACTGTTTTAAGCGTGTCGCTGAAAACGGGGCTGAAAGAGGCACCTGCTGGTGTGTCACCTGCGCATCAATGCTGCTATCTTTATTAAGAAAATGTTCAACGCTGGCGCAATGCTGTGGAAAGAATATAACTGCACGAGAAATACTCGTACTACTTTGTGGGGAAGAGTAACACTAACGACCGATCGTATTTGGTCAAATCTATAACTGCTTATTAACGATGGATGCTGGCGTGATGGCGATAAGCGCTAGTGATGCTGCCCGGCGTAATGCAAAGCATGGTAGGTGACTGATCTGCAAACCGTCGGTGTGGCGCGATAAAGATGCAGCGGCTGGTCGGGGCCAGGCTGCGATCTGGCGATATAAGTGGCGATGATACGAGAGCACAGCGTAACGCGAGAAGAGCGCGTTCGATGGCGGCTACTGCGATGCATCGTTTTGCGACGATGTCGATCACGAGAATGCGCCATAATGAATATTTTGGGTTAAAGAGCTGAATGCTTTGTGTTTGAAAATAAATGATATAGCGAATCATTTTACCGTTGAAATGGTCAGCAGTGGCGGTTATAAAATGCAATTTGCGACTGAAAATCGGTGCCATTCAACATAGATTAATCGTATAAAAGGGTATTTCGAGGTGTGCTTTTGCCATGTAGTCGGCAGGTATGGGATTTTAAATGCGGCTGACTCTTTCTTTGGCGAAGTGCGTCATGTACCTAGAGATAAACTGCTGTCAGAAAATGAGTGGGACAGGTGCGTTGCCCGATGTGCGTATTTTGGTAATCGAGATAAGCGGAAGCAATACTAAGCTAAACCTCGGAATGTATTTGATGAGTCCTTCTTAAATGCCGATATTTTAAAGCAGACGTCTAGCGGGCATGTATAATGGACCTGCTTTTTTCATTTAACTTTGTTCGATCTTGAATATATCTATTTATTTTTGAGAAAATTATCGATCAAATATTTTAAAATGCAGAAGGTCAAAAAATGCCTTGTGACCCTAGAGAAATCGTAATCTTTGCGTGCTGATCAGCGTTAGTGGTGGACGGCTGCGACAGGCGATCGAGCGATGGAATCAGGCTTTCAAGTTGATCGGATTTTGAACATTTACGATAAGCACTGCCCGGCACTAAATCGATGCACGGTGTTTTGCAAATCTACGGGAAATGCTGATGGCCAATAGAAGAAAACGATATCGATATAAGGCATATTGAAACGATAAGTATGCGTCCCCAATCGATCGTTTATGTTCGGGGGCTGAAGACGAAGGTGGCTCACATAAAAACACCATGCTACAGTGGCTCTGATTACAGCGAAAGAGCTTTGGAAATAATAAAAAATATCTTCTTAGAATCTTTTCGTGCTGTTACATTGAGAGAAAATACGAAAATATCTTTGTAATCTGTTGTTCATGATGAAATCTTTGTACTCGGGAGCTGAATGGGTTTCAGTAATTAAATAAATGCGATTGCCAGTGGAAAACTCAGCTTTTGAGAACTATGCGTTGTGGGTTACCTGGTAAGCATGCCAATGTGCCCAGTGACATGATCGACTGTCGATAGCTAGCAATGGTTTTAACTAAATCGACGAAGAGAAAGTTTGTCAGTATCTTCGGCATGGTAATATTCTAAAATGTTTCGAGATTGAGCACACATCTGTGCACAGAAATCTTAATCTTTACGGGCTGCTGTTTTGTAATTGTTCGGTTTGGTCGATGGGTGTCGCAGTGATAACGTTGCCGATTATAGTTTGCTTTGAATGTCCGGCTCTTGTTTTGCGTAAATCGCAAAGAACAATACAAATGGCAGATGTTGTTGCTGTTTGAGAAGTTATTAACGTATCGTCCCGGCGTAAGCGTGTAGTAAAATAAGTAATCTACAATGTATTATTAAGTGCTGCGGAAAATAGAGGCATCCACAGCGTTAAGATTCGTAGTGTGCGAAGATAAATGGGTTGGGGTTTAGATGCCGAGTCGATGTAATATGATAAAATCGTTGACACAGATCTTACGGACATGGTGTATGTTCTTTTATTCGTGAGAAATATAAATGCGGCGATGACCAGCTCCGTTCGGTATTTATAGTTGGCAACCATGCCGAAGTGAACCTGTGCCGTTTTAACCTGGCAGCAAAAAGCGAATATACGAGGGCACTAATGGGAGGTAATCATGTGATTGCACGACGAGTGCAGATGCTGCATCTGACCGTGCATGTCTTGTAGGTTTCTTGCTATGGTGCCGAGGTTGTTGTTTTTACGAAGCAAGGCCCGACATGCCAATCCAGATCGAAAAACGAAAAATAAAGGCTTGTAATCGCATTAAGCTCGGCAAGTGTTGAAAAATCGATTTTGAATATGAATCGTCAGCCGCCCATTGCTAAAGAGCTGAAGCTACCGGCGCTAATGTTTGTCAGAGAGGTATCAATCCGATAGAGACCTGGTGTGTCGAGAGGGAAGCGAAATGTGACACGGTAATAATCTTGGATATTCCGGTAAATATCGCCCGGTAGGTGACAACGAGTAGAGAGAACAATGGAAATACTCAGCTGTCAGCTGTGAGGGGTGTTTTGCGCAAGAGTAATGTTACGATTTTGAAGCTATCTTTTCACTTGTATTCGGTGAGCCGATATCTTCTTCCGAGGAAAAGCAGTGACACGAAGGCGATAGAAATCGTATATGCGGCGGAACCAGGCACATAATGGGGGTGTAAGGCCAAAGCGCATTGATGTGAAAGAGCGGTAGATTTGGGTATGTTGACTATGATTTTGATTGGTAGTAATCGATGGTTCCAGTGTGGCTAGCATTTGAAGTCATTACACATAATATGAGCATGCTCATTTTAAAGCCGTGCCAGCAGGTGTAACATTATCTGCTGGTATTTAATGTATTGTGAAGGCACATAGCATAAGTACAATGGTCGCCTGTAATGTTCGTAAGCTCGTTAATCCCAACATCGCGATGTTCGCGCTCGATGAATGCTTGTCGTCAACTTGATGCTGCTCTTTTTGTTAATTCAGCTGTTTTAATGTTATGCTGGATGATGCCGTCGTTATGAGTGATAACAGAAATGATGCAGTCCCAAATGGCTTATCGCCTCAATAACAGCGATGCTAACGTTTTGGTGAATGGGCAGCGTCGGCTATCGTAATGTAGTGGCAAATATATAGTGCGAGCTATGCGGAGTGTGATGATGGCCATTGATGCGTCTGTGATCCCATGGAGTTATAAGTAGATTTGACTAAGCTACCGTGAAATGCGGCACGTGATACGAGATCAACTGGGGTGTCGAAAATACATGCGATGTTATAGGCTGACACTGGTAAGTATTGAATGTCGTTGATGGGATTTGCTGGAGCCATTGGGGCCTGAGCTGGCGATGCGACTATCCCAGCGATCTTAAATGACCAGACCAGCCTGCAAAGGTGCAGCCAAGAATCGGGTTGGCAGATCGATCGTGATCGTGCTACGTCGATCTTTCTAGATTGTCTGTCGCCCAGCTCGGCTTCACTTTTGCCTGAAAATTAGCTCTTTAAAGCAGAGGTGCTTACAATATTAGCTTGCTTTTGCCCAGTGGCTGTGTGCATGTGTTTTGCCAGCCCGTAGCCCCATTGAATGCGTGGCGTGAATATGCGTAATAAGCATATTAACACGAATAGTTATTATGTAAAGTATCTTCCGAGAAAAATCTCTGTATAACACCCGATATTTTTCGACAATTCCATTTAAATCACTACTAAAGAAAGCGTCAATCTTAAATAACTTCGGAACAATCGTAATGCATTTAGAGAATGGAGTTTAAATGGCTGAATCAAGCTGATTGGGCTCGTCTGAATCTTCTGTCTTTGTTCAGAATGGAATGCTTGAGTGGCCCAATCGTTTTTGATATCATCGTCTGTTACGCTTTTTGTTGGGATTTATTGGCGTTAGTTTGCGTAGTGTCACGATACGTGCAGTAGCAACTGTTCTACGGCTATCGGTTTCAAATGGGCAAATATCTAACCTAACACAGCGACACACATACTAGACACGCAAATCGAAAACGATTTTCCGTTGATTTAACGAGTTTTTTAAATGCCAACATAAGTGATAAGACGAAATGCGGCACGAAGAAAAGAGGCGATTGCACTGCGGCGAGGCGCAAGCGCTGTTAGTGGTGATTACTGCGAGATGAGGTGCTGGGCAGCCAAGACGACAATGGATATCTGAGCCAAGCGGTGTGGATGAATGCCCGGGTGTGTTGCATGATCGTAAGATGTCTGGCTGCGTCTTTAAGCGCCTGCGACTAATACATCTAGCGAAAGTAAACGATACTCTGGCCAGTCGCAAGCATATTACCGCATCTTATCGGCTCTTCCACGAATTATCCTTAAAAAATTAATATAACTAATTCTGATATGCATTTATGTTATCGCCAGAAAACAAAAATACTCGCTCTTAAGCCCATGCGGTATCGTGCGTCACCTACTGTTTTGCGTCTTGGGCATTTTATTCTGTCTTGTCCCAGTGTTGTACTCCAGACAGAAAAGACCCATACAGATGCAATCGGCTCCTGCGCCTGACCAGCAGACCCATGCCGTGCTCTGTCAGTAGACTATGTATGCAACTTTTCCCTGGCTTAGCGGGCGTAAGGCTGATATAGCGGAGATGGTGTTCTGGCTGCAGGTCTAAATGCCGGCGTTCAGAAGAACGGCGGCGTGCGGTCGGTCGGAGTGCGACGATCGTGGAGTTTTGCTCCGTTGCAAATGCGTTGGAGTGCTGTCTGCCGGTCTCGCAAAAATGGGAAGGCGCTGACACGAGCCGTCGGTCGCCCGAGCGATGCCGGTACGGCGTGTTGTGCATGTCCGTTGATTACATGTCGTATTGTGAGCGATGCTTGCGGATAATCTCTTCTTCGGCGTGTTGATACCCGATATAAGTAAACGCATGAGTATCCAAATCTGTTTGTGTCAATACAATCATATGAATCGATAATCGTAATATAGGCCGGTCTGATTCGTATAGTATTGTGGGCCACTGGCAAAGTCGCAACATATGCTGGAAAATCGCGTTGAGTGGAGTTGCCGACGTTTGAGCACTAGTAAAGCCATGCGTTTGCGGTAAATGGACGTGGCTATTTTTGCGTTACGGCGCTGTCTTGAAGACTTGTGTATTCGTTGTGGCATCAGGTGTAATCATTATGGTAAGGTATTTGCAGTTGACTCCGTGTTCGTCGTCTTACGTGATGGACCAGATTAATGTTCAAGTATTATTGTAACCGATCGGTAGGGTTCGGTGTAGCTTGTTGATCGATGCCTTTGATGATGATAAGTTGACAATAAATACGAAAATGCAATTCTTTATTTTAGATTACATGCTTCTTCCCAAAAAGTTCGTCTTATGTTCCGAGAGTGCTTCTTATGCAATGGCTGCGGTCGACGTATGTGCAGATGCTGATCTACAGCATGATGCGATTTTATTGCCAGCGATAATGATTGTCACAGCATAACGATGCCCAGTAATAAGTATGCGCTATCGTAGTATACTATCAGAAGCTAAATCATTACATTTAAAAATAAAAATCCTTATTTTAACTAAAGCCGCTACACAGTATGGGTCCGCTATCTTTTAAAAACTCTTTCGTTACAGCCCTAAACAGAATAATATAATATAATATAATATAATATATAATTTAATTTAATTCTCTTGATGGCCTTGAAAGCGATATATTGGAATGGCGTGATTATATTATATTAGCTGACTAAGTGTAAATAGAATGCTCTTGACAGGCTTTGCAACAGATGCCTGTCTTGGGAGAACAATGGGATGATATGCTTCTCGACACGTAAGCAGCCTCTTACCGTGGAAACAGACTGGGAAACATTTGGAATAACATCAGTGAAATATAATTCTGAAGTTATGCACTTTATTAGGGTGAATTCTTAGGAGAAGGATATATTGATAGGGATTCCTACAATACGTAAGAAATATATGTTAAATGCTTTGTTGAAGCCCAGAGTTAAATGATATATGTCTTTTAGATAAATATATTTGTGTTTTTCGGGATTGGTATGCAATGCTCATATGGAAGGTTAGTGCAGAATCTGAAGTATGCACAAATATGTTTTCTTTCGAGATTCCCGGATCAGTGGGGATCTTGCACTGTGCATTGATTATCATGCAATCGATTCGGATCGTTAGGAAGAAGGATTTCGTTTAAAGAAGGCGAGTGAATGGTCAATCGTCGAGCACATGCGATTAAGAGAATTCTGATGATGACAGGAAGAAAATGTTAACTTGTTGTGGGGAGTATGATTTGATTCTTGTAATAGGAGATTTGAAAAGCGCATATCCCGAAGAAACCGATAGAAGATTACGAATAGATGCGAGAATAGATTTGGAAGGCGAAGATTTTTGTAAAAGAAACGAGATCTTTAGGAGAAATTGGAATAATCGGTCGAAGAAAGAGCGATCGATAAGAAAAACCTGTGACGAAAGGAATGTAGATGTTATGCGCGTCAATTGAGCGTTACGCGAATGAGTGTGCAATAAGTTAAATAAGAAGAAAATTGAATTAGCCGAAGATATTGAAAAAATGATAGAAAAGGAAGAATTTATTCAGTAAGAAAAGCCCAGAATTTAGATGATGCTTCGTTATGAAGAGAATGTCTATCTATGACTGATTCACGAAATAGATGATACGTTCTGAAGATTTAGATTGATACGAGAAGAAGATGAGTGGAAATTATTGATAATCAGTGATTGAAAGTTTAGGAGATTCTACCGAAGATGTTTTATTTGATAGTCATTTTTGAGAAATTGCTAAAAGTGAATTATAATATAACAGTATTTAGGATTTAATAGAAAATTATGGAAAAGTTTGGATTAAGAAAAAATATTATGTGTATTATGGCTTAAGTTTAAAAGCATTAAGCATGCGTAGCTTACAATAAAGATTGAAATTATAATGGAAAAAAGGAGTTGATTGAAAGAATTCGAGAAGATTAATAGAAAAGATCGCGGTAAGATTGGATGAATTTATATTGGATCATACAATGATTATAATAAGCGTTTAGAAGGAATTGATCTGTGTAGATTTAACATTATTAGATAATAGGATTATCAATAAGAAAGAAAATTTGATACAGGAATTATTATAGGAAATCTTAAGTCACCCAAAAAATTAATTTTCGATATTTATCAAAATAGTTTATAACGCGAGATAAGGATTTTGATAGGATTTTAAGTTTAATTCGATTTTAAGAGCAGATTTTTATGAGAGAGAAGGAAACAAGCCTGCTACATAACTTTATAAGATTGCTTATGCATTGTCGAATACACATCGTAGTGAATATTTTCTTTCAACGATTCACAATAGATTCTGCACTCTTATTCAGTGATATTGGAAGGTATCATGAGAGCGTTGTTATACTTCGAGAGGGATGATTTCACTCTTAATATAGGAGATGGCCAAAAATATTTAGGTCTCGGCCTTAACATTGGGTTTATGACGACTTCTGAATAATCTGATTCGTCACAGTAAGAGAATAGCATTTAAGCAACTTGAGCGAAATAAAAGATTACAATTATAAAATCGAAAGGAGAATATTTTAATGGCGCTGAATAGGCGAGAAAATTGATATCTTGATTGATACGGCTTTCTTGAGTTATATATCGAAAAGTTTTAACATGTTAGATTTAAATGATTTAGAAGAAGCCAGGTTCTTTGCCAGTAATTTTAATAGTGAAAGTTTTGTGTGACCAGTGCGCAGCGTATTAATTAGATTAATCGTCGAAATAAAGCTACCATTAATGGTTGAAGGCAGAAGGAAAAATGATCTTATTAGCGTTATGTTAGGAATGTTTTTCTGCAAAAAAATGTAAGCGCGGAAGATTACGTACGAGCGTTTAATGATTCTCGTGTCCCTTGTCAGTTATCATGCATAGAATGACTAGCCCATTCTCTATAAATATTAGCATTGGTTTAAACTTTATCACATTCTAGTTGAACCCTTTGGCACGCTTATATAGATTAGGATCGGGCTTATGTCTTTCCGTCAGTATAACTTTCACGATGAATATCGTGTCCCTGATTCATATGTCTGAGGAAAAGATATTTAATCGAAATGTGTGCTGCAAAGAATCGAAACGTCCTGCTTATCGCTGATGATGATAAATATATTTGTCGAATTATCTTTAACACTATTTGCTTGTCTTGGATGTGATGTCTAACTGCGATATTAATTTTGAGTTTTTTAAGATTATTATTGAAATAGCGTTCACCATTATCTTACGTCTGGCTTGCATGTGTCCCATTTGGATCACATTTCTTTCATGATTAAAACAAACATCTTTCGAAAAACTACCGCAATTATTTTTATCGCCATGTGGCGTGGTGATTATCTGATGCCACCACTTTGCAAAAGCCCGGTTTTACTAACGTGAAATTTACTTTCAGGTGGGAGGATCTCGATTCTTAAGCGCGATTTTGTTGCCGAGATAAAACTCAAGGCTTGAATCTCTTTTTATGTTGAGAATCATACAATTTTGGGATAACAACAAAAATTTATCATATTCTTGAATTAAAAATAAATGAATTATTAGGGTAAAACCCTTGAGACATGATGAGTTAGATGTAAAAAGAATTTACGATTCAATTAAAAAGAAATTGCCAAAAGAAATTTTCTTGAAGCGATAATCTTCAGTAAAACATTTATAAAATAATTTTCAAAAGCGAATATAAACGTTTGATTAGATGGCAAACATATTGCTCCGAATATATTTTTGATATTGATATAATTATTTCCTTTTAAAATATTGTTCAGATTCTATAGAATGGAGGAAGCGGGTGATGAAAGTCATAGAAACTTCTTGGAAATGTCAAAGGTGCACATCAAATCATGATTTTGTTGATTGCTTAGATCGATTATTGCAGAAAATCTTTGGGAAAATAAAAAGCAAAAATGTTGTAGTTTTAATGCGATTTTGAAAATTGAGTAGAAGATTTCTATCATGAGGCTTGTCCTAATAGCTTATTTAAAAGGAAATATAGATTTGTCGAAAATGGATATTAAAAGATGATTCGGAAAAGATGATGTTAAAAAGTTTTGAAAAGGCGAATCTTGACTATTTCTTTGCGTCCTAGGCAATTAAAAGCAAAACCTATTTTGAAAAATGAGAGATTTAGAGAAATTAGATTACATTCGAGAAACCATTGGAAAGATTGTGAGAACTTTGTTTGATACTAAGCAATATGATTGTTGATAAATCGGAATTTATCTTAGGATTTATTCCTGAGAATCAAATCCAAGGTCGCTGATTGGTATGATTTAGGTAGCATCGCTACCATCTACTAACACTTGATGTTCAGGAAATCGCAGGTCACCGAGTTTGGATCAGCGAGGCGTACGGGATAATTTTAGAAATATCTCTGCAAGATTGTTTAGAAACTCTTAAAGCAGTTTTTCGGTCATTAGCGCGATTTTAATGATAACAAAAATTTCGGTCGCCATAAATGCGCGAAGAGAGTAGTCAAGACGAATATGATTTCAATCACCAGATTTGCAAACCACTTTCTAAGAAGATAACATTAGAACTATGACGAGGGGGCAGTTTTAGTTAACAATAAATAGCGGATGAAAGAGATATTTTAAAGGTAGATTCAAGAGCTATGATCTTGCGAAGATTGGGATCGAATTTATGATTCCCATAGATTCTTGTTTTTATTCAATAGCTTGATTCTCTTAAGAAAATCGATGATTAGAGGCCTGCGATTATAAATCTCCTTGTCTATTTACGGATTATCGTGGAAAGAAAGTTATCGGAGGAAAGTATCCCATATAAAAGATTCAGATCTGCGCGGAGTGGATCGACAGGTAAAAAATAGTATTCATGAAGAGATTTTTGGGCTGAAAGGCGTGATGTGTAGTGAAAGCGGGTAAAGATTACGCCAGTAATGAGATATAAAGCAAAAGTTGTTAGTCGATTATGAAACTGCATGTAGTAGTAGTGCAGCATGGTTTTTTATAGCGCTGACATTAAAGAAAGCGAGAGTATCGAAGATCTTGCTCTCCGAATTAAATTTGAGTTTCAATCTGGAATTACAGTAATATATCTTAAGTGTGTGATAGTTTGAGAGAGTCGAAAATTTGTTTCTTTCTTCACTTTCCATCGCATGTAGATATAGTGTCTTATTCTTCTTCTGAGAAAAGATTGTAAATCTTATATTATTATATTTTGAAGTATTATATCGATTATGATGATAAATGCAGAATTTTGATGCAAACATATTATCTTTGTCAACATAAAGTGTGTTTATTAAAAGCGCGCATCATTATCAGTTCCGTATTATATCATTAAGATTTTTAGTTCGCACATTTCTCTGCAGCACTGGGTAGGAAGCGAATTAAGCTGTCTTCAAATGTTGTCGAAGATCATCACAGCGCGGTGTGAAGAGATTGTGGATGCTGTAGTGCATGCGAGAGAGTGGGATTAACGAGAATCTGCATTTCCATCTTTCCGGATGTTATTCGGTCAAACCTCAGTTAGCTGAAAATATTAATGGACGAGTGGACTGGCGAGTGATGGGTGTTTTTAAATAAAAACAGATTTATATCGTAATATAAGGCTTAGAAATTCTTGATTCACCGGTTTTTATCTATGTCTTTGTCTATAACTTATATTATGCGCTATAGCATTTTTATTAACAGCGTCAGCTATGGAGTGCGCTTCAACAATAAATATTTTAGTAGCGGGGTTTGGCCAGAATAGCATCCCGGAAAACCCGGCACTGGCATCTGGCCCAATCGAAACCCCCCCGGGCCAGAGACGGCGGGACTCCACCAACCATGTGGGGACATCTTCGAGATGTTAAGCCTTGGCCTGGTCGTTTACTGTAGGGCGTAAAAAGCAGGTCTTAAAAATGCCAATGTATATAATTGGGCTATAATGACAAGGTTTTGAATAAGCAACTTTATTTATGCATAATATAGGCTAGAATAAAATTACAGTACATGTCATCGTAAGCGATACGATCTGAGAAATATAAAATGCTCAATGCTTTACAATCTTGCAGTAATAGTATTTCATGTATTTATATCTTCTACGTGTGATGAAAGGAAGAAGAAAACAAATTTTAGCTCTCTAGTATCAGCGCTTTATATTTATACGTAGAATCGGACTTGAAATCCAAATCTAATTCGACCTCGCGTCTTGATGGTTCTGGTTTTCTGATACATTTAAAACCATCATTCTTAATCTCTTGTAAACATGGTCGTAATGATCAACGACTTTTTGCTTTATATCTTGTCATTGAGAATCTTTCTTGTTTTTGGTGCAAATCGTATGCTTTTGTTGGAAATTAGCATTAGTCATTTGTTTTTTTATTTTAAGTGCTTGCATCAGGTTAATCTTAAAACAGAATCTTTGTGGATAAGCACCTCGATAACTCTTTCCTAGGGCGTGTGAGGGTTAGAATGGTCGCCGTCTGTCAGTTGATTCTTTGGAAATCGTTTATTGGAGTCGGGGTGACCTGGCGACCACGTAGCACTAGGCGGCGGCGTCTTGGGCAGTCACGCTGAATCACAGTGGGTCTGCTCCCCATTATTTAAATCACTTATTGAATGAAGCCGTATTAACAACTCGCCTCCTATAAAAATTTTCTTTTATTTTCTAACTTAGGATTTGGTAAAATCTTAACGCGCGGAAAAACCCGTGACATGGCGAATTTGCACATAGTCTAATTCCAAATCTGTATACATCCAATTTACAACATATCAAATATGTGCAAGCATCTGCGCGCGATACCATGGCTAACTGCGTGTCACGTATGTTCCATTATACATATTCAAAGTATTTTCTTACATAATATTCTTAATTCTGACATTGATATAAATGTCGAGGAGAATCTGTCTGCTCTCAGGCGTCGAGTGTCTATGCACGGAAATAGTTTTTAAGTAGAAAATAATGAGCCTTCGCAGTTTCCAGGTGGGTGTATTAGCATAAAGGTTTTTCAGCTTCAGGAAAACATCTCAAAATGTAAAACTGCTTTTCTGGAATAGTTTAGGAACGCTGCTGGCACCAACTGGCACAAAGTTTAAAACTTTTCTTTAGTATAACACCTTTTGTACTTGTTTGCACCAAAGTTGCAAACTTTTTTACTACTTGCTTATGCTTTTAATTTCTTTTAACAAGGAAACATAAACTCACCATTCTTTGCTGGCAGAAGTTTATAAAACCTGCGTAATTCTTTTCTTTAAAAGTTTCTGAGCTTTTCGTAAAAAAAAAAAGAGCTTGGCTCGGCCCGCATGCTTGGAAAGTAAGCGGGAGCACAGAACGGCCTTTTCTTAAACTCTCAGGAAGCACAGGCGACCCAGGGACGATGGTTGATTTTTTTAAAAGCGTATATTATCTTATAAAGCATCCAGCCAGCTGGGCTATTTTCAACTGCTTGTACCACCCCAGTGAACACGGGCTTTAAGACGGCAGATGGGTGGAAGGGCCTGTGTCCCAGCATCTTTAGAATATGGTGGAATTGGCGCGGGTCGTGATCGTAATTTAGTTAGAATACCATGGCATATATGCTCACGTAAAATGCGGTGCCAGAGTAAATGCATGATGTATGTCCTCGTTTGCTTGGTAGGAAATGAACTAAAATCGTGTATGAGATCCACAAGCAGTGCCGTCTTGCGTCTGGGATGCTCGGCCGGTTTTTAACTTTGCTTAGAACTAGGGAAGGCTGTTTTCTGGAAACATTCTTTAGCTGGCTTTGCTTTTGCTGAAAAATGGTTTCTGATTTAAAGTATTTGCTTCAACTTTGCGAAAAATGGTTTAATTATTCGAAAACCGTTTACTTACAACAGCTTTGCTTGAAAGATGGATTTTTTGACTTCAGGAAGCGAATGAAATAAGATCAGTAGCATGGAGTTTATAACAACCAACTGATAAATGACGGATATTTATTAAAATGAGTTAAACATTCACTTTCTTTCTTTGTAGCTAAACGGCTTGATTCAGCTCACTGCGCTTTGCTTTAGCCTCTGCCTTCGATGTATTAGATCGTGCGTCAATGTGGCCAAAGCGATTTGTGACTTGGTCTTCTGATTAAAATTCGAGAAAATATGTGGGCCCCGAATGCCAGTCACGGGCATATGGCTGGGTCCCATTAAGGGACTTTATATAGTCTAAAAACACTAGAAAACATTTACGAAAATTATGTCACGGACTGTCTGAATAAAATCCACGAAATTTTAACCAAAGCGTCAGAAACGGATCTTGAAGTCGGCCGGATGTCAGAAAATAGTCATAAAATTTCTAAAGTCCTGAGCTAGTCCCCAAAAATTTTGGAATTTATAGATGTCTAAGAATATTCGGCCGAATTTATATAGCGCTACAAACTGAAATATATGATAGGAAAATTTTACTTGCCTCTTGAGTTTAATGGCCAGAGATTTTGGTGTCGAATGCGTCATTCTCGTGCGTAGAGTAACTTGCTTTTTAGTCAGAAAAGTCGACCAGTAGAATAATAGATATGAAAAAGCCCAAAAATTTGGAGTTTTAATGATAATTCGGTGAAATCACGTGTTTTTAGTCTTCGCGCGTGGCGCTCGTCGCGTCGAGCACTTTCGTGTTTATCGTAATCAGAGCGGTCGATTTTAAGTAAATCGAGAGAAGTAAAGAAAAGAAAAAAATATTTTTTCTCCTCTCGGTACACCACGCCCCTGCTTTCGTTTGTTCATTTTGCCTCCGCATTTGACTTCCTTTTGGTTTTTATTTTTTTATATTTTTTTTTCTTTACGTGGGACCCATATGTCCACGTATTACGCTTCTTGAGGTAGTTTCGGTCGAAATAATTTATTTTGTCGTTGATTCCTTTATCTAATTGAATATTCTTTACATATTTGCCATTTTTTCGAATTTTCAAAATCTGTTTTCGAGTTCAACTCTAGCCGTCGCGCAGAATTTCGTAAAATGTCCATTGTCAATTCAACGAGCACCACAGATCCTTGCCCAAATTCAGCAGAGAACAGGCACTTAGCGGGCGCGGTCGGTTTAGTATCAGGAATCTGAGAATTCCGATCTTCCGCTTTGTTGGCGATTTATTATTGTTATTTTCTTATTTAAAGCTTAATTAATTATCGCTTTCCTTTTCCGTTTTAAAGTGTGAGTGTCGCCGACGTTTAAATGTTGCGAATCCCATTTTGAATTCTTATGGCCCATCTCTAACTTAATTATGCCTTTATATCTTTACACAGCTGAGAAGTAATGATTGTCTGCATTGTTTTAAGTCTCCGGAAATTAGGGTTCAGAAATTTATAATTCCTGTTAGTTTAAAAATCTTGCAATGTGACACTTTAATTCTTTCTTATACACTTACTATAGTATAAATTGTATTGTCTGTTCCTAGGAATGAGGGTGTTATAAAATCTCATAAACTAGGAACATTTCGTCCTCGAAATGAATAAACTAAACTCGAAAGAGAACGAAATATATGGGAAGAAATAGTGATGAGGGGGTCAAGACATCTGAGCCTGCAGCACCCAGTGGCTGCATATATGCATGATTAACTTCAGTAAGACTTTAACTAATGGAATCACTTTTGCTATAAACACCATTCTAACTAGTCTACCAATCTGCAGGGCCTCTATCATGATCAAATTTTAGCTAGCGCAGCATTTTGCTCTCTGTCTACGATTTGAAGGATCTGGGATATATTTAAGCTAACGTCGATACGTACAATGTATCGTGAATCTTAGTAACCTGCAGAATTAGCAACATAAGCTCACGGCTACTTTGCTCGTAATATATGGAGTCCTATGCTCTCTCTCGGAATTTAAAGAACCCCATACGTTCACAAATCTCAGTATAACAAAGTGAAATCTTGCTAGTAAGTCACTTTATCTCGGAGTGTAAGTCTTTCTGACGGTTGTCATGTAACTTTTCTGTCTAATGCTCTTTATCCTTGAGTTATGCGAACAAGCTTTCTTTCTACAAAGTGGTGGCACTAGTTCGGGACCCCTGCTGGTCTTCTTTCACCAACCTCATCCCAGAAGCACACGGAGTCACGCATTTCTTTCATAGCCTGGCGCCTCGAATGGAGCGTAGCATGCGGCTTGATGGCCCATTGTTGTGAGCGAGCTCCGTTAGTGCTAAGTGAGTATCAGGCTTTGCTTTGATTCCATTGCTTGCGAAACTCTGGAAGTATCCTCTGCGTGCGAATGGTCCTCCTGCGTGTGTGTCTAGGATGAAATGCGTGTTGAAATGAAGAGAGAAGCCGAGTCTTTAAAGATTTGTTTCGCTGGTGAAACCTAGATGTGAACTTTGGGTTCTCGATCTGAAACCTCTCCAGCGGAACCCCACGAAGTCTCCCTTTATCTCGTCACGCGTATAAATTGGGGCCCAGCTTTTCCAATGAATCCTCAATGTGTTGGTAGAAAATGATGGATTCCGTCAGTCGATCGGCTTTATCACCCATATAGCATGTGTTTTCTCACGAGTCAGTGGAAGACTGTTACAAAATTCATAGTGATATTTTCCCATTTCCACCTTTAGAACAAGGTAACTATATCTTGCACGGCTTTCACGATCTTCTGCCTTCACCTGTTGATAGGTTAGGCACCTAGAAACGAAACTTTTAGACCTCTTTCTTCATCCAGTTCCACGGTAATGTTCTTTTAAAGTCACAATACGTCTAGTGGATCATCTTGTCTACAGCGGATAGATGTCTTGCTTTGCATAATGTCTCTTTTATTTCGCCATACTGCCGCGCACATTCTGTCCTTTCACTATCATTCCATCATCTCTAATATGAAGTCTGCTTTCTTTCCTTTTCTATGCTGTAAGCTTAATCATTTCTGTCCTGAATCATACGGCGCCTCTTTAGAATACGATCCACTGAATTGGTCTAACATAAGCAATGTGAATAATTTCACGAATCATAGCCTCCATTGTCACCCCTAAAGCTCGGATCCACGAGTGGAGAGTAACTTTGATCATGTGAGACAAAGAAGAACTCTACGGTCTCCTACTCGAGGGCATACACGCTCGACATTAGCTTTTCCACTAGATGGTGCTGATAGTGCGTTAAGTAGTCACTTAATCAACTCAAGCCATCTTCTTTGCCTCGGGTTTCACTCTTTACGGGTGAAAATATATTGAAGACTCTTATGATGCGCCAAAGATCTGTGAGGGAACACCATATAAGTAATGTCTCCGTATCTTGAGCAAACACATTTCTTTATGACTCTAAGTCATGTGTAGGGTAATTCTCCTCATCTTCTTAAATTTGTCTGAAACGTATCTGTCAGCTACTTATCGTTCTGCGTCAAGAGCAGGCCAAGGCCTTGTAGAAGCATCCTTGTAAACCCGCAGCCCATCTCTTCCATTGGAAATGGCTTCATTTGGGGCGTCGTCACCTTCGACTCTTGAAACTACATTTGGCGGGCATCCTCCCAATCATCTTGACATCTTTCGCTGTCGGAGGCAGGTGATGGGTGCTATCTTAGAAGAGCCGCCGACAAAGCTTACGCGTAATATCATAGCCCAAGCCGAGGAAGCCGACCTCGACACATTCTTTGGCGGTTTCTAATTCCTGCCTTGCTTCTATTTTCTGGGAATCCACACTCACCCCATCAATTTGAAATGACATGACCTAGGAATGCCACCTTGTTGAGCCAAAACTGACACTTGCTCAACTTGGCGCCTCATTGTAGCTCCTTAGGATGCGCAACACAATCCTCGGGTGCTCGGAATGTTCCTCCCGAACTACGAATACAACTAGGATATAATCAATAAAAACTATGACGAACTATCCATCTGTTGGAATACTCGGTTCATCAAATCCATATGCTAGCTGGAGCATTAGTCGAACCAAATGGCATTACCCAGGCTTCGTAATGCGTGCGTGTCTGAATGCGATCTTGGGTATCGCTCTCCCTGCTTTCAGTGATGATACCACAGGCCATAAGTCTATCTTGGAGTATGCTTGAGATCCTTGGAGTTGATCAAATAACTCATCGATCCTAGGAGTGAATGCGATTGAGGATGGTAGCTGTTATTTGCACCGTAATCTATACACAGTATGAAACTCCCATCTTTCTTTTCCACGAAGAGGCTGGAGCTCCCATTGGGGATATGCTCGAGTTGGAATGAATCCACACTTATCAATTCTTCTAACTAAGCCTTAAGCTCTCTCAAATCTGCGAGGAGCCATCCTATGGGAGGAATGGAAATGGGCCAGGTCCACGGGATCAAATCAATGGTGAACTCCACCTCTCTTTTCACGGAATCTGATATCATCTGGGAATACATCGGGAACTCTCTAGCAGTGGAATCCTCCTCATCCACGAGTCCCCTCTTTCTGTTCCACCACATAAGCTAGATCACCACGACAACCCTTCACGCGACATTCTCTGCGCTATCATGGCAGTCATCTTTGGAAGATAACTCTGTATCCACTGAACTTAACCTCCGTTTTCTGGCCTTATGCGAAACTTCTTCGCTTTATAACATTCTAATGTGGCTCTATGGCGAGATAGCCAATCTATACTTAGCGTCAAAATCCCTCATATCTAAGGCCACAAGATCCATTTGGGAACTCTGTCCCTCGTCGAACTTCTTATCTCTAACTACTACGTAAAGAATAACGAATCAGATTTGAAACTCTCATACGACCCTCTAATGCATTTGGGTCTATCTGAAAACAATCTAAGAATGGCTTGGATGAAAATGAATCATTAGCTCTGGGTTCACTAATGTATATACATCATGATCGAGGATAAATCATACCAATGACCACATACGAAAATTTGCATGCATCTTCTTGATCCTTGACATATACTACGGCTTTACGAGTGCGGGGCTTCTGTCTGTATCCACTGGTATTTGCCTACGCCTCTACCATGACCACCTACACTGCGTTTGTGTTGGCCTCTGCTTGGACACACATCACAGACGACCTCACGTATTGCTAATTTTAAATGCGGGGTAGCGGGGCCCGAAGCTCTGTCATTCACTTTTAATCGGTGAGGGCGCTCACTGTGAAATGGCGCCGCGTGCGAGTGGAAGCAATACTTGTGCGAATCTCTTACACTCCCCATGATGTAGCGCCCCTGGCACATCTTGACATACGAGAGGGATACTGCGGAGTCCCTTCACCACCTTAGTTGGGGGCTCGGCTGATCCTGACTAGAGATAGCTCCTGACTGCACCTCGAGCCTCTATAACCTCTGCTCTTGCTTTTCTTTCCTCTTGTGCGTCACGGCTTTGTTGGGAGGTGCACAGTGCGCTCCTCTTCGCTTTCTTGCCTGCTCGATGCATAGCGAGTCGTACTTTGCTCAGCTCTCAGAAATTTGCCTCAGCTAAGTCACACGAATGTACCGGGAGCGCGAGACAGATGCACTGCGATCTTTGTCGCGTAGTCTGATAAAAACGCTTTTGACGAGAACCGTCGGCGAATATAGGGAACAATCTAATTCGAGAACTTAACACCGTATTATGTGACATGTTCTTTTGTTCTGTTGAAGAACTCTGATTTTTTTGAATCATATAGCTGCGAGGAAAGAATCATCGATGAACCTCTGCGAAATTGGTCCCATGATATGCCATCGGGATGCCTCCTCTCTGACATCCCACCCGATCCTTAAGCCTTGTCTTATCGAGAAAAGCGGAAAGCAATTTCTTTCTTTCATCCGTGCGGCCAGCAACTCAGTAAACCTTATTTGCTGCAGGTCTAGCCATAACCGAGGCTACTTCGGATCACCCTTCTTGAGTCATATGGCTTGGCGCCCGGCTTTTTGTGCTCTACATCGTATCAGGGTTCTTGAGGAACTTCTCTAGGTGGCGATTGGAGGTTGCAGTCTTGACGGGCATTGTGCCACTATCGACAATACGTACTTTTGCTCTGTAGTAACTAATCACGGCGCGGGCTCCCTGCGGTGGCGGATGGTCGGCGACTCTTCTTTGGAGGTTGATTCGCCGTAGTAGTGGAACCCGTACGATGCTCATCTCACGAGGTATTGCGGGAATGTTTCGGAGCCGTGAGATAACTCTCTATGGCGACCTCTATGTCCTCTACGACATAGTCTTTGTAATTTTCAAAAATATCAACTATTTATCTTTGGATAAGCGATATGTATGCTTTAAGTTTGAACATGCGTAGTTTTGCCAATAACATGCTACGATACCATGTTGACACCCCACCCCCTTAGGCGGCGAGGCGTGCGTGGCTCTACCTGAAATCCCAGTAGTTACCTCTAACATTGAAATCACTAATGAAGCGAAGCGAAGTATTCAACACTAACTAGCACTCATAATAAAAATTTTTCTTTTATTTTCTAACTTAGGATTTGGTAAAATCTTAACAGCGGAAAAACCGATGACATGTGTTTAGCAGCGTAGTCTGGTCGAATCACGTATACCTCGATTTCATATTATACTCAAGGAAATATGGCGTAGCGTACCAAACGCATTCTCATGAAACTCACTACGTATGCATTACGTATGTTCGTTATACGTATTGAAGTATTTTCTTACACATAATATTCTTAATTCTGACATTGATATAAATGTCGGGAGAATCCCTAATCTGCTTTCAGGCGATAAGGTGTAAATGCGGAAAATAGTTACAAAATAGAAAATAATGAGAAACTAAGCAGCTCCGGTGAGGTGTATTAACTTTTATAAAGGTTTTCTTTTCGGGAAAAGCATCACAAAATATAAAACTCCCTTTTTACAAATAGTTTTAAAGGAAGCACTTTGCTCTTCACAACTTTAAAGTTTACAAGCTTTAACAATAACAACTTTATCTTCAGCTTGGTTTTAAAAGTTTATAAAACTTTTCTTCTTTTGTGCTTTTAATTTGCTTTTCTTTAAAGCTTATAAAACTCTTGTGCTTGCTTGCTTAGAAGTTTATAAGCTTTACCGTAATTCTCTTTTTTTTTTTTTTGCTTTTTAAAGGTTTTACCGAAAACCGTAAATGGGAGCTTGGCTCAATAGCGTGCTTTGAAAATAAAACGGGGCACAGTTAGCGGATTTGCTTTAAAACTCTCTCAGGAAGCCTAGGCCACGGAACTGATGATTGATTTTTTTAAAGCGTATGTTATGTATAAGAGCATCAATGAAGCACGGAGCTTTATTTTGCTTCTTTGTCTGCTAGTGAGCAGCGAGGCCCATCGCGTAGTCTTGGGTGGAAGAAGGACATGTCGCATCACCTTTCAGGTGGAATATGGTGGAATTGGCGTGAATTGTGTGTAATGAATTTAGTTAGATTCATGCGTATATCTTTCGCATGCGTCTTGAGTGCCGAGTTAAATGCGTGATGTATGTCACCTGGTTTCTTGAAGCCAGGGAATGGCCCAAATGCATGTATGAGATCCTAGCATGTGCCGTGCGCGTTCGAATCATCGGCCAGGTTTTCTTGCTTCGGAAGTAAGGGAAGAGGCTTATTTTATGAAGCATTCTAACAACTTTAACTTGCTAACTTTGAAAAATGGTTTTACAATTTAAAGTGACTAACTGCTGGCGAAAAATGGTTTTAATTGATAATAAAACACTACTTTCTTTAGCGAGAAGATGGTTTGAGCTAATAATGTGAAATCTGAGTCATAACGATTTATAATAATAATAATATCTTATTTAGTATTTGGAAAGAAAGAGTTTAGAACTCTGGCTCGTAACAACTGGCTAAGCTTGAGGCGCGAGTTCGCGAAACTTCACTGCTGGCTTTCAATTGCTTCTGTGTTCGATGTATTAGATCGCGCGTCAGCGTAACCTGCCCGATTTGCGCAGTGCTTCTGATTAAAATTACCCCGGCAAATCTCAGCGGCCCCAAATACCGTTCTGA
The DNA here is from genome assembly GCA_016808115.1 of Tetrastigma voinierianum. Classification (NCBI taxonomy): domain Eukaryota; kingdom Viridiplantae; phylum Streptophyta; class Magnoliopsida; order Vitales; family Vitaceae; genus Tetrastigma; species Tetrastigma voinierianum. Next base: position 505,561 of record JAEQBH010002334.1, on the reverse strand, counting down.
GCATATAGTAGACTTGGCCCAAGGACTTTGCATATAGTCTAAAGCAACATTTACGGTATGTCGAAGCTGTCTGAATAAAATCTGCAGGGGAATTTAACCAAAGCGATAACAGTCTGAAATTCGTGGTATTTGTCAGAAAATAGTCCCAAAATTTCCTAAAATTCCTAAGCTCGGTCTAAAATTTTGGGATTTGAAATTTATGAAGCTCCCCAGAATATTAGTAGTATATAGCCTTGGAGCTGAAATAACACAAGTAGGAAAATTTCCATATATTGAGTTTAATGGCTTGAGGAATTTTGGTGTGCAGCGTAGCTAAATCGCGATAAATTATAGCTTTAACTTTGGTCAGAAAAATTAAATAAAATTCAGAATGTGATAGATATGAAAAAGCTTAAAAATTTGGGTTTTCGCCATTTCTGCGATCTCGGTAAATCACTTGTGTTTTTGAATGTAACTGCGTCAGCCGCTTGTCGCGTAGAGCCTTAGCTTTTTTCGTGTTTATCGCGGTAATCAGACGGTCGATTTTATTAAATCACGAGAAGAAAGTAAAAAAAAGAAAAAAAAATATTTTTCTCCTCTCGTACACCACGCCCCTGCCCGTTTGTTCCGGCTGCCTCCATTTGACTTCCTTTTGGTTTTATTTTTTATTTTTTCTTTGCGTGGGACCCACATGTCCTTTATTACTTTCTTGGTAGTTTGTGAAAGCAATTTATTTGTCCGGTTTGTTCATTTATCTAATTGAATGATAACACGTATTTACCATTTTAGGAAATTTTTAAAATCGATTTTGGGTTTCACTCTAAACCAGTCGTATAGAATTTCGTAAAATATTAGGCGTCTCGAATTCAAGCGAGAGCTTTTTCTAGGTCAGTGATAGATTTGTGAGACGAACTTAGCAGTTGTGATCCGTTTAGATCGTCAAGATCTGAGAATTTTAAATCTTACCCTTGAGGCCCATTTGTGATTTATTATTATTATTTTGCATTTAAAGCTTGAATTTAATTATACTTTCACTTTACATAAACTTTCATGAATTCTGAATTTGTCATGGCGTTTAAATATTCTTAGTCCGACTTTTGAAATTCTACTATGGCCCATCTCAACTTAATTATGCGCTTCACATATCCTTTTCTTTAAGTAATGATTGTGCCTTGTTTAAGTACGGTCGGGTTCGAATTTATAATTTCCCTAATTTCATTTAAATCTTCTGATGTGGCCGGCTTCGGTACTCTTATACGCACCTACGGGTATGCGTATGCTATGCATTTCCCCATCGGGACGGGAATTGTTCGCTCTAATCTTTAAATCTGCGGATCCGTCTTTCGGGTTTGCCACTTAGCTCCACGAATGGCCTTTAAAGCAACTTTGTCTGTCGTTTCTGACCGATAAGCCGGCCTCGTAGATAATGAATGTGTCTTGTTAAAGGAGTTTGTATAAATGCTGAGGTATTTGAAATCGTAATGATCCTTTGATCGCTTCACCGTACGGATGGGAGTGCGGGCATTTTTGTTCATTGTCAAATGGGTGGCGACTGAAAAATCAGGGTCTTTAAAGATAGTAAGTGATGCGCTAGAGTTATTTTCAAAATTATCCTATACGCCTTCGCGAATCCAGCCCGGTAATCTTGTGATTTTCGGAAAATCAGGTGTGGTTAGGTAGATGGTAGCGATGCTACCGAAATCATACCAATCAGACTCTTTTTGGATTTGATCGCTTTGTAGAAAATAAATCACAGATCATTCAGTTGCTCCAGCGGTCGTATGTTTAGTGTCAGACGAGGTATCTGATCTTTGTAGTTACGAATGTAATCTTGGGTTCTCCTCTTGGGAATCTCATTTTTCAAAAAACAGGTTTTGCTTTTCTTTGTCACAGGAATGTGAAGAAATAGTTTGGAAGATAGCCTTTTTAATCAGCACTGCTGGCCTCTTTTCGAATCGTGCTATGTCAGTTTTGACGAATCATATTTCCTTTTAAATAAAATTTGTTAGAGATGATCTCATGAAATTAAAATCTTTTACGTTCAAAATCGATAATAAAACTCGCAACGTTTTGTTTACTTTCCCCCAAAGGAAATATTTTGGTTTCAGGAATTATCGATCCCCAGAAATAAGCGAAATCATGATTTGATCAAAAATCTTTGATATTTCAGTAAAGCTTTCTATGACTTCATCAATCTTTAGTGTTTCCTGCCACGATTAGGAATCTGCATGATATTTTTGTGTGAAGCGAATTATATCGATATCAAAATATTCGAGATGATATGTTTGCCATCCCAATCAAAAGCGCGTTTATATTCGGGTTTTGAAGGTAAATTATTTTTTATAATTGCTTTGACTTGAGTATTATCAATTCTCAGTAAAAATTTCTTTGGTAATAATAAATCACGAGAATTCTTTAATCGCTTTAATAATTCTTAAAGTCTTCGTGATATGGTATCTTTTCTTGATGGAATTGTAAATGTTCGATTAATGCACTTATAATTAACTGATGTCATTTGAATCCGTTTTGTCTTGCTGCCGTATGCTATCGGATGAATCGGTTTAAATTATTAAATCATCATTGTCGAGTGGAAGTTTAACTTAGGTAAATTAATACATTGAAGTTTTATAAATTTGAAGAATTTGTTTTTAAGTATTCCTTAGGTGAACGTAAATTTATTCTTTTAACTCGTTAATTTTAATAAGACTTTCTTGGAGTCGTGAGGTTTTTAATGAATCATATGAATTTAATATCATATAAAAATCTTTTGAAGTTTTGGTCGAGTAATTTTCTCGGGAAAATCCTTAATTTTTAAAAAATATGATTATGTAATTACATTCGCCCGAATCGATTAATAGTCAGAAATTCTATCTTAGGTTCTCTATATTGGACTTCTTTTTTAGATAATCCCAATAAATCGTTTGACGTAAATTTATAAAGATATCTAAATGTTTTAGTGTTATTCTTTTGTTTTTTGAGGATATAAGCATGCTCGTCGGCTTATATACATATATAAAATCACTAATTTAAATATATTATCAAATGCTCGTTGAAAAATGCGAGGCGTTTTTAATCAAAGGGTAGTACGTTAGGTCGTAATGTCATGTAGATGCGAAAGCGATCAATGGCTTAGATTCTTCAATCATCTTAATCTGGTAGAATCCTGACTTACAGTCAAACTTAGTGCGATTCTGATTAGTTTTATGAATCGATGTTCTTTTTATTTGGTAAATAAGCTATAAAAAATTAATAATTATCCATTTAACTTTTTATAATTAGCAACCATACAAGCGTATTCCTACATTAATCTCATTTCGATTTCATAAAGAATTTGGGCTCTTATCTAGACTCTTGACTGTCAGTTCATCAGCGTAATTAACCCAATTGAATTTGAAATTAACACATCCTAGCTCATTATTAATATATGGGTTTTCTGCTTCTTAATAATGTCTTGTCGAGGTCTTTTAATTGAGGGTTACGTAGAGATTTTGTTGTTATCCCCGAAATTGTAAGGGATACCTGACGTAAAAGTTGAGTTTGAGGTTTTATCGAGAACAAAATCGAGGAACTTTAGTAATCGAAGTTCTAATTTGAGTAATGGCGTAGAAAATGGAGTTTTTGGTAAAAGGGAGAGGAATAGGATAATCGCAGTGGCCAGGCTATGAGGATAAAAGGAATAGGAAGTTGACGTAAAACTGTTTTTAATCGTGGAGTAGTGATCAGAGTGATTCTAGGAGTTTGAGACCGAAGATAATATGAAATGTTATTTTGAATAATAATTTTAAAAGTTGAAGAAAATTATTCTTGCGAGTAGAATATCGCATCGATATTGTGTGGAAATAAAGAAGAAGTGGTTAATGATATATTTATCGATAAGGATGCGAGGATGTTTGATTAAACTTGTAAGAATAATATTTTGATTTGAAATATCTTCGTATTGCGAATAGTGTATGATATTCGTCGAGACGGGGTGATTTGGAAAGACATAAACTGTCAGAATCATATAAGCGTGAGGGTTCGATTTGTAGTCGGGATAAGTTAAACCCGATAAGAATATATATAGAGAATGGAAATTTAGTCGTTTGGGTATGATAATCGGTGTGATTAATAGTAATCGTTAAATGTTCGGATGTAATCTGCCAGGGTTTACATTTTTCGAGGAAAGTCATTCTAACGTAATTAATAGTATCGTTTTTGCTAGTGCGAATTATTTGTGGTAGTTTCATTTCTTGATTGGTTGTCTAATGACTACGTTCACGAGGAATTTTTGTCACACAAAACTTTCCCAATCAAAAATAATATAAGTAGCTGGATTCATCTAAATAATTTAAATCTAACATAAAGGTTAAAAACGATATATAAGCTTGAAGAGGCTCACAATATCGATCAGATATCGAATTTTATGGAGTAATGGCCCGAATTAAAATATTCTCCTTTGATTTTATAATTTTGTAATCTTTTTATTTTGTTGAGTGTTTTAAATGTTATTCTCTTCTACTTAGGATGAATGTATTATTTGTAAGAGTTAAAGCTGGAAACAGAGATTAGAAAAAATCTAAATATTTATTTCATCTCTATGCTCCAGTGAAATCGTCACGAAAGCTTATCTTGGAGCGTTTACGGTGGATAATTTCTTCGATATAAATGGAATAAGAGGGGTAAATCATGTGTCGTTTTGACGAAATATTGATATGATGTATTTGACGATGCGTAAGCGATCTTATAGGTTATAGAGTAGAGTGTTTAAACCTGCTCGTAAAATCTTGTCTGCTTAAAATCCTGAATTAAACTTAAAATCTGTCAAAAATATCCTTTATCTATGAGGTTATAAGTTATTTTGGATAAATATTGAAAAGTTAATTTTTGGTCTTTAAGATTTCCTATAATAATTCCTAGCATAATAACTCTTATTGATAATCATTATCTAATAATGTTAAATCATGGGTGTATCGATTAAGCCCCCTGCAAATGTTGTAAGGACATATGTCGTTGTATGGATGCGATATAATCGTCCCGTCTTCTGTGATCTTTTCGTTAATCTTACGAGATTAACACGGATGATCTTTTTTTCGAATTAAGGAATTTCGATCTTTATTAGAAGTTGCTTACATGTTTAATGTAACTATTTTAAAAAACTTAGTATATCACGCTAATATTTTTTCTTAATTCAAACTTTTCCCATAATTTTTCTATTAAATCCTAAATACTACATTATATTATAATTAGCGCTTTTTAATCTTAAAAAGTTATTTATCGAATAAAGCGTCTTGAGAGAAATCTCACTGAAACTTGTCGATGATTTCACTCTTCTTGAATAATCTAAATTTTGAACAAGTATCATCATTTCGAATCGTTTAAGTAGATAGATTCTTTAGATGATCATCCCAAATCTTAGTTTTAACTCTTGAATAAATTCTTCCTTTTCTATCATTTTTCAATATCTTGGTAATTCAATTTTATTTCCTTATTAAACTTATTAGGACACTCATTTGCGTAATGTCGATTTGATTATGACGCTAAAATCTACGTTCGCTTTGCTTTAACTTAGGGTTTTCATATAGATCATTATTCTTGAATCGGATTATTCGATTTCTCACAAGTATCTGGTCTTCTTTTTACAAAATCTTTGTCTTACGAAATCATTGAGAATCTTATTTGGGAATATTACAAGAATCTTGTGGTTTCTTAACTTTTTGGGATATAGGGTTTTCAAATCTCATTCTTGCGCCTACGTCCCAGGGTTAATACGGTATGTGTAGCAAGTAGGGGTTGCGTATAATGCGCAAAGGCTTGTAAATATTTAAAGTCTGTGAAGTAAATTTTTGAAAGTTGTTTAAGGATGAAATTATAAAGTTTTGAAAGCGTTGGCCAATAACTTTTGCAATTAAGGAAAGTGGGGGTGAAAGTCTAATTATGGAATTTCAAAAGGATAATAATAATAATAAATTCTTAGGAATGGTTGAGGAAGCTACAGAAAATTATACAGATCTCGGATGAAGAAATGGGCTAGCAGCTAGTTAAATTCGTCTTGAAATCTAGTGGCCAGAGAAAAGTTTAGGTCGAATTATGAGATAGTCGGGGAGATATTTTAAATTTACGGGTGATAAATCGCCAGAGTGACCCGGGGGCGAGATTTTTCACGAAAATGCTGGAAGTTAGAAAATGACTTGAGTTAAAGTTCGATTTAAAACAATTGAACTAAAAGAAATAAAATTTTTCGGGAAGAAATGTGGACTGAATGAAGCCCGATATAAGAGTTATGTATCAAATAATAATAATAATTGTAAAAAAAAAAAAGGATAAATCATAAAGGGGCTGACAGTGTGAGGACGGAGATGTGGCGCTGAAAACAGGTAATGGGTTATTTGCCCGAATCAGCTTGCGGATACACTCGTGAATGTCGGAGTGGCCGGCATTCTGCGAAAAATCAGGGCGAGAGTCTCATTTGTCTGAAACTCTGCAAAATCATCCAGCACGTATATAACTAATCCCGATCAACATCAATCATATGATATCATATCTGATAAAAATGGCCTCTTGAGCGTCTCTGATCTAAATCAGCGATATATATATATCCATTATATCAAATAGTTTTGAAGTTCAAATTTTACTCTTATCTGGCCAAATATATTAAAATTAGAGAGATTCTAATACATGTCATACCACATAATATACAGCCGCGATCAGAGCTTTCTTAAAGCTCAGTCTCTAGGATGGCGTCTGCGCTCTACTACATATTCTACATCTTGTAAATAATATCACTCGGCAGGGTGATTAATCTTCGGTAATCAATCAGCGCATGTGAAATTTACTACCACGCCCTGAAGTGCGTATCTGTGTTCGCGATGCAATTCAAGCGAATGCGTGATCACTGCAGATGTACAGTGATCGTCTCGTGCAGTCTCACCAGAGCTCACATAAAGCTTTTCACTTTAAAAGCCTCGTATGAGAATTATTATGTTTATTTGTGGACAACCCTCCGATAATATATATCAATTGGCGATCTCAGGCGATTGATATTGTTATGGACTACCTGGAGTGTATGTCAATTGGCGAGATACTCAGGCGATTGATATTTTTAGTATGAATTCTCTCAGATCATTTTAGTTTTAGACAACATAAATAATTACCTGCAAGGAGCTACTTTCATTACACTTTCGCTCTTTCGTCCTAGGGTGCGCAGTGCGTATGGAATGCGTGATGCGGTCCAATTCTGATGCATATCGCGTGTAAATATAAACATGCATATATATTAGCGTGTATCCATATTGATCATGTTGTACGAATTTCACATTCCATCGTAAAAATTAGATCGCGTGAAATTTGTGTTCAAACCGCGAAGCGATTACTTGAATTCTTAGATCAAACATTAATTCACAAAAAATATTTTGTGAGCATTTGATAGGGAATATTAGTGAAGCGCACTCGATTCTTATTAAATGCGCCGTCGTTGGTTCACTTTGTGAACCGAATTTAATGTTCAGGCCTTATACACGTCAAAAGCATCATTCGCAACACAAATTTGTACCATGAATAACCCAAGCAACCCACACAGACGAGTCGCAATTTGTCCACATGAAATTTTAAAAATCGACACCTTCGTTCCAAGATTTGGGACCCGATCAAGCCTGACCCCTCACGGCCTGATTCAGCTCAACGTGCAAAGTCTTGGCGAAGAGTAAAGAAAGCACAAGTAGGGAGAAAGCACTTTCTCTCGCGGAGATTTTTGGCTCTCACCGAAAATCACGGCCTTACGCGCGTAGGTCTCTCGCGTCGAGTAGCTTACTTCTTGTCGACGGCTGGCGTGATTCGGATCTCATGGTCCCCAGAGAAGTTGGAAGTTCTCTCACTAGAAAATGAAATCAAAGCTTGCTGTAAGACTCCCTTGCTTCCTCATGTTTTCTTCTCTTTTCAATTTGAGAAGATGAGTACTATACAAACTTGTCTTATTATCATTTAAAACCAGTTCTAAAAATCTTCCCATTTGTCATTCTTCCACAGTTTTGTATTTCAGCGGTATACGTGATCGTTTCGTCGTTCTCTACTTCGTCAAACGCTTGGCACATGAGTACATGTTATATGTGATTTTTGTCATCGAAATGCGGATGCAAACGCGCGATGCCTAGAAAACGTGTCAACTCAGGCTATCTCGAGATTAAGCCGAAATTCGACGTGGTAGGGTGCGAGACGATTCAACGGTGCAATCCGTTTTATCGTCAGAGATACAGAATAAATTCGAGATTTTAGCAGAGTGATTGCATGCGAAATTACGATTTTCTTTGAATTTTAGAAATTGATTTACCGGGTCTTCACGAGGAGAGAAAGAGAGATATTTTAAATTTTTTCTCTCTTTTATTTCTTCTCATATTTATGGAAATTGGGCCGTGTGAGTGCATTGGAGCGAAGGCAAAGTTGGTGCGGCAAGAAGGCTACTGGCGTGGAACGATATCTTAGCATTCGTCGAACGAAGTAGGAGATTTTACTGCTTTGTGTTATTCGGCCTGGTATGTAGTGCGAAATTTTCCTAGGCAGAGTGAGAGGCCGTGAAATTTCAGTCCCAAAATTTTGGTTAAGGTTTAGAATTTTTGAAATTTTGGGACTATTTTTAGACAATCTGGAGCTAAATTGGAGCTGTTTACCCGGACAGTTCGGGTTAAAATTCGGGTTTTAAATGAGCAGTGCGAGCGTAATTTTGAAAATGTTTTTCGGGTGTTTTTAGATTACATGGAAAGTCCTTGAGTCACAGAATCTATCCGTATACACAATGAATGTTGGGGCCCACATATTTTGAAAATTTGCAATTGTACTTGTCGAAGTGTGCAAATTGCTTGGTTGTCTTTGACGAGTGTGGTGCAATAAATCGAATGTGTATGGTAATAGCGACGGGGAGAAATTGTGGAGTCGTGCTTTCGATTAGTGTAAAAAGGAAGGTGAGTGTTCTAAACTCTATTTTTTAAATCTTGAGTGTATTATTTATAAATCGTTTCTGTTGGTATGTTATCAGTTTTAAAGTATTAAATATATTTGAAAAGCAATGAGCAATGCTGATTTAGAAAGCAAAGCAAAAACGAGTAAATAGTTTGATTTTAAACATATTCGAAAACAAGAAAACAATGGCTGAGTTTTAAATGACAAATGGTTTTGATTTAATATATGTGAAAAGCAACCAGTAATGGTTTTGATGTGATGACCAAATGCTGCAAAGCGTGCAGCGTGGTTTTGAGTTGTAAAACCATATTTCAAAAGAGCAAGCAAGCAAGCAAACAAAAATATATTTTATAAAACAAGCGCTTGAAAATCACTTTGGATTTGGAAAATGACATCTGGGGTCGGTATTGTAAAACGAGAAAAATTCAATTTTCTTAAAGGGAATTAAAAGCGGTAATTCGGTTGAAAACGAAATTCTCTAGATCTCCCGGATGATGAAGCGATTTGCGTCGTTAAATTAAATCTCATGAAATATAGTGACGAGAAAAGTTTGTGAGATACGAGGAGCAATCCAGGGGGAATATTTTCACACGATTTTTTGTGGGTGATAAGTCGTGAGTGAAACCCGAGGCAGATTTTAATCTCGGAAGTCAAAATGAATTTAAGAAATTTAAGTTCATTTAAAATAAGTGAAGCGAAAAAAATATCGTATTTGGGGATCGTATATTTAAAATAATAATAATATGTAATAATAATAATAATAATAATAATAATAATAATAATATGTAATAATAATAAGAAGAAAGAAGAAAGAAAGAAAGAAAGAAGAAGAAGAAGAAGAAAAGAATAATAAAATAAAATAAAAGGATAAAAAAAAAAGACGGACAAGAGGGAGACGGGCGTTAGAGTCTGGGAGATATTTTATTTTTTATTTTCTTTCTCTTCGTTTTTTCTCATATTTATGAAAATCGGACCCCTTGAGGTTTAAATGTCGGTGAAGGCAAAGTTGATCTACGCGATAAAATTTCTGGCGTGGCGTGGAATCTTGGGTTTAAGTCAAACTCTACGGTAGGAAATTTTCCTACTTGTGTGTTATTCTAACTAAAGTAGTTTAATGGGTGGATTGGCTTAGAGGCGAGTGAAAGGTCGTAAATTTCAGTTCTCGAATTTTAGGGTGAGTATAAATTTTAGAAATTTTCGGGTTGTTTTTCGAATGATGCAGGAACCCAATTTCGGAATGCATTCCGAGCAGTTAATTTGAATTTAGTTGTTTTAGACGTCGTAGTGAATTTTAGGACTATTCGGGCAGTCGGTGTGTTGAGGTTTGGTTTGGTCAAGGGATTGATGCCGGGTTTATGGTGAGTTTGGTATCATGATATTCGGTGGTCTTAGTAAAGGAACCAAGAGGGTTACTTTGTTTTATATGGGTCGGGATTTGGGCCTTTATTATTGTTGGAAAGTGAATAATATGATTGAGTGGTAAATGTGTCATTGTGTGACAAATAAATGACACATAGTTGTACATGATTGAGGCCATTACATGGCTCGTTGGAGGCTAGTTGTGGACAAATTATGTCATCACTAGGCATAGGGATTGATGTGTGTCATTACCCGGGTGGTAGTGACTTGTGATGTCGTATGCTTGAATTAGTATGTTTGATTTGGAATTTGTATGAACCATAATATGAATGTCCAAATGATGCATGGATAAATATGCATGAGTAATAATAATAGCACATATAGTTCTCATTATATATGTAGCATGGTATGAATAGACAATGGCGTAATTGCATTATACATGCCGCAGCTTATCGCATAACATGGGTGTGAGTGCATAGTTAGGAAACGTATTTGTGTTAGGTGTTCGATGGTGTGTGTCGTGAGTGCCACGGTTGTGGATCGACACGTATGGTGTTGATTAATTGGGGAGTACCCGATTAATAGGGCCAAATGTCCCGAATGAGTCGCGGGTTAAGAAATGGAAATGGCTCATTGCATTTCGTATGCGAGGCCAGCGCACAAACGATAGGAGTGAGTGCATGAGGTGGTTTCCAGAGATTTGTTTGAAGGGTTGATGACAATATTATTTATCGGAGTGTATCACTTCTGACATCGGAGGGTTGTCCATATAATATCAATCGTTGGAGTACGCGAGTGATATACATGGGAGGGTTGTCCATGAATAGATTATCACAGTGTGTCATTTATTTGTTATATCGGAGGTTTTCTGACTAAAGCAAATATCTTTGTTTGGAAATGGTTTTTCATTCATGGAAAATGCATGTTTGAAGTCGGTGAGGACTCGAGTATGATTGTAAATGAAAATGAAAAGATTAAAGAGTAATCTTGGGTTGTCATCGAATGTGATGGTTCACACTTGGCAAGTGCGTGTGTGAGGAGTCGGTGAGGACTCGGGATATGGGATGGGTGAGTCACATTACTCATCCATGACATGTAGACATTTAAGTAGGGATATCATGACTGATTCACTTGAATGTTTGTTTGTTTTGTTTGGATGTCGTTCGTCAATGTGACTTGGGTGGGAAGTAGCCGCTGTGGGAGATTATCCTTACTAGGCTTTGCTCACTTGTCATTAAGGACCCCTTTGGTCTGGTCGGTGCGGTGGTGACCGCATTGTGGATTATGCACCAAGTGTGGTTGCTTTGTATATCTTACAAACTCTCTCATACAAATTATATTTATTGACTTAAAGTGTATTTAAACTCACCCATGGATTATGGTTTTATAGTCATGTGCTTATATGTTTGTGCATAGATAAATGGGCCCTACGTGGCCATTTTTACTCGTATGTGGACTCGATGTAGTCGTTGTATAATATTGGGCCATGTTGCCATGTAATTGTACATGTTGTATTTTGGGTAGAGCTCGCGTCTGAAAGAGGCGCGGGTTTTAGATAAATCATGGGTCAGGAAAAGGGACACGATGTTGTGGTGTCGAGTTACTCGACATCCATGAGTATTCCGAGGGTTGACGGGTTGTCAACGGGACTCCGAGATAGGGTGTCAATTATTGATGCGTGGCGGTGGTGTTAGGACATCATTTATGCATTTTTAGATTTGCAGTCGGCAAACTTAGTTCAGCACTTGTCGTAGCGTTAAAGGCCGTAGCGCATCTTGGAGTATATAGGGTTAGCGCTAGTAGATTATGGTGATGTAGACCCGAATTCCACGTCATATTCTGGAAAAGGGAATTGAGCGAGGCTCTTCCACACAGGTGATGTGGACCCCGAGTCCTTCCGCGGCCTGAGTTGAAGCCTAGGCTCCGTGTTTACTAAGTGCAGACAGCGAAAAGGCCTCCGATGGTTGATCTTGATTTATAAGCATTTTGTCGTTTAAAATCGACCAGATAAGCGAAACAAGCATTTTATGAAAAGTTTTATAAACTTTTAAAGTAGCGGTTGGCCAGGAGCTCAATGTTTATAAAGTTTTATAAACTTTTAAAGCAAAGAGTAAGCAAGGGTTTATGAAAAGTTTTATAAACCTTTAAAACAGCGGTTAAGCCAGGCTCAGTGTTTATAAAAAGTTTTATAAACTTAAGCCAAAGTAGCAACAGCGAAGCAAGAGGTTTATGAAAAGTTTTAGAAGCTTACCGTAATGCGAAGCAAGCAAGCAATATGAAAGATTTGAAACTTTAAGCGAAGCTAGCAAAGGTTTCTGGAAAATATCTTGTAAAGAGAGTTTTACAGTTTTGAGATATTTTCGAAAAGCGAACGCTTTATAAATATACACTCATTAGTACCATTTAGCTCGTTATTTTTGATATTTTAAAAACTATTTTCGAATGCAGGCCGCGAATGACTTGGGCGTATTAGGATTCTGGCTTTGTGATGTTGTGTGTCTTATGTAAGGGAAATACTTTGGAATTTGTACAGTTGAGCATATGTATCAATACGTAGTTTTGTATTGTGAAAATATGATGAGCACGAGGCTCTTTGAATGGAAGTGTGTTAGTTCTTGTATTTTTGAAAATTAATAAGCGTTGTATATACGAGGTTTGGGATATGTTACGTATGCGGTTGTTATCTTTGCCCGGAAATTTTATAAAATCCTGAGTTTAGAAAGAAAAATTTTTATACGGGTTTTTGTGGCTTCGAGCCCCGACCTCACGGGATTATCTAGTAGTTGGAAGTAACGTGAGGGTTTAAATGGGGTGGCAGCACACCGCTAGTAGGAAGTGGGGGTGTGACAATTACAGTGTCCGTTATTTACCTCTCAATGAAAGAACATTTTCTTTCCTTATCATTTTGCAGCCTTCTTAATCGGATAAACATTGGCACCATTCCTCAGTCTTTCTTTAAAAAGCGAAATCCTTAACTCTAATGTATGCGAGATTGTGAGGATAATCGCGTATTAAAGCGGTCCGTGGGATCTGGAGATCTTGAATAAAAGCGTATTTAGGTACATGGTATACGTACTAATCTTTCCATATATATGGTAATAATAATCTTGAAAAACACAAATATATTTATCTAAAAAGACATATATCATTCTTCTAGTTTCATCAAAGCATGGTATATTTTTAGCGTATTGTAGGAATCCTATTAATATGTCCTTCTCTAGAATTCGGTCATATGATTACAACTTTGTAATTATTTCATGATGTTATCTCGAATAAAGGTTGAGTTTTGTTTACTGTTTGTAGATTCTACGAAATTGAGGAAGTTAATCATTGCCATTCAATATATCGTTTTGCGTCATCGAGGGAACATTATTTACACTTATTGCTAATCTGAGTGAGGTTCCCATCTATCTAGAGTGGATGATATATCGATACAAATGGATGATATAGAGTGAGGTTTCGGTCGGCATGCACGAACTCCAGGATCTCCGCCTCGATCCACTTGCGCGCCATCTGGGCACTCTGCACCATTAAGCTCAAAATCGTCGTAGCGATGTTCAATAAGTCTTCAGCGCTGTCACGGACCTTCACAAATAAGTAAAGTGACATTCTCCCCCACCTAATATCTTGCACGCCCTCGTGCAAGGCACCTTTCACCTCCTCGTGCAAGGCACCTTTCACCTCCACCTCCCTTCGAACACTGCTGCTCCCCTCGTCCATCGACTAAGGTCGACGATGCAGACCAAAGAGGATGTCTAAATATCTTGGACGCGGCATCCTGCAATAGTGGAAGGAGCACCTTCTCACTTCCACCCAGAAGCGGCACCTCGGCTGGAGATTCCACTTACAGTAGAGCCACTGTTCGCCTTTACTAGCCCGGCCGTAGACACTTTGTGCGATGTGGAGGGCAGCACCACGACCGAGAACCACGGCTATCGAGTTCTTTGTGCGACTTGTAGGAGAAGACTTTTCGACCACCGGGATCGTGAGAGAGCGACACCATCTTGTTGAAGACACGTGTACTCTGTGAACCAATTCTATCACGGGACCTTTAAGCGACTTAGAATTTGAGCAGTAAATATCAAAAATTTGAGCAATTGCGAGTATATTGAATTTCTTGATAGTGCGGCGCGTTATGCGGGAGGTTTCTGTTTAAACTCCAACGTAGTGGGTTCGGGAGGTTTAGAGTTTCCTGGCGATGTACTTTTTGGAAGCTGAAAAATATTTGATCATGAGTTGAATAGTAAAAATGATTGAGCAATTATGCAAATATTTGAATCAAATGAGAAACAATAGTGAAATTTGAAATGAAATTTTATTGAAATTTGAAACTTACAATATTTGAGGAAAGCTTTAATCAGGAAAGCTTGTACAGTGATTTGAGCAGGTGATGAGTATATAAAATACTCATTACAAACCTAATATTTTCTTAGTTTTAGTAATGTTTTTATGTCAAATAAGTGCCCTAATTCTCTAAATGTTCATATTTATGATTAGGTGATCCATTTGGCGGGGCGGTGCGAATTTGGAGCGAAGACATAACGAAACATTGGAAAATCCATAGATGGAGCACAGCAGATTTGTTTTTCAGTTTTCACCATATTAATGGAAATCAAATGGCTCGGAAACACAGAACTACATTCTAGACTTCACAAGCTTTCTAACAATACCAAAATCACTCAATTACGAATCCGGATGATGGAATGCGCACTCGGGAAGTCGAATAACAAAGGAAGCGGCTGCAGAACACAGCAACCAACCCAGTTCTATTATAGTGCATTTAAATTTATATAATGACACAGTGGAGCTGTTCTTGAGTATATGGATTCCTGACTTGAATCTTTCCGTAGAGTCGAGAATGTGCAGTCGAGTTCGGGTGAGAGAGTTATGGCCGTTCAAAGACAAGAAGAGATAAAGCGGCCGCGATGCGCCGCGCCGGCGCGTGGATCCTACGCCCTGGCGTGCCAGTGATTTTATGGTGCTTTGCGCCACCGTGATGGGATTTCCGCGCTGGCGTGGGCGACGGGCATATAGGCCCCATTTTGTTTATTTCAAAGGCCCGTCAAGGATTTGAGTTGGGGCTATAAATAGGACCTCGTGAGACATAATGGGGGGATTTTTTTTGGAGAGGAGAAGAGAAGGAGAAAAGGCAATTGGGTGCGAGCTTGAGAAGGTGGATTCACGGCATCTCATCCACGTTTTCTTACTACTACCCTCATGATTTTGAATTCTAATTTGTATTTTCTTCATCATAATGTTCTAAACTTCTAAGCTAGGGTTTATGATGTAACTAACTATACATCATGGATGAACTTCCCAATCTTTCAATTATATAGCGTAATTCTTGCAAATTGTTGGTTACCTTATTTCATTTGATTCACATATTGATGTTGGCCGTATTTACATGTATTAGGCTAGGGCTTTGAGGTCGAAAGGCGAGAAACTCTAAGGGGCTGAATAAGGTATCATACAATCAACCATGAGATAGAGATATCATGGTTTTGTATGTAGTAAATAAGGGCGTAGGTAGATCATCTCGGAGTTCACGGGGTTAGAGCGAGAGATGCGATAAGAGCCCGCTCTCTTTAGATAGGTGCTCAGCGCTCGAGAGGTTGATGCATAGAAAAGATAACCTTACCATCGACATTCGCATAAATTATAGGCTGAATATCCCTTATTAGTTCACCATGGAATGTAGTCGAGGTAAAATCATAAACCACAGTGCTAAATACGAGGAAACCGTAGTTAGTCATTTCACTTAGATTGATTTTTAGTTTGATTTCGATAGTGACACAATAACCATAGCTAGATAATATTAGGGTAACTCAAGTCAGTATTTGGCATTCAAACTCCTTGTGGGACGACCTTGACTCACCTATCACTTTGCCATTCCACGACCGCATTACACTTGCCTTGAGCAGAGTTAATTCGAGTTCCAACCTTACGAGTGGAGTTTAGGCGCGGAGATCAAGTTTTGGTCTTAGATTCTTGGGAGTTTTGGAAAGCGATTGTCAATATTGACAATGGTTGCTTAAATATTACTTTAGGCAATTTTTACTTTTATTTATTTGTTGTTATATTATTTATTTAGTTATATTGTTAATACATTTTATCTAATAAGAATTCTATTGGTGGATTGTAGTGTTTCGGGGGTTTCGGTCCTTGTATCGTAGGCAAAGCGGAGAGGTGGGTACCCTTTGACTCGGAAATCGAAACGAACAATCGATGGGTGCGTAAAGAAAGAAGATTATTAGGCTGCGCGTAAGCGCTGCGAATGGCGAGAATCTATAGCATAATCCGAGATTTGAGGAGGAGAATGAGCGCGGGTGGAAATCGGCTCAATATCGCCCGTCGACCGTTAGTTCAACTGATGACGGATATGCTATTGGAAGATTTGCATTACCACTCCGCAGTCATCCTTGATCCGTGACCATAGGACCAGATTCAATGAATAATTTTGAATTGAAGAATTTGTGACACTCTATTTACTCGAGGTATTCGGTTCCACCGGGTTGCAGTGAAGATCGACACTCACTTGACAAGCTTCTTAGAAGTATGCAACAACGTGAAATATAATGGGGTATGAGGAAGAGGCCGTGAGCTTAGACTATTTCCATTATCCTTGAGCGACGAGCCAGTAGTGGCTAACTTCGAACCACTGAGCTCCATCGTAAGTTGAGGCCCGGATTTGGTCAAAAAGTTTTAATGAAGTATTGCCCCCTTCTTAGGCTACGCCAAATGAGAATAGAGATCGACGATTTGCCCCGAAAGGATAGCGAGAGTTTAATGGCGATGGGACCGGATACAAAGGAATTCTTGAGAAGTGTCCCATCCTTAGGTTTACCGGTGAATCTGGTCCACAATTTTATCTGGCTTAATGCCTCTGAGCGAATGGTGTCTACCTTAAATGAGTATTTTCTTAGAAGGGCGACCTGACGAGGCTTTCGACTTGTTGGATGGGATATGACGAGCAGGTTCTCAGTAGTCATGAAAGAATGGTAAAGGAGCGGAAACAATGAGTAAATGATGTGTTTTTCTAATTTAGCGGCGTAGTTTCATTGCTCACTAAGCGATTCCCAGAATCGGCAAGCCTCAGCCCATGCCATCGGACTAGTTCGGTCACTATAGCGGAAATTGTTCTGATGGATCGCACCGGAACAATGGAATCACGGTCGGGACAATGACATTGGAGCAGTTTGATGCACTTAATAGAGTGTCAATGCGTATTGAGAATCCATATGTAGGCAACAGATTTAGGTCGAGGGATGGAGAAATAAAATCGAACTTTCCTTGGAAGAATACTGAAAGCTGATGACGATGCAAGCAATATTAAACTGAAAAGAGAAGAAGGTAGACCCTAGAGGAAGCCTTAGCTCATATGATGACGTCTCGTCACGCACTCTATGGAATGGGACGGAGAAGGCATTCCAAAACTGACTGGTACCAAAACCAAATCATGTTCTGAATCGAGAATGACTCGAAGCCTAGAAATTACGGGATGGGATGAATGAAGTACGATGTTATCGAAAGACCTCGAGGTTCAATTACAAAGCACTTTAGAAGTAAATCGGGAGGGAAAGGAACAAGCGCAGTAATTACTCGAAGTGGAAGGGGAGGCTAACCACAGGACCCCACCGATAATGTAGGAACTAAAGCGGTCGGACCGGGATGGAGCAAGGTGCGTCTGAGGAGCGAAAGATGGGAGTTGCTGACTAAACTGACTCGACTAGGAAGCAGTCAAGGTAGAGAAGGAGGGATAAACCCGTTCCGCAGGTCAGGCTCCGTTCATCCGTACCCACGAGAGATTGAGGAAGAGAGTAAACAATGGCTTGAGTTCACAAAATTTATGGAAGTGTTTAAGAAGCGCATATCAACATCCCCGCCTGCGAAGGATCTTGTGAGCAAATGCTGACCTATCTTAAGTTTATGAAGGACATTTTTATCGAGAAGAAAGAAGGTTGGAGGAATATGAGACTATTTCCCTTTGAAAAGCCAGGAGAATGCGGAGTCTTTATGTCTGAGGAAGAAGTTGCCTCGAAATTAAAGGATCAAGGGAGCTTCCCGTTCCATGCACCATAGGTAATGCGGGTTTTAGAGGAGCATTATAGTCACTTGGAGCTAGCATTAACTTAATCATCTTTCCATATTTAGAATTGGGGCTCGGGAAGCTAAACCCAGCCCCGAATATTGATCACCCTTGACTAGCGGATCGATCATTGAAGCATGAGAGGAATTATTGAAGATGTACTGGTGAAGGTTGACAAGGGTTCATCTTCCTGCGAGACTTCATTGTCTTGGACATGGAGAGAGATAAGGAAATACCTATCATCTAGGTAGGCCGTTTTAGCCAGCTGGAAGAGCTTTGGTGGCGTGCGAGAGGGAAAGGAGGCTAAGGTTGAGTACGGGATGAGGAAGTTAGATTCGAGTGCTGTTCAGAAGCGATAAGACACTTGACAGGAGAGTGACTCTTGCCTCTGTATTTGAGAACATTGAGGCTATAATGTCTAACCATGAGGATACCAATGATCCCTTGGGTAGCCTCCTATGGAGTTGATCCTTTAGGCCCAGAAGATGAAGCGGCGTATGTTCGATGGATGAATTCCTTTGAAGAAGAGCATGAGGAAATATTATGAGCCTCTTGGAGAAAGTATAGACAGTCAATACCATCGTGAGAAGGCACCACGAAACGAGACATAGAAATGGCCTTAGGAACATTTGCGGTATGCTTATTTGGGGAACTCTTCTACATTGCCAGTCATTATCTCTGCATCACTAAATGAAGCCCAAGAGGAAAAGTTGTTGAGGGTATTAAGGGATCATAAAGCTGCCCAGTTGGGTAAGTCATGGCGAACTTGAAAGGAATTCGGCCTGCTATGTGCATGCCTTTGTATCTTGTTAAGAAGGCGATTCTGAGCCGTCGTGTTCTGAGAGAAGAGCCCGAGATCCTGATGAAAGAAGTCATAAGAAAAGAAGTTCTGAAGTGGTTGGATGTTGAGGTAATCTGCCTACTTAGGCCAGACCCGATCGTGCCAAGCCTGGTGCGAAGTAGTTCCAAGAAGGGTAGTATGGTATTATTAGAACTGAAAATGACGTTTTGCTTCCTTGAAAACGGTGGTGGATGGAGGATTTGCATTGATACGAGAAGGCTAAATAAAGTACCGTGGGACCATTTCCCTCTTCCCTTCTTGGACCAGATGTTGGATAGATTAGCTGGACATGATTATTATTATTTCCTAGATGGATACTCGGGCTAATCGGATAGCTACTTTTAGGGATCGAGATAAGATAACATTCATGTCCTTTATGGAACATTTGCATTTCGCGAGGGATGCCTTTCGGTATGTAATGCCCAGTGCTTTCAACGGTGTATGATGGCAATATTCTCATATATGGTGGAGAGGGACGTTGAAATTCATGGATGATTTTCACATTTGTGGGATTATCATTTGATGATTGTAAGCTTGAGGCTGTGCTAAGGAGATGTGAAGAAACCAACCTAGTGCTCAACTGGGAGAAGTGTCACTTCATGGTATGAGAAGGTATCGTTCTCGGTCACAAGATTTCAGCAAGGGGTATTGAAGTGGATATAGAGAAGGTAGAGGTGATTGAGAAGTTACCTAGGCACGTGAAGGGAATTCGAGTTTTTGCAGGACATGGGGTCTATAGGAGTTCATAAAGACTTCTCTAAAATATACTATCTAACCTTCTTATGCGGTCGTGTTCACTTTGTGGCTTGATGCAAACAAGCCTTTATGACTCACGAAAGGGAAATTGATTTGACTAATAGTAGTCGGACTAGATTGGGCATCGCCCTTTTGAAATTTGATATTGTGATCACCCCAGTGACTTGTGATTAAAGTGCGTATTGGGTCAGAAGAAAGACAAGGTCTTCCGAGCCATCTATTATGCTAGTAGGATATTAAATGAGCGCGGTTAAGTATCACGCGGCCAGAAAAGAACTCTTGGCTATTGTCTTTGCATTAAACAAATTTAGACCATACTTAATAAGCCCGACAAGGTAATTGTGCATCACGATCACTCGGCCATCAAATATCTCATGGATAAGAAAAGGCGGCTAAGCCAGGCTAATCGGATGGGTTTTAATGCTCCGAGTTTGACCTCGAGATTAAAGGCAAAGGGAACAAAAGAATCTAGTTTGCGGATCATCTATCAGGACTTGAAGGGAGCTTATTAATGAAATTACGAGATTGGCAGCAACTTCCCCGGATGAGCAGCTGTTAGGTAATGTCGGAGAGGTAAGTCTGTGCCTTGGTTTCTTGACTATATCGACGCTATTTGGTAGCTAGTGGTTCAGGAATTTACATACCAACGAGGAAGAAGAAATTCTTCTACGAGTTGAAGCATTATTATTAGGAAGAACCAATCCTT
The DNA here is from genome assembly GCA_016808115.1 of Tetrastigma voinierianum. Taxonomy (NCBI): domain Eukaryota; kingdom Viridiplantae; phylum Streptophyta; class Magnoliopsida; order Vitales; family Vitaceae; genus Tetrastigma; species Tetrastigma voinierianum. The sequence goes on along the minus strand of JAEQBH010002334.1, from coordinate 484,906 downwards.
TATAGACACTTTACGAGACAATTAATAAGAAGATGTGTCTTAGGAAGAAGAGATGCAGGTAGCATCCTAGCTCATTGTCATTCTACGGAGTGGAGGACACTTTGGAAATAGGACAACATGAGGTTCTCGATCAGGCTTTATTAGTGACCATGTTTAGAGATGCCCATTCTTACGTATCATCCTGTGATAGGTGTCAACGAATGGGTAGTATATCTAGGAGAGATGAAGCACCCTTGAAAGGTATTCTTGAAGTTGAACTGTTTGATGTATGGGGGATTGATTTCATGGGCCCATTCCCATCTTCCTCTGACAGTAAGTACATTTTACTAACGATGGATTATGTATCCAGGCGGGTGGGGAAGCAATTGCTACTCAAACAAATGTTGCTAAAATTTGGTGCTTAAGTTCACCAAAGAATATCTTCACCAGATTCGAGCATAGAGGCAGCAATAAGTGATGAGGAGGTAGCCACTTTTGTAATAAGTGGGTTGGCTTGTTGTTGAAGTATAGGCGTTTGTGAATTGCCTAGCTATCATCCCGAACCAATGGGATGGCAAGGTATCAAGCGAGGAGAGATTAAGGCAATCATCGAGAAGAGAGTGAATTCTTCTCGAAAAGATTGGCAAACAAAATTAACAATGCTTTATGGGCATACCAAACGGCTTTTAAGACCCCAATAGGCATGTCCCCCTATAGGCTAGTTTTTGGCAAAGCTTGCCACCTTCCAGTGGAGCTTGAGCATAAGGCTTATTGGGAAACTCGACAGTTGAATATGGAAATGAAAGCAGTTGGAGAAAAGAGGTTACTTCAATTAAGTGAACTAGATGAATTTCGAAATGAAGCTTATGAGAATGCGGGGATTTATAAAGCGAAAACTAAGGCGCTGGCATGATAAGCATAGTAGGAGGCACACAGCCCGACGAGGTTTTGTTGTTTAATTCAAGGCTTAGGCTATTCTGGAAAGCTAAAGTCACGATGGTCGAACCCGTTCATTTGTAACTCAAGTGTTCCGTATGGTACCGTTAAATCACGCAGGACAAGGCACATTTAAGGTAAGCGAGCGAAGGGTGAAACCGTACTTTACAGCGGGAATTCAGAGCGAGCGTCTCTATCATATTAGATGAAGCAAACTCAAAGATCGGCCTTGTGAGCGGTGTAGAGCTCATGGAATGCGGAAAGTAATTTGTGACGTTAAATAAAGCGCTTCTTGGGAAGCAGCAGCATGGGAGTTTTCTTTATTATTATTTTTATTTATTTATTTTTATTATTAGTATTATTATTATTATTTTATTATTTCCTATTATTTTCTTAATTTCTTAAATTAACTTCATTTTCATTGTTTTGTCTATGTTATGACTAAATTCTGGTTTTGCTTTCTATTTTTACAAAGTCATGTACTGATGAAGATTTCAGACCAACTAATTCATCTCATGTGTTTGCATACTCAGGTGTAGGAAATTCAAAGTTCTTGAGCTTTACACTAGGTAGCCACGCAATAGCGTACAAATTTATGCAATTGCGTGAGATAACAAAACCAAGAACCAGATTTTTGAAGCCTTGGTCACACTCCTGCGTGAATCCTACGCATTGCGTCTCATGCATGCAAGCGCATGAAAACCGCAATAGCGTGGTCAGGATGAAGAACCGCCCCGCCGGGCGCAGCGGCGTGCATGGTCCGCACCGGCGTGGGATCCGGCGATGTGCCTGGCAGAAAGCGTCTTTCATCCGCGCGCGGCGGCGTAAAAAGCCGCACTTAATATCGTGTTACGCAATTGAAGAAATCACCTCGGGCGCGGCGGCGTGCGTGGTCACGCACCGGCGTGGGATTTCCTCGGTGCGGTTTATGTTTCAATTTCATAGGACTTTCGACCCCGCGGTCGCTCTCACGCCGCGTAAGCGGCAGCGCTGCGCACCGGCGTGCCTGCGATGGGCGATCCGCGAAGGCATGCGGCGTGCGTGCTCCATGCACCCGGCGTGGGATCGACATCTTTGCTTGTATAAAAGCGAGCAACGAAATTTTTTTTGTCTCTCACATTCCAGTTACTCATCCGGATCTGATGGCTATCACTTCCTCACAAACCCACCAAAAGCTTATTTGTACCAAAAAAATTCCAGCACACTCATCTTTAAATATCCATGCTTTTCTCACCACCGATACACCTTTCTTTGATAAATTTTTCACTCTTAACATTACCCCAAATGCCAAACTCACCATTCTAAACATACCCTCACCAAGCTTGAAGTGCCTCCATCAACCATTGTTTCCAAACTTCCATGGAAGAAAAGGAGGATGAAAGTTGCAAGTCATTTGGGTAAGAGCTTCAAGTTATCGAGTATTGAAATTGATTATAGACATTGGAGAATTGATGGGTTGTATTTTGGGCAAACATAGCTCCAGCTAGTAATTGTATTTAATAGGCTCGACGCAGTGACCACGAGTGTTTGATGAAATGCATCATGAATTGGGAGCTCATTTAAAGCTTGTTTGTTTGGGGATTGAAGTACTCGACTTGAGGCAATTGAGAAGTGATCTTGCATCAGATTATGGCACGAAAGAAAAAGAAAAAGATCTCTACAGTATCGTGGTCGTCTCTTGTGCTCACACGAGAAAGAAATTGAAGACAAGTTTGTCGCTAACTGATGTCTTCACAATTTTCATCTTCTTAGTGAAAGCAGACAACTTTCATCATGGAAAAGTTCCAAAGCCTCCTTCAGAATTGGCACAAGTAATTCAAAGTAGGGTGGGACACCTTTGTTAAGCTACACACTGACCAGCCATGGCCACAATGTAAAGAATTCTACTCGAACAGCTACGAGCATAGGGATAGAAGGGTGTTTGTAAGAGTAAATGGGTCGTTTAGAAGAGACCTTGGTAACACTTTCTTTGGACTATAAGATGTGGATAACTCAGCCTTCGATGTTCTCCAAAGTCAGTTATGATTCCATTATATCCTTCCTCACGTGGTAAGGGGACTTCGAAGACCAATGCCTCCAATCAGTAGTAAAGTTCCTAATTCTATGTTGTCATGGATGGCAAAACTATGGCATATTTTTATAGCACATAACCTCCATTCCTCTTGTAATATTTCTAAGGTAACAAAAGCTAAAGCTATTTGCTTATACGCCATAGTGAAGAACATTCACTTTGATGTTGGAAAAATGATAGAAGAAGACATTTTGAGTAACATCAATGCACGATGCACAAAAACCTTTGGGCACCTAGCGTTGATTAATGCACTGTGTCTACAACACAAGGTAATTGTGGGATCAATGAACAGAGGATCTGACCCGTACTCCCATTAAGTGAGGCGACATTGGGGGCAAAGAAAGGCAACAACACGGAAGGTGCCTTGACTCGGGACGTGCGAGAGAGTTCAGACGAGAGCGCCGAATTTGAACCTTCATTCCCGAGAATATGGCGATCTGGGGGGCCACTTCTAATGCACCCACTAGTGATGTGCATGAGCGACTCCCGCGGCATTCTCCGAGAACGCAAGCAGTGAAATTCTTGACCTTTGTTTGATTCTTGATGAGTCTGAGAAAACTCATCATGTTTAGGGTTATTTACATGCTATTTTGAGCATTTAATATCCATATTCATGTAAAACTCATAACATTTCCTCTAAACTTGGTTTGTAGGATTATTGATGAAAAGCAAGAGTGATTTGGCAAGAAATGAGCGATTTATTTCCAAAGAAGAGTCAATAAGAGTCTCATGGCGCACCACTGGAAAGATGAATTTTCTGGACCATCTGGAACATCAAATGGTTCAAATTCCCTCATGGCTGCATTCTACATTCAAAGAGCTTTCAACGGTACTCACACGCCCGAATCAGGGTTAAAGCGAGAAGAAGCTATGGCCCTGACAAGTTAGAGAAGAAAAACCAGTTGTTGTCCAGAAAATTTGTCGCGACAGGAAATGGTGTCGCGACAGAAAATGGTGTCGCGACAGGAAATGATGTCGCGATAGGAAATGGTGTCCACGATGAAAAACACGTATCGCGACCAAAATCTTTGCGAAACCTAAAAAGTAGAAAATTGAGTTTTTGACCTAATTTCAAGCCCATTTCACCCTAGGACATATATACTCGTTTTTTAGGTAAAGAGGCAAGAGGAAGATTGGAGAGCCTCTCTCATGGGGGTTTCTCTCCTCTAAGACTGCCCATTTTCCAGTTTTTGTAGATTTTGATTTGTTTAGATTTTAGAGTATTTTCGAAGCGAGATTTTAATTTCTATTGAAGAGATTTGGTCTTTATTATAATAGAATTCAGATTTCACTATGGATTGAGACAAAGATTGAAGCTAAAAATACGGATTTCTCTCTCTCATGGAGTTTCTCTCTCATGCCCATTTTCTTAGTTTTTGCTGTAGATTTTTTATTTTTAATGAATCTTAGAGCGATTTTATTTCTATTGAAGAGATTCCAGTCTTTGTACTCAGATATTCAATTTATTTCTTTGTTGAGGAGAAGATTTAAGCTCAAATCTGGGTTTCTCTCCTTCTTTCTCTTGATTTCTTTCTTCATTTTCTTACTTTGTTTGATTGGTGATGATTGGAATCCGGTAATGAGCATTAACTACCCTCCCCAGGGTTGGGGTTTAATTGTTGAACATTGATTCTGGAGTTTTTCCAGTTATTTTGTAGGTTTGAATACTGAATTTATATAGTGGTACTGTTCATATAATGAATTGTTGAATGTGGTAGCTTATACCCCGAAAAATTTGTATCTTTATCTGATTTCGGGGAGGCCCTGCGGGTGACCACACGAGATGGAGATTCACGAGTAAAGAGCGGTAACTTAGGGGTATGTTAGACTAATATACTTGGAACTAATGAACTCTGAAAAATTACTTTTGATAGATATTCAATTTACGTGGTGTGAAGGATTAATTAGATGATGTATCAATTTGAATTGATCAGAGGTTTCTCATAGTTTGATGAAAGGATCTTGATCCGTGTTAGCAAGATCTAATCAAGGAGATAGAAAATTTTATTAGATTTGAGACGAGATACCAATTACACTTTTGAGAAGGCTTGCATTATCCTGTCTATAGAATGGGAATTCTTGAGTCCTAGAAAATAGTTGTAGTATTGAAAAAGAAAAACAATCAAATCTTAAAGAGTGCGAAATTTACAAGTAGCTATTTAGACCCATTTGTCACGAAAAGGAATATGGATCTCTAACTAGTGAAATGTATGGTGTATGGAGAAATCCAAGCTATACTACATTTGCTCTTGAACAAATCTGGCATTCAACTCACAAATATTACTACTTTCAGGAAATACAAGCATTTTGTAAATAATTATCCCACGTCTAGTGACTCTCTTCATACCTTTTAGAATTAAGTAGTTGTTCATTTGGTAGATTTTAGGATTAGTTTTAAATCGCTTTTATTTTCAATTAAATTGATTTTATTGGGCATCCACAGTGCTTTAAATAGTGAAGAGCCCTTTGTAATCGGGGTGATCAAATTCCAATTAGAGAACCTCGAATCACCAAGTAGATGCGATATCAGGGGCTAAGAGTCGTTTTAATGCTTGTATTCGTGCACTTGCGGAGAGGGGTTGGAGTGTTAGTAATACTTTTCATTTCAATTTTGAGTATATTTACTTTTGTTTGTCGAGTTTTGAGTATTTACCACATTCACTCCCTTGGCCATATTTTCACATATACATCATTTGGTCAGTCTTAACAAGTTTTTGGCGTCGTTGCCGAGGATTAGATAATAGTCCTTGGTAATAACGTCGTAAATTTGTATATGTTGCTGGTCTTAACGATTTACCGCGATGCGATACATTTATTGGGCGAGCATTACTCGACCATAGAGCGAGATATCATTTATTCGGAACATAGAGGGGGCACAACGCCTCTATCGGCTGCGTCACACGAGGTCGGCCGCGTCGGATGTTTCTGAGGGTACTTGACTAGTCACGCCCCATTGGCGAGGATCCCCTCATCCTATCACTTATGATTACAGGAGTTTCCATACCTTATGCTTTAACTTTTATATTTTATTCCACACATCATTGCGGACACTGATGTCCTAAGTTTGGGGGTATGGATGTTATCCTAGTTAGTGCTTAATTGTTTGTTTATCATGCATGTTGTAGTTAGTCGTGCTAGTTGCTAGGTTGTTATTTTCATGTGATTTTTCTTTCTTTCTTTTATTTGTTTTATTGACCCAAAGGTAAGGTGAGTTTGATGCTTTCTTTGGTGACTAGTTGAAGGTCATTTTGAACACAAACAAATATTTTATTACAAAAGAGCCTTTGATAGAAAGTGGATGGGAACCTTATTTTTTTCAATGATCTGGAATTGTGTGCTTACTTGGTATGGGTGACTTAGCTTAGTCACCTCCCTTGTGCTTCAAGAAACTATTTCTCAAGGAATCTATCACACACACACTATTGGTCTCCTTTGTATACCTTGGCTCAAAAACCCTTTTGTCTTGAATTCAACTAGCCTTGGAAGATTCTAACCACCTAGGTGATGGGACACCTTTGCAAAAGAGGATTGCCATTGAGCCCCGAATCACTTTCAGTGCCAAAAACCAAAAAAAAAGAAAAAAAAAAAGAGAAAAACCTCTAAAAACAAAAGAAAAGAAAATTATCAAAAAAAAAAAGTTGCTTGTGAATAGAATAAATTAGGATCATTCAATCGGAATAGGGCTTAAGTGCGAGGAGCCTTTCTAAGCCTAATGCCACAGGAGCCAAGCGTAGGGAGTCATTGACTTCCTTTGCTAAGCTACATGGAGATGAGGAAGATGAATTCTTCTCACAACTAGGGCCTTTGGTTTGGTTGAGTGTTTGGGGTGAAGTTTGGAAAAGAGATTGAATGCCGTGCCATAACCAGCGGTGGGGAGTCGCGATGGATCCTGTATAGGAACACTCATCTAAAACTTCTTAGAACTGGTTTTCTTTCATTTTAGGTACTTAATTAATCTTTAGATGCTTTAGGTCTAAATAAAAAGGGTGCGTTCCTATCCTTTGTTTATTTGGCTTTTTCGAGCAATTGAGTTGAACTTAGGATTGGAGATGCACAAGACTCCTTGCTATACACTCGAGATCATGCTGTCACGCGAATTAGACTCCTTGGGAAGGTCATTGAGAACTTGGAGGGGTTGACTTTCTTTGTTCACCATGTTTGCTTGATTAATAATGTTCTTTAGAAAATTTAAAAATTTGAGACACAGAATTTTGGTTGAAAGTGCTCATATTGATAAATTGTGTTCATAGTGCTCTTCCATTTAGCATCTTGTTATCACACTTATCTCATTGTTAGTTAGTATGTTATTTTTCGGTTTTGCTTTGTTTAAGTGGAGTCTCTTGCTTGAGGACCAAAGCAGAATTTAAGTTGGGGTGTGATGAGTATATAAAATACTCATTTACAAACCTAATATTTTCTTAGTTTAGTAATGTTTTTATGTCAAATAAGTGCCCTAATGCTCTAAATGTTCATATTTATGATTAGGTGATCCATTTGGCGGGGCGGTGCGAATTTGGAGCGAAGACACAACGAAAAATTGGAAAATCAGCAAATGGAGCACAGCAGATTTGACCTTTCAGTTTTTCTGTATTAATGGGGAAATCAAATGCTCCAAAATACCCAGAACTACATTCTAGACTACAGCTTTTAACAATACCAAGATCACTCAATTCGGAATCCGGATGAGGGAGATACGCACTCGGGAAGTCGGAGCAAAAACAAGGAAGCGACTGCAGAACACAACAACCAGCAGTTCTATTCTAGTGCATTTTAAATTTATAAAATGACTGATGGAGCTTTCTTGGTATGTATGGATTTCTGACTAGATCTTTCCGTAGAGTCGAGAGAATGTGCAATTCGGGTTCAGGTGAGAGGATTATGGCCGTTCAAAGATGAAGAGATAAAGAAACACGGTTGCCCATGGCGCTGCGTGGATCCTACGCCCTAAGCGTGCTAGAAGTGATTTGCGGTGCTTTCGCATGCACCAGCGTGGGACGCCTCACGCACCAGCGTGGGCGACGAATATGAGCCCTATTTTTGTTTATTTCAAGGCCCATCCAAGGGGATTTGAGTTGGGGCTATAAATAGGACCTCGTGAGACATAATGAGGGGACTTTTTGGAGAGGAGAAGAGAAGGAGAAAAGGCAATTGGAGTGCAAGGCTTGAGAAGATTGGATTCACGGCATCTCATCCCGTTTTTCTTACTCTACCTGATTTTGATTCTAATTTGTATTTTCTTCATCTCATAATGTTCTAAACCCCAGCTAGGGTTTTATGATGTAACTTTAACTATACATCATGGATGAACTTTAATCTTTCAATTATATAGCGTAGTTCTTGCAATTGTTAGTTTATATTTCTAATTTGATTACATGTTGATGTTGGTCATTATTTACATGTATTAGGCTAGGGCTTTGAGGTCGAAGACGAGAAACTCTAGAAATTTGAATAAGATATCATACAATCAACCATAGGATAGAATATCATGGTTTTGTATGTAGTAAATAAAATTTGTAGGTTAGATCATCTCAGAGTTACGAGGTTAGAGGCAGAGATGCAATAAAACCCGCTCTTTAGATAGGTGCTCAACGCTCGAGAGAGGTTGATGCATAGAAAAGATAACCTTACCATCAACATTTGCATAAATTATAGCTGAATATCCCTTATTAGTTCACCATGGAATGTGATCGAGGTAAAATCATAAATACACAGTGCTTCACCACGAGAGAAGCAAGTCGTTAGTCATTTCACTTAGTTCGATTTTTTGGATTTGATTTAGAGTAATGACCACAGTAACCTGCTTCAGATAATATTAGGGTCAACTCAAGTCGGTATTTGGCATTCAAACTCCTTGTGGGGCTGACCTTGACTCGCCCCTATCTATGCATTCCACGACACGTACACTTTACGAGCGGGATTAATTGAGAGTTTAACCTTCTGAGGCCGATTTAAGCGCAGTCAGCGAGGATAAATTTCTTACAAGAAAAACTCTCTTTGGATTTTTCTCGCTCTTCAACTTAGCCTCTCATTTCTCTCGAAACACTTTACTTTAGCTATAGAGAGACAACACGCCATGTACATAGGAAATTTTATGTGCCGAGAAATATAGTCATTTTTCGACATGTTTAGGGTATTTTGTAAACATAATTCGATTTCGTGAGTTAAATCACGAGGCTGAAGCAGAGACCCGGAAAGTTACAACACTTAAGGACAAAATTGTAATTTGTCCAAAGGGCATAAAAGACATGGATTAAGAAGATTTGGGGCCAAAATGAAATAAAAGGAAATTGAAATACAAATGGCCAAGAGTTATGGGCTTAAAAGAAAATAATGAAACTTAACCCAAAAATGGGTTTTGAGGGCCAAACAAGGCCTAAGAAAATCTGGATTTAAAGACCAAATTGGTCTCATTTGTGAGAGAAACCCGTAGAGGAGAAAGAAGGGGAGAAGAAGAGGAAGAGGAAGAAGATGGAGGAGCCAAGATCAAGCCAAAAAGGTATGGAAACTCACCTTGATTATGAATTCTATGAGATTTGGCATGGATCTTTGGGTTTGTATGATGATTATCTTGCTCAAACCTAGGGTTTTGCTAGGGTTTTATCTTAACCCAAAAATTTTGGAAAGTAAGGTGGGTAAAACCCCATATGGCACAAGATGGTTATGGAATCCTTCCTTTGAGGATGGATTCATGGTTAATTGTAAGTAAATGAGTTAGGGTTTAGAGTAAATCCTAATTAATATTCATGTTTTGGCTTGAGGATGGGTCATAACCCATATTAGAAGGGTTTTGGAAGTGATTCATGTAAGAATTTGGAAGAAAGATATCCATTGAAAGATGATTTGAGTATAATTGAGGTTACAAGATGAATTTGAAATGATTTTGAAGTGTATATGAAGTATAGATTTGGTTTGGGATGGAAAAATTACATGAAAATGGGAGAAAGAAGCTACATTCTGGGCACTTTTCGGAGACTTGTACCGGTACACTTTGAACTTGTACAAATTTACACTTTCTGTGTTCTGGTCGTTTTTGGCCACAAAGAATGTGCCGGTACACCTTGAAAGTGTGCCGGTACACACCGCTCTTTCTGTTCCAATTTCGTCCGGTTTTTGTATTTTGGCCATAACTTTCTCATTTCTTATCCGATTTGAGTGATTCAAGTGGTCAATTAAAATAGACTTCAAGGAAAACCAAACCTAAAGAAATAGACATCGTCAAATTCTGGATCTAACTGGCTCAAAAATTCACTCAAAGTGGGGTCATGTGCAAGCCAAATTCTGATTTCAGTTTTGAACATAGAGTAGTCCGAGTTGTTTCGGACGTAACTTGAGTTTCGGTGCTCCAATTTGGGTGATTCCAATTGGAGATGAACCCTTAGCACCTTAGCTTTAAAGGAGTATAAAGAACCAGTGTCAAATATGAATAAGCACTGGAAAAATGAATGTTGCAAACTGTCCCTCGGTAAATCGTAAGCGACTAGTTGGCATGAAAATGCCATAACTTGAGTTTAGATGATCCGATTGGAGTGATTCCAATTTCTAAGTAAAGTTGATTCATTGAGGGAATAGAATACATGAATGATGTGTGAAAACATAGGCATTATACTGTGCAAGTATGTGAAATGCCGTATGTAATGGTAACATGAAAAATGTAGGAAATGCAAAATGCATAGATGTGTTCATGAAACAATAATACGATATGTAATTTGAAAACGAACTGACACGTGACCATGATCGTGAATTACAATCTGTCATGAACACATAATGTGGCTAATAATGCCTATTATAAAGAGAGTATGTTCGCGACTCATATAATTGTAAAACTACACAAAGGCGAGTTATTAAAAAGAACCTGACACTCTGTCTGATTAGTCGCGACGGCACTCGGCCGATGCGGCACGTGAGTAACGGTACTCTCGACTAGATGCGTTGGCACTCTACGTCGATGCCCGACGCATTAGTACTTAGTACTCACGGTAGTCGCGACGACACTCTCTGGTAGGTGCCCGACACGGTAGTACTTCGGTACCCTACGACTAGTGCGGCGGCACTCGGTGATGCCCGGCACATTAATTGCCGGTACTCTTTGACTAGTCTGACGACACTCGTGTAGCCGACACGTGGTAACCGGTACTCTCGGTTGTGCGACGGCGCTCTCACGTCGTATTGTACCTTGGTCTTTTGTATCTTGTGTCCTACCATTAGTATTCTTGATGCAGCGATCTATGATTATATGATAAGACTTTGAATAATGAATAAGAAATGAATATAGTAAGTCTGTAGTACCCTCACGGGTACTCACATTATCGATAAGTTACGTATCTTGGAATAAGTTCGCGTCTGTATACGATTAAGTCAGTAGTATCACGGGTACTCATGTCGGTAAAACAAGTATAAGTCCATTAGTACCTAAAGATACTCCACTTTATCGAAGTAAGATAAGTATAAGTCGATAGTACCCTGGTACTCGTATCGGAAAATAAGTGTAAGTTACGTAAATTAAAATACCAAATCACATCGTACCTCACGAATACTTCCATTATAATGAATCTGTGATCTGTACCTATGAAGGACTAATGTCCATATCTGTAGAAGTATGATTTGACCATGTATGTGATATGATCCTGATCTGTTCCGACTTATCGTACCTACGGGTACTTTCGCACAAGAATAAGATCCGTAAAACAATAATAAGTTCTGCAAAACAAGTATAAGTTCCGTGAGACCAGTATAAGTTCCGTAATACCAGTATAAGTTCCGTAATACCAGTATAAGTTCCGTAAGATCAGTATAAGTTCCGTAAGACCAGTATAAGTTCCGTAAGACAAGTATATACTCTGTAAGTCATGTATAAGATCTGAAATACATGTATAAGATCTGAAATACATGTATAAGTTCTGTAATACATGTATAAAATCCGAAATACATGTATATGCTCCGTAATACCAGATAAGATCCGAAATACCAGAATAAACTCTGTAGTACAAGTAGAAGATCCGTAAGACAAGGATAGGCTTTGTAGTACGAGTATAAGATATGAAGTACTAAAATAAGTTCTGTAGTACCTAAGGGTACCTCTGTATCTGATTAGATCATGTAGTACCTACGGGTACTCTTGTATCTGATTAATTTCTGTAGTACCTACAGGTATCTCCGTATAAGCTCCGGATAAGGATAAACTCCGTAGTACCTACGGGTAATCCCGTATGAGTATAGGTATACTTTAACCTAGGGCTTGTTGGGATATGATACCAACACAAGTTGGTACCAGAGCAGACATTTGATCAAGTAGTACTTATGGGTACTCCCGTATAAGATGGGGTCCAACGAATCCATTATGCGTTCGTTAATATACGTGACACCTTTGGTACCTCTCAGAGAGACAAGTGTAAAGAGTCGGTAGAATGAGTATAAGTTAACGTAAACTCCTCACGGGAGATGAGGATAGATATAAATACCAATGCACTGATTAAGTACCTCTGTATAAGCATAAGTTACTGTACTCCTATGGGAGATCGAAATAAGTATAAATTACGAGACAGAGTATCGGTATAAGTTAGATAAATTACGCATGAGTGTAAGATACAGTAAGTATAAGATCAGAATGTGATAAGTATAAGTTTTGAATAAGAATAAGTCTGCTATAAGTATAAGATCAGAATGTGATAAGTATAAGTTTCAAATAAGAATAAGTCTGCTATAAGTATAAGATCAGATTGCTATAAGTATAAGACCCGGATAAGAATAAGTGCTGTAATTATAAGATCAGGCAAAGGATAAGTCACGCCATAAGTGTAATTCTGAGTAAGTATAAGATCGAATGTGATAAGTATAAGTCGGAATAAGCATAAGTACCTGTATAAGCTAAATGAATTGTATAGAAGTTAGTTATGTGAATACTGAATATTCGAATTTTTATTCTTTGATATATGTTATATTTGTATAAGGCGACCACTAAGGCGTAAAGCTTGCTTGCAGTTTAATCCGTGTAGGTACGGAGAGACATCGACAGGCATCCGCATACAGCGGAGCGACCTTACACTTGTAAGGTTACTACGTGTAGGTTCGAATTACTACGATTATAAATGTAAAAGTATAGTTTTGTATTTGTAAATGGGACTCAGTTATAGGTGTCTAGATTTTGATGGACACCACTCCGGTGGTAGTTCTCTTGATTTGTATATAATAATTTGATTCTGTTATAAGATGTGGAGCCATGCCAGTCTGAGTTGGTTTTTTAAAAACGGGTAAAGTCCCGGTATATGGTCAATGGAACTTCCGGTTTGGATCCATGATTAGGTGAGATGGGATTAAAGGCGTGGTACTCGTGACGGACTTCAAAGCCTTTGGAGATCGGGTAGTTTCAAGTAAAGGTGGCGTCCACAGTGGATCGCATGTGGCCTTTGAAAAGTAAAGTCTTATCTACTTTTGAAAGCAGCTTTTTGAATCATCATTTTGTCTTTTGTGCAAGTCGACGTCTAACTTTGAAGTGTTGAGCGATCAATACATCTTGTCAAATCTATCTACGATCTTTGTAAGAACACAGACACCAAATCCGGTGTTTCATTCTTCCCTCAAGCACATGCATAGAGAGAGAAAATTTGATATCTTGGGGTTTAGAACCTATGCATTCTACGGAATGAGAACTTTTAGAAAATGTTGACATTCCATTTACTGAGGGGAAGTGTATGGGAGGCGCCTTACGTGTAATTTTTTGGAGGAATCTTGTTTGTCTTTGTGTCTTCCTCTTACGTATTTAGTGGTCGCGAGTTGGGATAGTGACTCTGCTGCTGCTGCTTGGACTTTTTTGAGATAGGCCTTGTAGGCTGAATTTGAAGGAAATGAGTCTTTTGTAGGAGTATTGGGCCAAGAAGTTGGGCCTGGCAAAGGTTGAGACCAAAATGGTACCTTTGTCTTTGCTTTTGAAAGCTTCTTGTAATTGGGCTTTTGGGCTTCAATCTAGTCTCTGACAGAATTAAAGGTTTTGGGCTTGAGATATTTTGAAGGTGGCCCACCATTTGATTTTGAATTCCTTAGCCAAATACTGAGGGAATGGGCATGGATGAGAATGGTGGAAACAAAAATCCCAACATAGAATCCAAGGGATTCTAAATTGAGCACAGAAAAATAGCAAGTAACTATTTCCAGTAGGGAAGAAGCTCTCACTGTTGGTTTTGCAATATTCAAAAGATTTATGAATTTCAGGACAAAAAATATTTGGGGTGCTTTGTAAAAATACCATTCTTTGAAACCCGATTTGGAAAACTTCTTTGCATTTTTCCATCCCGGGTTGAAACCGGGGGAATGAGAATTTGGCACGTGCAAAAAAAGTATGGTACAAAGCATTTTTGTAATCATAAAAATCAAAGGTTTGAGGATCAAAGTTTTCAGAAAATCTTTTTGGGTAAAAAGATTTTGATCCCAATCCTTTTCATTTAAAACCTTCAAAATTTTGCATTTTGAGTATGCAATAACAGACTCCGTATCTACAAGTATAAACTCGTTGAATTTATGGGTTTTTAGAATTTCGTATGATATGAAATACTTGTCATTTTGGAAAATCTTTTGTCGAGATCACACGGCGATATGATCGGGCTCGAGTCTGAAGCGAAGTCTAGATTATTTTGTATAGTATGCAAATTTCTGAGGGTTTGAAGAAGATGGTTGAGGGTTTTTCCCAACACTTCGAAACGATTTGAAGTTTGAGATTTTTGCATTGAATAAGAAGCTTTGGTAGTAGGTTTGATGGGAGGTCTTGTTTTTTGCTTGCTCATTTCCTGTGCAAATTCAGTGAGAGAAAATCAGGTAAAACATTTGAAGTTCCTTTGATAAATTCAATTTCAAAATCAAATACAGATAATTGCTTGCCATCTGGTAAAAATCTGTTTTGAAACTAAATTTTGAACATCTTTTGCAATATTTCCTTTGCACTTTTACAATCAACTCTTAAAAGGAATTTTTTCTTGAAAACATCACTTTGAAAATTTTGAATGCATAAAACAATGGCTAAAATTCCTTTTTTAACCGTTGAATAATTGATTAGAGGCCCACTCCAAACACACAGTGGAGATCTCAGAAATTGAAATTTTGTTTGAAATTCTCAGAGATAGGTCTCAACATATTCTCAAATGATCATCACTTGAGGAGATGATGACACCTTAAATCACGTAGTGATGATATGAAAATTTGTTTTGAAATGATAAAGGAATCTTTGAAAAGCAAATAGGAAGAACATAGAAAAAACAATGGTTTTCTCAAACTATAAAATGAATCAAAGAGAAAGAGCTGAGTCAATGGTATCAAACTATGGAAACAATGGAAATGAATATTCCAATGTTTACATACTTTGATATTTATGCTGCAAATAATAAAATAAAATACCCTTTTGCAAAAATTAATATGTTCCAAAAGGAATGGAAGTCAAATGCTACTTCTGAAAAGAAGATAGTATCAACTCATCCCCCTTTGGAAGAAATAAAAATCAAAGCTCAAGGTGTAGAAATCATAGCTTCACCTTTCAAACACATAAGTTCAAATGAAGATGAAAATAGAGGTACAAAATTAAAAGATATAAAAGGAATCCAACAACAAAATAATTTTACAAATCAAATGTTAGGAACAATTTCCTCTCAATTAAATAGAATTGAAGGGGAAAACTTTTACTAACAAATACAAAATAAGCGAAGAAAAAGAAACAAGACATGAAAATCCCACTTATTCAAACCGCCAAAACTATAAAATTAGGAGAAATAGAAATAATGAGGATTTAATAAAGGAATTTTAACCCAAAGATTAACTTCTATAGAAATAAAAGATCCTTCTTCTTCAAAAGAAGTAAATCAGATTTCTTAAGTGGATCGAAAGCAGGTTCAAGCTTGTTTCCAAACAACTTACAGAAAATTTACATAATTTAGAACAAGAAGAAGATCAAATAAATAAACTAAAAACTTGGCATAAAAGATCAAATTTTTTTTATTAAAGACCAACTCCTCCCGGACTTATGATTTGAAGAGAGAAATGACCACAACAAAACCATTATAATAACTGTGACATCTATTCTTGGAGTATAGATGGTCTTTCTGAACATGAAATCTTTGTTGTCCTTCGTCAAATGCAAATGGAAGCAACTACCTATTTGACAGAAAGTGATGACTGGAATGCTGTCCAGTTAATCTTAACAGGATTTACTGGAACATTGAAACTTTGGTTGGAAAACTTTCTCACTGAAAAAGAAAGATTTTATGTTTCAAAAAGTATAAATGAAGAAGGAGAGCAAGATGCAGTCACAAGACTCATTTATGCTATAATCAAACATTTTTTAGGTGATCCAAATTCTTTTGGAGAAAAGAAATTATGAAATTCTTCAAATCTAAGATGTAGAACACTTAGAAGTGACTTCAAATGAAACATCATGATGTGTTCTTAGCAAAAGTAATGACCCGAGCGGATGCTGGGACAACTACGGAAAGAAAATTTTCTTTATGGCCTTCCAAGAGCTTTTAATGAAAAAGTTCAGGAATCCCTTAGAGAGAAACATAATGGAACAATTCCTTATGAAGAACTCACTTATGGAGATCTTATAAGTGAAGTTAAAGAAGGACTTAGGGTTGTGCTCTCAGCAGAAACTCGATATCAAGTTAAAAAAAGACCTAAAAGCTTAGAAAAGATTTAGGTTTTTTTTGTGCTCAATATGGCATTGAAATGCTAATTCCACCCCTTTCAAATTCTTAAAAAACAAAGAAACTTCCTTAGGGAAAACTCACTTTTAAAATAAAATTGCAACTGATAAAAGGGACCAAACCTTATAAAAAAATTTAATAAATTTAAGTCTCCGAAAATCAAATGATAATACAATAAAGAAGTTAGATGTTTTTAAGTGTGGTCAAAAGATTCATATGGCCCAATTGTAAAGCCCAAAATATATGTTTTATCGAGATAAAGAAGAAGAATATTATTCTGAAATAATACTTCATCTTACGAGGCGCGATAACACTCAAGCAATCAGAGGAAAAGAAATGAAAAATAGAAAATTGCCTATGTCAAATAAACATGGTAACAAGAATTACTTCTTCAAATGATAGATCAAATAGAAGATAAAGAAGCTAAAGCAAAATACATAAGAAAAGTTTTAGAACAAAAAAATTCAAAACCAAAGCCTAAAGCAAATCTTTCAAATGCCTATCAAATGAAAGATATATTTCAATATTATAAAAAACAAAGAGCACACCTTTCTGCAAGATTTGCAAAAGAATAAAACAAATAAAAATTCAAATTGAAGAATTAAAATTTTTTAATCAAAATATAGATACAATAATAACAAATTTAGAACATCAAAAGTTTTAACAAGTGAAACAAATGAAGATTTGAAACATTTGTACATAGCATGACTTATTGTACAAAAGATAGTATACAAAAATAACTACAAAAATCAACCACGATTATCGATCGACTTTTATAGCTTTGATTACCCGACTCGGGGCGATTTAAATTGTATGAAGGATTAATTCTTCACGTATATTTTGTAAAAACCTACCGAAGACTTTCCAACGGCTATGATGATCCATTGAAGGTTCAATACAAAATACTGCAAGGACATATTTGCAAAAATGGTATTTGTATTAAAACTTCATTTTTGTTAGTCAAAAACATAAGTCATCAAATTGTTTTAGGAACCCCTTTCCTAACTCAACTATATCCCTTTAGCATAGATAGACAAGGACTAAAAACAAAATATAACAACCAGGATATTTTGTTTGAATTCATAAAGGGAATAGAAATAAAAGAAATCAATCAAGTTCAAGATTTTATAAATTTACTTCAGCAAAAAACAAAAACAAGTAAAATTTCTTAAAAAAGAAATCCAATACAAAAAGACTGAAGAAAATTTAAAATCTAAACAAATTCAAGACAGAATTAAACAAATTCAACAACAAATAGAAAATAATATCTGTTCTTCTATACCAAATGCCTTTTGGAATAGAAAACAACATATGGTTTCATTACCATATGAAACATATTTTAATGAAAAACAAATTCCTACAAAAGCTAGACCAATTCAAATGAATCCAGAATTGTTGAAATACTGCAAAAAAGAAATCAATGATTTGTTAAGCAAAAAATTGATAAGACCAAGTCATTCTCCACAGGTTGTGCGGCTTTTATGTCAAAGCGGAGATAGAAGAGGAACTCGAGGTTAGTAATAAATTATAAACAATTGGAATAAAGTCTTACACAATGGATTAGGTATCAATACCTAATAAAAGACTTAATTCAAAGGATTTATAATGCTACAATTTTTTCAAAATTTGATATGAAATCTGGATTTTGGCAAATTCAGATTAAACCAGAAGATAGATACAAAACTGCATTTACAGTTTCATTTGGTCATTATGAATGGAATGTAATGTCGTTTGGCCTTCAAAATGCTCTTTCTGAATTTCAAAACATGATGAATGAAATCTTCAATGACTATACTAGGTTTTCCATAGTATATATTGATGATGTACTCATATTTTCTAATTCAATAGAAGAGCATTTCAAAAATTTAAAATTTTCAAAACATTGTAAGAGATAATGGATTAGTAATCTCTGCAAAAAAAATCAAATTATTTCAAACAAACATTAGGTTTTTAGGATTTGATATTTATCAAGGACAAATAAAACCTATACAAAGAGCAATAGAATTTGCTAATAAATTTCCAGATGAAATGTGACACCCAAATTCCAGGGTTTTAAAAAAAAAAAAAAAAAAAAAAAAAAAAAAAAATTTTCCTAGTAGAATTAGTGCACTTAGTGCAATGATAAATCCCTTCAGAAATTATGTGAGCATAAATTCCATCCTCAAGCACATGGTTAGATTCTAGACTCAGAATGTTCCATAGAGAGTCCAAGAATGCAAAGCGGACTTCGGACCCGAGGAAGTTATGGTCATGCGAGTTGGCATTGCCCGAGCTCATTTCCCTAGACGAGTTCAGCTCTCGACGAAGGATATCAGCTCGGCGAGGAAAGATCAGCTCGGCTATATTTGGGCACTAAATGCCATCCACAGGCATGTGATCCAGATTCTAGACTCAGGAGCTTTCCATAGAGTCTAGAACACTTGAAACGGACTTCGGACAGGAAGTTATGGTCATCGAAGTTAGGCGCTTCATATGACCGGCAAGCTACATGGTCTTGACTGACGAGGCACCTCTTGTTTTTCCGTATTGAGCACCATATGAGCTCGGATTATATTGAGCCATATATATGAATTCTAGACTCAAAGGGCTTTCCGTGGGAGTCTGACGCGTGTAAACGGACTTAGGGCCGAAAGTTATGATTGTCAGGGTTGGCCTGGCCAGAGCTCGTTCCACAGACGAGGTCGGCTCATGCGGCTCATGCGGCTCATGCGAGAGGAGAAGAGCTCATGCGGTATGCGGAAGAGCTCATGCGGCTCATGCGGAAGGCTCATGCGAAGAGCTCATGCGGCTCATGCGGAAGGGCGCTCGTGCGGGAAGGCTCATGCGGGCGGCTCATGCGGCTCATGCGGGAACTGACTCGTACGGCTAAAATCCACGAGAGGTCGGTTCGATTTAGATGGGCTGATCCACGGCTCATCTTCTCGGACCATCGAGTAAAAGTAGTAACGGGTTTATGAAAGGAGTCCATTTGGGTGATTCAAAAGCCTACATCAAGCTTACTAATGGGGCTACAATTTCTATCTAGGATTCTAGTCCAAATTCTCACTTTTCCTTAACCGAAATATAGTCTCAAAGGCTAGACGTCTCATAGGCTCCAAAACAGAACGCTATTCCCACACAGCTCATCACAAGTGAGCTTGGCCACACACAGCTCATCCCAAGTGAGCTTGGCCTGCAGAGGTCAACTCCTCCCAGGAGAGCTCAGCCAGAAGAGGTCAGCTCATCCTAAGAGGGATCAGCCAATAGAGCTCAGCCACACAGCTCATTCTCTCCGTTGAACTCGACCATAGCAGTGCGCCTCTCGAACCTTCAGGTAAAATGTCGTGGCAGGCTGTAAGAGATCCAGATTTGGGTCGAAGCCCATATCAAGCTCACTGACGAAATTTTGATATACCGAAGGCTATAGGACCAAATTCCTTTGCTGCCCAGCAGAAAAATCAATCTTAAAGTCCGGCCCAGAAATAACAATTAAGAAAACCTTTGCAAATTATATTAAACATATGAACTGGGAGTTTAAAGTACAATTTATCTCACAATATATCTACAAAAAACTGGATAACAGTCGGTACATAACAAAAATCGAGTTTTTACGCTGAACTTTTACAAAACACATAACAAACCGCCCATTTATTTTCTTCTCGACTAAAGCCTCATGAAGTGCCTTACTCTTGGTGCACCTCCGATTACTAAAATGTTTTCCCACGGCCGGGTGAGCTATGCCCAGTAGAGAAAGTCTTCTCTGAGAACCCTCCCACCCCTAAGTGCACATGCAATGACTTATAATCCACAAAATCATTCACACACATTCCT
The DNA here is from genome assembly GCA_016808115.1 of Tetrastigma voinierianum. Taxonomy (NCBI): domain Eukaryota; kingdom Viridiplantae; phylum Streptophyta; class Magnoliopsida; order Vitales; family Vitaceae; genus Tetrastigma; species Tetrastigma voinierianum. The sequence goes on along the minus strand of JAEQBH010002334.1, from coordinate 464,431 downwards.
TATAAAATATGCATATCTCATATAGTGTATAGTATCATCCGTTTCCCAGAAGTCCTCACCCAGATTCCCTCACACGCCATTTTTCATGTGAGAACTATTTTCAAAACAAAAGCTTTTTATTTTAAATCCTTTGGACCACCTCAGTATCAAACCATTGGACATCTCAGAGAACTCTTTTTTTGTTGGACAACACTTTCCGATAGAGTTCATTGAGAAGCGAGCTTACTCAGATATAATAATTTATTGGACAAACCTCGGAGTGTAATTTGTTAGACTGACCCTCGATATAATTGTTAAGACTGACCCTCTGATATAATTTGTTGGACACCCCTCCGATATAATTTATTGGACAACCCTCTGATATAATTTATTGGACAACCCTCTGAGTACCCATTTTATTCATGCGCTCACACGTTTCTGCGATGTACGAGTGCTAAATGCGATGATAATGTCCTTTGCAAAATCTCTGTATTTACATGCATACTGAAAACTACATGCAACAGTTATATTCATGCTTCATTTCAAGCATCATGTTAATATATCAAGCATGAGTATATCAACATCAATATTCACACAATCTGCATGTTATTCAAACAAGCAATAACACACAACAAGATCATCAATATCAAATTCAAATGCTCAATAAAATCAGTTCAAAATTGTAATTACGGAAACTACACAAACACGGACCCAGCTAGGTCGCTGACCAACTGAGTTTCTCCAGTATTCTTTGAATAACCCATCACTAGGGCTATACCTCATGGCATTGTCATGGCTCTGAAATGAAGATTAACGGTAGGAGAACCCACACCTCTCGAAGTAGATCCGCTTCCTTTACTTGCAACTCTTAGTTTGTTAAATCATAGGGAGGAGACTCCTCGTTCTCTTTTCCCTTTTCCCTTTTCTTGTTACCACGGTTGAGATTTAGAGATATCTAGGTGTAGAACACCTCTTCTTTGCTCCTCATGACATAGCATCCCACATGTCATTCATGCCCACTTTTTGTTCCCACTAAATTCCTCGTACAAAGCCTATCGAGACACCTAGCATCCACTAACCTTTGCTCTCATGCAAGACCACTTTCTCTGAACCGTAGCCTACCTGCATGTATCCGTGTGGTGTGGGACTTTATACCACTTGTCATTCACTAATTTGTCAATTTCACACGAATACGTGCAAATCCGGTATCTCGGGTCAAACGAAATTTGACGTGTACCTAGATTTCGTGAAACCAGAGCTCAACGGTGTGAGTCCCGTGCCGTCGTAAGTCACAGAAAATTCGATTTTAGTGATACCATTTTACCATTTTTCGAAAATTCGAATTTTAGGGAGCTTCACATGAAATAAAAGATAAAACTCAACTTCAAGGTTTTTAGGAAGCCTGGTGTGGCCAGGAGTTTACCCAAACCTTAAGATTTTGATTAAACCTTTATTTCAAAGGTTAAAGAAAAATCCTACACCATGGTCTGATGTCCATACCCAGGTAGTCAAACAAGTCAAATCCCAGGTAAAAGAACTTCCTTGCTTAGGAATATTGCATCCAGAAGCCTTTCCTATAATAGAGACATATGCCTCAAACATAGGATATGGTGGGATTTTAAAACAAGATTTTCAAAACAAAATTTCAATTGTGAGATTCCACTCAGGTGTTTGAAGTGGGCCTCAAATCAATTATTCAACGGTTAAAAAAGAAATTTTAGCCATTGTTTTATGCATTCAAAAATTTCAAAGTGATGTTTTCAACAAAAAATTCCTTTTAAGAGTTGATTGTAAAAGTGCAAAGGAAATATTGCAAAAAGATGTTCAAAATTTAGTTTCAAAACAGATTTTTGCCGGATAACCACAAGCAATTTTACTTGTATTTGATTTTAGGTAAGATTTATCAAGAGCTTGAATGTTTTACCTGATTTTCTCTCATGGGAATTTTCACGGGGGAAAATAGGCAAATGAAACAAGACCCTATCAAACCTACCAAAGCTTCTTATGCGTGCAAAAAATCTCAAACTTAGATCGTTTGAGTGTTGGGAAAAACCCCTCAACCATCTTCTTCAAACCCTCGAAATTTTACTATACAAAAGAATCTAGACTTTTGCTCAGTTCTTGAGCACAGTCATATATCGACCTCTGGGTGTGATCTCGATAAAAGATTTTCCAAAATGATAAGTATTTCATATCAAGCGAAAATGCAAAATTTTGAAGGTTTTAAATGAGAGATTGGGATCAAAATCATTTTACCCATAAAGATTTTAAGAAAACTTTGATCCTCAAACCTTTGATTTTATGATTACAAAAATGCTTGGTACCATACTTTTTGTATCGAGGCCAAATTCGTTCACGGTTTTTAATTTGGGATGAAAAAATGCAAAGTTTTCCAATTAGTTTCATGAATGGTGGCTTTTTATGGGTGCCACCCCAAATATTTTTTGTCTTGAAATTCATAAATCTTTTGAATATTTCAAAACCAACAGTGAGAGCTTCTTCCCTACTGGAAATAGTTACTTGCTATTTTTCTGTGCTCAATTTAGAATCCCTTGGATTCTATGTTGGGATTTTTGTTCCCACCATTCTCATCAAAGCCCATTCCTGATATTTTGGCTAGGAATTCCGTCAAATGGTGGGCCGCCTTCAAAATATGCAATCCCAAACCTTTAGTGCATCGGCTAGTTGAAGCCCAACCAATTACAAAGCCTTCAAAAGCGAACAAAGTACATTTTGGTCTGACATTTGCCGGACCGACTTCTTGGCCCGATACTCCTACAAAAAGACTCATTTCCTTCAGATTGATAGCGGGGCCTGCATCACCGAAAAAGTCAAGCAGCGGCGGCGGAGTCACTATCCCAGCTGCCATTTGACTCGGACTGAAATACAGAAGGAAGACCTGACAGACTATTTCGGCCCATTCCTCCGACAAAATGAAGACATGTGCTTTCACGACCTCATTTACTCCTTGAGTAATGGGAATGTCAACTTATTTTTCAAAAGCCTATAAATTCTAGAATGCACAGGTTTCCAAAACCCCGAGATCAGATTTCTTTCTCTCTGGACAGGTTTGAGGAAGAATGGAAACCTTTGGATTTACCTTGGCCCAGCGTTCTTACAAAGATCGACTGATTTGACAAGATGTAATGAGTACATCCTCCAGCATCCCAGCGGATGCTCCACTTGCACAAAAAGACAAAGTCGGACTCAAAGGAGTTTGCTTTTTAAAAAGAAACGGGATAAGATTCCTTACTTTTCCAAGGTCACGTGCCAGATTGATTAAGTCTTCACGGTAGAATTTGAGCTAAAATCAGCGATATTTATATACTGGATTGGCACCCTCTTTGCTGGTAGTCGACTCTTTGCGGTATAGTGAATCTGAGGTCGAACCACGGGGATGGGTTTTCATCCAGAAATGGTTTGCATTAGGGCGTGAAGGTAAACCTGTTGGACTTTTGGTTTGTGTCAGTGCAAATGGTTTAAAGCAGGTAAAAGCGGAAATGGTAAGTGAAATTTAAAGTGAAGAAATTAAACTTTGAAGATTTAGGTCTGACTTGACAAGGTAGGGCAAACACATGTCCTCGGGTTTATCCTCCTATGTGAGTCAACCGCAGGGATCTGATTATGGCCCCTTTTGTTTAAAACCCTAACATTCCTTTATCATTTTTTAAGGCTAGTAAGACCATCTAAAGAATCCGTCTCACCGTTGCGAACCCTAAAGTATGGAAGTATTGAAACAACAATAAAAGTCAATGTTATTTAACCACTAATTTTGAAGAACCACAACATGTAAATATTATCTGAGAGGCTCGTAAAGACCATCTAAGAACACTTGAGTCCTAAAGCATGAAGTATTAGCCCCGAGGTAATAACATCCCATGTTATGCTGTGAATTTTTGAAAATAAGGGCCATAAATACACTACGGAGTGACTTTTAGTACAAGAGGAATGACATGCTTAACCCCACCACGAGCTAGCTTCCTTCTCTTCAAAGGGAAGGAGACTTGTAAGCTTATCTCTTGAGTTGTCATCCTCGAGGTGTGTTGTGGCCAAGGGAAAGTGAAAGAAAGAAGAAAGAGAGAGAGAAGAGAAAAGAAATAAAATAAAACCACAAAAACATTTACAAAAAGCAATAAAGAAAATAACTTACAAATCACCAAAGAACTTGTATTCCACTTTATCACTCCTTATTCTGAAACATGAGGGGTATTTATAAGCCTCCTCGAGGTATGAAATTTTCAAAACCCTAATAACTAGGCTAAGTTATAGGACAATTGGGTAATAAACCAAGTTTGAAGGCGGTTCAGCATTAATTACACGTATGTGGGGCACATAGGTGTTCGCTACGGGGAGAAAATTTAAGCTAAATTAGCGAATTTGGCAAGGGTTGCAATTTAGCTTGTGTGCTAGTGAGTGAAGCTTGGGGCTGCAGCGAATTTGGCAATGTTGGGAATTTCGCTAGCTAGCGGGGCCCCAAGCTAAAAATAAGCGAGTTGTCGGTGAAGCGAATTTCGCAGTACACGGGTGTAAGTTGGCTAGCGAATTTCGCAATGTGTCGCGAGATTGCGGCTGTTTTGCGAGCGGTTCGCAGTCGCTAGGATCCAGGTGGTTGCGAAACGGGTTGCGAGGGAGTCGCTAGGATTGCGAATTGGTTGCGAACAGGTTGCGAAAATTTCTGTTTTGCTGTTCCTGCATGCCTCTCGTTCTGTCTTCAACTGCATCTCATTTCTTCCATTTTTCCTTTGTTTTTCCATCGATTTTTGGGCTTGTTGATGGCTGAGACTAAATTTCCGACCTCATGATTGATCATTTGCATTGAGGTTGAAGTTCAAATGTGTACAAAAGTCTACAAAACAACCAAAAACACCTCGAATTGACATAAGTGTTACTAAGATGACTTGAACACTTCAATTGCAGGATATATGACATGATTAATGATCAAAAGTATGAAACCTATCTATTATCAGGACCACAAAGTGGCACTTTTGGACACCTAATCACCCCCAACCGAAACGTTGCTAGTCCCTTAGCAATGCAAAATAATAATTGAGATGGATGTGGTGATTTTCAAAAAGGTTGTGTTTCAAAAAGGTTATTGTACTTATATACAAACTAACATTACTTTAACTTTAGAAATTGAAATCAAAGTTGTAAACCGATATGAAAGAATCAAAACCATACAAGAACAATTCGAGAATTTAATATTGGATCCATAATTCTCAACTTGATTTCCACTAGTCTAATGATTCTTTGCTGTAACCAGGTCCAGCTAATAAAGCACTTAAAATTACCCTCCCTGACTAGCATGACATGGCCTTGGTGGTGAACAACCTAGATGGGGCTAGTTACACTTTCTTTCTTTATTTCATCCCATCGTAGAGATTGCAATGCTTAAAATCCGACTTCATCAAAGTCGGGTGTAACGGGTCACAGGTGACTCCCCAACGATTAAGGTTTGAAGACATCAAGCGAAAGGATCAATGACATTAACTTCACAAAGAGCTTCACCGGACTCGAATGACTTCAAAAATTAAGCATCCACAGTCATTACAGCTACCTATCCCACCCGTATAGCGAACACTTCGTCGATGACTCGACCCGATTAAGGCTTGGGCATCGGGTTTTTCAAAAACTTCGCCGTACTCGGACCGTGCTCGGGTTTCAAAGCAAAAATTCACGACTTTATTTTCTTTTTTCTTCTTTTCTTTTTCTTTTTCTTCTGCTTGCTTTTTCTGTTTTCTTTTTTCTTTTCTTTTCCTTTTTGGAAGAACTGACATTGGTCTTGAATGTAGTGCTCGAACCTATCTGGGTTGCCAACATACCCTAAGGCCCAGGAATTTATGCAAGCGAAAGAAGAGCACACAATTTCTGACTATAAGAACAATCGGAGTGCGTGTGTGAATTAGCATAAGGAAATTTCCAAGTTGAGCATGAGGAACTGGTGACAAGAATTTGTCTCCAAGCATGGAATTTATTCTGGCACATATAAGTGATGAATAGTGATTGATTTTCCAACATGGGCGGTCAATTGTGATTAGCACAACAATTCGTTATTCAAATTGAAATGAAAAACACATACTTATCTGCAGGGGACACGATGGCTCCTGATATGCAAAAGGCTGAATATATATATATATATAATAAAGGTAGCTTTTGATATGTGAAAATGGCTTAATACATGCATAGGGCTACAAAACATATCATACTACATAGCTAATCTGAACAAATCATAACCAAAATTGGTAGAGGCGGAGTTGATAAAATTTGAAACTATACATAAATCAAAGGGAACCTAACCACCCGCTGTTTGTGGTGGTGGTGGTGAAAGATACTGCATTGTTGCGGAATTATCGATGAGGCTGCATCGGTGGCGGGCTCTGCTCTCTCGGGGTAGGATCATGAGGAAGACCCGGGTGGGTCATGATGCGGTGAAGCATGGGATGGCAGCGTCCCCAAGTGGCCTCGGCTGAGCCAATCCTACGGTCATGTCTTTATGTTGGGCTGCTGATGGTTGCTAGTCTGTGAATCCGCCTCCATCACTCCGACCATCTCCCTCGAGCTAACATGTGTATACTCAGGTGGTATTTGGTGTCTTTGAATATGAGGCCAGGGAGTATCTGTGGGGGCTGCGGTGAAGTAGTGGGGGAGAGATGGAGGAGCAATCCCGGGAAATAAAAGTGGGAGCCTCGTACCTCGGGCTGGGAGCGGGCACATCATCTGCGTGGTGGTCATCGGCCTCTTTGTCCAGGTACCTCCTCTGGTCTCGTGGCGTATATGGAGTGGACGGGCATGGTCATGCCAGTCCAGCTGCTTTACTACATGTAGGCATCTGTCTCGCAAATCTCATCCCGGGCTCCTCTTGGAAATCCCATGCCTTTCGAGAACATAGGAAGAGAAGCCTCGGCATAAGAGTGGTATGCTCTCTGGCAGTGCGGGGTCTCTCTAATGGACCTTCTCCCTCAATGTAAGAGCGAAGTCGCTTCGCGGCTGGATGCGTTTCTAAACCGAGAAATTGCGGGAGATCGTCTGATACTCAAGGGATAGGTCCCTGCACATAATCTTGCGGAGAATAGCAGATGCGCGGCCAGGGTAGTCGATGATCGACATATGAGGCGGAAGCTGCCTCCAGATAAGGGTGGACCGGTATGGCATCCACGGCCGGTGCTCACGGCTTTCCTTCGGCTGGGCGGAGGGTGGGCGATCCCATAACCCTCAGCATTGCTTGTGTGATATCATAATCTCAGAAATTCTTGAGGAAATATGCATTGGGGCCCAGGTACACCTCGCGGTCATCTATCCTGAAATGGATCTCAGTGGACCATACGCATCCAGGGAGGTCATGGAGTAGGTAGAGGCGGCTAGCCGGTTCCGGCTCTCGGGTGTTAGTAAAGCGTCTCAGTCATAAATGGGGCTTGAATGCCTCTCGATCAATCTCATGTCGAGCTCGGTATACGGGTCGGCCATCGATCCGGGAGCGTCATTAGAACGACTCCTCTTGAAATATTGGCTAAGTATGTCTCTGCATTCCCGAGATGGGGTGTCCTCGAACATGGGCCTCCGATCATGGCCGTCGTGAGGTGAAGGTGTCGTCTCGGTGCTTGATGCGACATTGATGGAGTGGCGAGTCGAAGATGATATTTCGCTGGGCCGAAGTGCGGGGCCGCTTGGCCGGACCTCCTGGCCTCTCCTCGAGGCCACGGGGATGGGGCCGGGGGTCCCATCGGCGTCTGGCTCAACGTCTGGGTCCCGGAGGCTTGTCGGGTGCGGCCTCGGGGACGGGTGATAGCTCACAGTGCGAATGCCCAGTGAGTAGATCTTGCTGACCTCTTCTTTCGGGTGTGCTAAATCTCACGAGTAGAATCTGGGGACCCACCCCTAAATACGGACCATATCGATATCTAAAATAAAGCTTCTTTGGAAAGGGTGGACTCAGATAGTTTGGAGCACGTATGTACGAGCCCCGAAGCTCCACGAACCTGGCGAATCCCACAGAGACAAACTATCAAACCCGGGGCTCGTGGCGGGGGGCGAAATGGACCACTGGTGGACTAATCAGTCTCGAACTAGTGGAGACAATGTAGGGCTCCTTTAAAGCGAGGCAAGAGCCTGAAGTATTAGCGACGGTGGGGGCTCTTACGCGTGGTGAGGGGCTCCTCCACGGCTCGAGGCTGAGGGATGACGAAGTGGAGGCTCGTCTTTCGGCGCTCACGATGATGCGTGCGTGGGATGCGGGGATGGCGGCCCCAGGCGGCCCGGGGTTGGGCGACAATCTTTGGGATCTGGGGGAGCTGCCAGGCTGCGTGGAGGAAAATGGCTCGGCGCGGTGGGGCGCTCGAGCCACGGCGCGGTGGGAGCTCGGAGCCGCAGCCGGCGGTGGAGCACCAGGCCTGTTGGGAAATGTGAAGTGTTTTTGAGAGCTGACCCCTCCCTTGTTTTATAGCGCGGTATGGTGGCAGAGTCTCTCCCGCCCGATTTTTCGCTAAACTGAATTTCTGAGATGGTCTTTACGCATTTAAAAACTTTAAAATTAATTACTAATATTAAATAATAATACTCTTCAAAATTATTGTTAGCAAATTTGCTATAATACTATGATTAGTATTTGGAAACATACTATTTTCATATACAACTAAATTATAAAGAAAAGGAAAATTGCTAGTTAAAATTTTGAAAAATTATTAAGACTAACGAATTAACTAATATAAGACAAAAATTAAAATTTGTGAGCGCAATCAGGTTTTTGAGAAAACGCAGACAGTTCGAGGATTCAGCGATACTCGAGGGGATCGAGGAGGAGATGATCTCCCTCGGCCTCAGTGGCATGGGTTTGTCATGATGTTAAGGTGCCCCCATAAGTTGGAATTTGTTCCTCGAGTGATGGGCACATTGAATTGAGCAGATGGCTTTGCGTTGGTGTTGTTAGCGAGAGACCGATTCTTCTTTATCTCCAGATTTGATCCTCCTTTTTCTTAGCACCTTTTGTACACCTTTGTGATCATTTGAAACAATTTCTGTGGAATTTTGGATTTTCGATTTCTAGCGACTCATGTTTGTTGTTCAAAATGAAGATATTCAACTCCGTGGTGTATTATAAAGGATAGAATTGCATGACTCCCATTAGGCAATTTATTATTGCATTGCGATGGCAGAAATAGTCTTCTAGATGATTGATGCACATGATTGGGTTTCAGCAATTGGTTGTTGGCCAGTACCTGAAAATCTCTTGGGTAGTGAGGAATTTGTCTATCTTAACTAGGACATCCTCAACTATCCCCTTAGGGATTTTCTGCGGATCATGACGTGAGGAGTGTGATGTTACAAATACAGTTTAAGTTCACCTAAACCTAATATCATAAGTATTGAATAAACGATGGATTCACATGCTCAAATATGACAGGACTTTTCTATGCAGATTCCTATTGACTGCAAATTGTGGGAGATCCGGGATCTTTGTATTTAACAGTTATTTTATTTTTGGAATTGTAAGCTTGACATCTTCGGTGAAATTCTTTCATTCTCAGTGCTAATCATGCTTAATTGTGCAAGAATCTTTCAGAAGTATAAAAGCGAGGAACTTGTTTGATTAGGTCGGCCATTATCATTAACGCCTACTTACCAAAACCTCGAGGCTACCACTTGGATGCCTTCTTCTTACCTCAGTGGCATGATGGGCACAGGTGGTATCGGTATTCATTGAATCTCCTCTGGGAGGGATGCTGCTCGGATTTTCAATTTACTTCTCCTTACTGAGTTCTTGACGGAGGGTTTTGGCATAGGGTGATCAACCTCTTTTCCACTTGCAGAGTGATTACCTGGCCTTAACTTCATCCATTCAAGATTATTTAGATGATCCTACCTCATAGGTCCTTTAGGATTTGGAACTGTTTGTGATGGAAACCTTCCTTTCTCTTGTACTTGGAACATTGGTGCAGTGATTGAATCTTTGTAGGTTATCAATTTTCTGGTTGAGATTGCTCTCAAGCCCATCTATTCTCTTATTCAATGTACTTTCCATTATCGTGTGTGCCGGATTGCATTATTCTTTGTTTCCTCCAACAAAGTTGCCCATACCTTACTTTCGGGTGACCACTTGGCGCTCTGTGGAGAAGAGGATGGGTGGTTGTTGTGTGGCCCAATAGGGGAAACTAAGGCGGTTTGGCTCCTGGTGGTACGCCGCGGGGGTTTGGTCTCCATGCGAGGGTTGGGAGTGATTCCTCCAATTGGGATTGTAAGTATTCCCATAAAGGCATTTGGTTGTTGGGAGCTTAGATTGTCCTGCAGGTGTACGTCGACATCAAATCCTTCCTTTACGAGTGCATGGAACAGCATTATTAAGTGTCTTGGGGATTGGAAATTTGTGCGAGGATTAAGGTGTGCGGTCGTTGTCAGATCCACTTGCATGCACCTCTTGATTTGTTGCCTTCAAACTCTCCTTCTGCAGCTAGAATTGAAATCCTAGCTCTCATTTCCTATGTCTTGAGGCGGTCACGTACATCCACCCTTTGGTTGTTTAGTGGGTTTATCTATCAGTTTCTCTACAGGGTTAAACAAATCCCAACTTCCCTTAGAAGTTTAAATATTGTAATTTAAGAAATCCATGGCTTCATCGGGATGTTTGCCAAAGTCTCCCCATGGTTTCTGAAGGTTGTCTCATGTGGAGACATACCACTTAGTAAGTGGTTCTGACATCCGTGATATGTCGACCAGCTAGTATTGGACATGCCGATGGTTTCCATAAATCTCTCCCGACAACGGTAAAATCTCTCACCATCACGAGTTGCAAAAGTATAGATTTGTCTTTTCAAATTATTAGTCTTATGAGTCTTTTGGAGGAGGAGAAGGGCTTCTTCGGGGGTACAGCTTGCGGCTCGACGATTTCTTGCGGTTCTAGGCCTCGATGAGTTGAGCCATATCGCGGCCTTGTCCTTGGGTCGATGGAAATGCCTTTAGTTCAGTGAGGATCCATGTCCATCATACCCTTTGTGAAGGTGGTAAAACCTCTCAATCCCTTATGTGAGTGTATGGATTTTCATTTTCCATACCGTGATATGTAGACAGCGAGGGTACGAAATATGGCCTGTTTCTTTACATCGTAATGGGAGGAATGATGCGAGGATGGGGCCGCCCAACTCTAGGAGGGTGGATGTGATCCTCATGGTTCCTATATGCATTTGGATTCATAGGGGTTCTGGTTGACTTTGTTGTTCTCGGTATGGGATCCATGGTATCGATTTACCTGCTTGACTTCACTAGCTAGGTCGAGTTGTGTACTTATCCTATCTGATCTACTGATGTAGTCTCTATCCCACCGTTGCATACACAGTTGTTATACAATTAAAGAGACAACAAAGAGCAACAAACAACCTGCAAAAAGATTAAAATTAACTAACAACAATAAAGCCCGGCTTGAATGAAAAGCGGCTGAAGCGGTCGATTCTGCTATGAGTGAAATGGCTTGTGATTCCTACTTGGCGGAGTTCTGAAGGTAAAAGGTTACCTTCACTTGTGATGTGGATCTAAGTACTCTTGACTTACCATTTGTAGTTTGGCACCATCCGGCAGCGAGCGCCAACGATTCGTGCCACGGTGAAATTTGTTGGAAATCCAACAATATTACTAAGTTCCTCCCTACTATAGTAGTCGAAGCTACTGCGGTATAGTGGTCTAGGGTTTCATCCACAAGAAATGGTTTTGCATTAGGGCATGAAGGTAAGGCTTTCTATTTGGACTTTTTGGATTTGTGTCAAAAGTTTGTAAATGGTTTAAATTGGAAATTACAAAAGCTGATGGTAAAGCTGGAAATTTAAAGTGAAGAAATTAAACTTTGAAGATTTAGAGTCCTGACTTGACAAGGTAGGGCAAACACATGTCCTCGGGTTTATCCTCCTATGTGAGTCAACCACAGGATCACAGTTATGGCCACCTTTGTTTAAAACCCTAACATTCCTTTATCCATTTTTAAGGCTAGTAAAAAGACCATCTAAAGAATCACGTAGCATCTCTCACCGAGCAACTGAACCTAAAAGTATGGAGAGTATTGGCGGAAACAATGGAGTCGATGTTATTTAACCACTAATTTGGGAAAGAGAACCTAACATGTGAAATATTATCTCGGAGGCTCGTAAGACCATCTAAAGAACACTTGATCCTAAAGCATGGAGAGTATTGGCGAAGACAATAACATCCCATGTTATCTGTGAATTTTGAAAATAAGGGCCATAAATACACTACGTGACTTTTAGTACAAGAGAATGACATGCTTAACCACCACCCGAAGCTAGCTTCCTTCCTCTTCCAAAGGAAGGAGACTTAGCAACATCTCTTGAGTTATCATCCTCCCGAGAGGTTTGTGTTTAACTTGGCAAGGGAAAGTGAAAGAAAGAAGAGAGAAAGAAGAGAGAGAGAAGAGAAAGAAATAAAAACAAAACCTAAAAAAAAACTTTGTTGCAAGCTGATAAAGAAAATAACACAAATCACCAAAAACTTGTCTTCCCTTCTATCCACCCCCCCTCCCTTATTACAAAACATGAGGGGTATTTATAAGCCTCGCCGAGGTATGAGAGTGCAAAAACCTAATAAGCCCAGGCTAAGGATTATGGGGAATGATTGGAGTAATAAACCAAGTTTGAAGAGTAGGTTCGATTAATTACACGGCATGTGAGGCACGCAAATTTAAGCTCTGAAAGAAAATTAGCTAATTAAACGAATTTAGCGAGTTAGCGAATTTGGCAAATGTGTAGTGGCAAGGCTTAGCGGAATTTGGCAATGTTGAAATTCGCTAGCTAAGCGAAATTCCTTCTAAGTAGCGAATTATCGATGAAGCGAATTCGCAAATGCCGTGCCAGTTAGCTAGCGAATTCATAATGTGTCACTTCAGTGCGGCTGACTGCGAGCAGGTTCGCGAGAGTCGCTAGGATTTGCGAATTAGTTCGAAACGGGTTCTGAGGTCGCTAGGATTGCGAATTAGTTGCGAAACGGGTTAAATTCTGTTTCTTTGTTCCTGCATGCCTCGTTAAATAACTAAGCGCATCTCATTTCCTCCATTTTTCCTTTGTTTTTCCATCGATTTTTGGGCTTGTTGATGCATTTGGGACTAAATTCCAGGCCTCATGATTGATCATTTGCATTGAGTTGAAGTTCAAATGGCCTTCTGAGTAAAACAACCAAAAACACACTCAAATTGGCGTGATATTCACCCAGATATGGTAGACACTTCAATTGGGATATATATGACATGATTAATGATCAAAAGTACTCAAAACCTATCTAATGTAAGGGTTGAAATTGTACTTTTGGACACTAATAGTGATCCACTATGTGGACGTAATTTTACTTTGAAATCTTGATTCCAAAGGCTTTGAAGTCGAGTCAAATTTACTATAAAGAGGAGGGGTTGTATCGCTTTTTTGTTAGGCAAGCTAAGCTTAAGAGAGAAATGAGAGGCTAAGTTGAAGAGCGAGAGAAATCCAGAGAGAGTTTTTCTTGTAAGAAATTTATCCTGCTCAAATCATTGTACAAAGCTTTCACGATTAAAAGAACTTTGCCGAATATTGTAAGTTTAATTTGATAAAATTTCGCTCTTGTTTCTCATTTTATTCAAATATTTGCATCTTTGTTGATTGTTTTTACTATTCAAACTGCATGATCAAATATTTTTTAGTTTCAAAAAGTATATCAGGCTAGAAACTCGAAACCTCCTGAACCCACTACAGTGGAGTTTAAACAGGAAACCTCCTGCTACAACGCCGCCGTACTATTGAAGCAGTTGCTGCCATTTGCATTTGACGAAGGACAACAAAGATTTCATGTTCAGAAAGACCATCTATACTCCAAGAATAGATGTCACTGTTATTATAATGGTTTTGTTGTGGTTGTCTTTCTTCAAATTGTAAGTCTGGAGGAGTTGGTCTTTGATTAAAATTTTTTGATCTTTTATGCCAAGTTTTTAGCTTATTTATTTGATCTTCTTCTTGTTCTAAATTATGTAAATTTTCTGTAAGTTGTTTGGAAACAGTTGAACCTGTTTCTGATCCACTTAAGAAATTTACTTGTTCTTTTGAAGAAGAAGGATCTTTTATTTCTATAGAAGTTAATCTTTGGGTTAAAATTTTATTAAATCCTCATTATTTCTATTTCCTCCTAATTTTAGGGGTTTTGCTGGTTTGAATAAGGGATTTTCGTGTCTTGTTTCTTTTTCTTCAGTTTCTATTTTGTATTTGTTAGTAAAAGTTTTCCCTTCAATTCTATTTAATTGAGAGGAAATTGTTCCTAACATTTGATTTGTAAAATTATTTTGTTGTTGGATTCCTTTTATATCTTTTAATTTTGTACCTCTATTTTCATCTTCATTTGAACTTATGTGTTTGAAGGTGAAGCTATGATTTCTACACCTTGAGCTTTGATTTTTTATTTCTTCGAAAGGGGATGAGTTGATACTATCTTCTTTTCGAAGTAGCATTAGAAACTTCCATTCCTTTTGGAACATATTAATTGCAAAAGGAGGTATTTATTTTATTATTTGCGGCGTAAATATCAAAATACGCCGCCGAACATTGGAATATTCATTCCATTGTTTCCACTGGTTGATCTGTCTGACTTCTAAATTTTTCTCTTTGTTCATTTGTTAGTTTTGAGAAAAACCATTTGCTTTTTTCTATATGTTCTTCAGATTTTGTTTCTTTTCTTAAATATTCTTTATCTATTTCAAACAAATTTTATGTTGTCATCATCATGAGCTGAGCAGGCTCATCATTTGGTGACATCATTTGAGAATATGTTGGAGACCTATCTGGAGAATTTTGAATGGCCCAAGTTTAGTCTTGTACCATTTTAAATATGGAATTGTAGAAGAATAATCTACTTCTTCTAGATTTCATTGACTGAACATTTTGATCTTCTGGAAAGAGTTACAATTTCAAGGAATTAGAAGATCTTGCAGTATGATCACTGTTAAATTTTCTTTCTTGCTCAAAATTTATTTGAACATTTCCTTGTCCATCCTCTGTTATAGACAAAAGTTTTGGTTGTTCAATGGGTTTTGGGGCTAATAATTGTTTGAAGTTCCATTCCTTAGATTGTGTTAAACATTCCCAAGGAATAGGTTTTGGAATTATGACTGTTGAGTTTTTTTCATTTGCTTGCCAAATTAGGGTTTGATCTTTTGGTGAAGACAAAAGGCAATTTGGATTGGTCACAGTCATTTACTTTGCAGTATAATCTGTATCTTATAAGTATGTTTAGGAGTCCATATTAGTAATTTTGAGTTTGGATATTTAAAGTCAAGGCTTTATGAATGCTCTTATCATTCATACGAGTCTAACTCTAGGTTTGGATAATAAATACAAATACAGGTCGAAGGATGTATTTGCTTGCATTAACCCAAAGGGAATCTTGGGGTGGTTATGTCTTGCATCACGAAGACATATACATATAGGTTTATCAGTCCTAACTTTGGTTGGGAGTTTTGTTTGCTACTTGGATGGCTCACAGCCTTGTAGAATTTTAAAATTTTCTCTTTGAATTTGTTCTAAATCTTTTTGGATCTAGGAGCTCATTAGTTTGCATCTCGAGATCCTGGTAGGTGTTTTAGATCTTGATTTTTGTATCGAGATAAAGTGCTTGAATCCTTTTGTTAGAAAATCCCTTACAATTTGGGATAACGATAAAATTTATGCAACTCTTGGATAAAAGACCTGATAAGATTATTGGGTAAAACCCATGAGGACATAATGAGTTAGATGTAAAAGAATTTCAAATACAACTAAAGAATTGTGTGATTTACGTCTCATTAGGCCCCTCCACATTTGGCTTTACATAGTAGCCCATCCTTTATAATGAAACCGAGGAAATGAGATTAATAGGAATAAGGCAGGTATGGTTGTTATGCTACAAATGTGTGATTCAGATCCAGAAATTCGTTAGCTTAGATCAACTTCTGAAACCTCATTAGATAATCGGGTGACAGAAACATCTCATCAAAATGATGAGTCTCCTTTGTACGAGGGAGCTCACATGTTCCTCACTTTGTCCCAAACATCAATATCATGGGTAAAAACGGCCTCTTGGGCCCATACTACAATACTCATCATCATACATCAACTATACATAATAGTTTCAAGAGTTAAAAGTTTACTCTTTTACAACATATATTAAAATCTAAAATTTTAATACATGTATACATCATAAAACCCTCAAAGCCACAACCTGGCTTTTCTTCACAAGCTTCGCCTCTGGATGGCGTCTCCTCTAATTCCCCTATACTGAAAATAATATCCACTTGACAGGTGAGCTCTCCTTAAGTGGTGGAATCACCATAAGTGGGTTACTCTCTCCGCCCCTAAGTGCATATCACGATGATCCAAGTAAACACATTCAAGAAAATTCGTGATCCTACTGCTTGAATGTCTAAATGATGACCCATGTCCAGAGTCCTCATGAGCTCCCTCACACTTGCCTAAGCCATGTATGAGAAAACATCTTTTTTCAAAACAATTCTTGTTGTTCTCGAAATTATACTACCGAAGTATCGGTAAAAAATATGGGACTACCCTCCGAGGCGAATGTGTTGGAGAACCTTCAGCTTGATCATGGTCACAAATACGAAATGATCGTTGGGACGATCTCTGACCCGTTAAAGTTCCTCTTATTAAATTCACTTTCCAAAAAGCGTTTAGTTTTTCTTTCATTTTCATGTCATCCACTCACAATTTTCTAGGCTACCCGGTGCATATGAAATGCATTATGCCATTTCACACAATATATATATACAACACATGCAAATATACCATCATGCATATATTTACATAATTTAAATTACACAAAGCATATTATGTAATTTCTCAATCCATTACACCAAAAAGTAGCTCGCGTGGGCTAATTAACAACTATGATCAATTCAATTTGAATTACTCAACCAAACACATTAATTCACAAAATTTATTTCGTGAACACTATTCACGTGAGCGATTAAAACCCTCGGAGTTCTTTGTTCACAATAAATACAATATCGGTTCCACTTTTGTAGTCAAGAAAGCCATGGCCATTTTCAGCCTTATACACATCAATACATGATTTATTGCACAAATCAACGCATAAACAGTCCAAACAGCCCCTACATTGCCACGAACTATGCAGAACGAGCTCCAAAAATTCTAACATTTCGGTCCCAAGATTTGGGACCTTTCAAACGGCCCCTCACGACCTCAATCAACTCAAGCATCAACTAAGTACTTAAAAAAAAAGTAAACCCAAGTAGGATAAAACCCCTACATCTCGGAGTTTGTCGAAAACTCCCAAAACCGGAGCCCACTCGTAGGCCTCGCCGCGTAGAGTGACTTTCCTTCTTGTCCCGACGATTTTCGACGGTGAAGGTGTCCCCACGCTTTAGACCGACAGCAGTACTCCATACCTTCACCATGGGGACACCTTCAGATGTTACTAGCATAACCCTAATTCGTTTCCTACCTTAGGGCGTGAACAGTTAACTAAAAATTTTAATGAGTTTAGTGGAACTATAATAACAAGGTTTTTTTGGATAAACACACTTTTATTTACGCATAATATAGGCTTAGAATAAACTTCTAGCCTATCATTATATCAAATACAAAATACAGTACTTACAATCGTACTTCTGATATTACAGAGCAGCTCACTTCCACCCACTATATCTTACTAAAAAAGAAAGAAAGATCGAACTAAGATTTTTCTGAGCTGCTCTTCTCGTACATTCTTACATATTTATAGCCAGACTTTGGACATGAAAACCGAATTTCAAACTTTCAAAAGAATCTTTAACAGTTCTGGTTTTTAAAAACCAGGGGCGGTAAAAATCTGTGGGCGCTCTTTATCAAAATCTTTATCAGTCACTGTCTTCTTCTTTCACTGTTTTTGGCATGTTGTGCCGACGGAATCTTTGAGGGTTGCTTTCTTCAGACAATCTCCTTTCCACGTAATCCAGTGCATATGGAGAGGATAATAATTCTCCAGTCTCAATCAGATTGATTTTCTTTAGAAGAAATCTTTTTGCTAAGTCAGGGGTGGCCCTGCAATCTATGGAGATCATAACAGATCCCAATCTTTCCGGTTTTCCATAACTTCTGAATGGTTTTTTCAATGCATTCTCCATTTGTCATTTGATGACAATCAATCCGAGCCCTCGTTGATAATGGACATTATCTTCGGTAAGGGGATGATAAATCTTAGTTGTGTTTGAAATCATATTCCGTTCATGGACCACTTTCCTCATTAGGATAAAGTGCCATACAAGAAACATTTGATTGGTATCAAAATCAGGACTAGCACTGAAAAAATCAAGTGCTAGGGTATCATCAATCTTTATTAGGGAATTATTCCCAAGATTATCAAGTACGCCATCACGAATCCAACCGGGTAATCTTGCGATTTCTGGAAAATCAGGAGTTGTAAGGTACATAGTAGCAATGCTACCAAAATCGTACCAGTCACGAATCACTTTCGGATTATATCCTTGTAGGAAGTAAATCCTGGGATAAATCCTAGATTTTTCAATAATCATATGTTTAGTATCGGCCAAGTCGTATAATAGTTCCATAGTTTCTGCATGTAATCTCACAATTTCTCTTTCTTGAGGAATTGCTGGGTTTTTGAAAATAACTTTTGTTTTTACTGTCTGAGGACGCAAAGAAACAGTTTGAGATGATTCTACTTTTTCAAAATCTTTTTTGATAGCATCTTCTTTTTCTAAATCATCTTTAATTGACACATCCCCACCCCCGCTGCTTGGCGGGTGTGCGAAGCCACTCACAATCCCAGTAGTTACCTCCCAATGACCTAAAATCCACTGTGAAGCGAAGCCGTGTGCTTATAAACCTCGTATAAAAAATTTTTCTTTCTTTTTCCAACTTAGGATTTAGTAAAATCTTGGCAGCGGTAAAACCTCAACAGCATGACAGCTGCGTATAGGACATATTCCAAATCATGTATACACAACTTACACATTTCCAAATATGGCAACCAGCAACCCAACACATTTTCACAACTACACTATGTACATACATATTCTCCATTATACAAATTCAAAGTGTTTCCTTACAAAATATTATTAATAACAGCACTTGCACAAATGTCAGGAGAATCCTAATATGCTCTAGCGTCCGGTATGCCTGTACCTGGAAAATAGTTTTTAAAACACAAAATAATAAATAATGAGATCGATTTAGATATCTTTTATAAAATGTTTCTTTATCCTGAAAATATCTCAAAATTATAAAATTCTCTTTTACAAGATATTTTACGTAGCCCGAGCAGAGTTCGTTGACTACCCGTCAACCCGCGGAATACCAGTGAATGTCGGGTGACCCGACATTTTTCACGAAAATTGGGCAGAGTCTCCTTTGTACGGGGAGCTCTACCCAAATACAAAACCTGCATATAACCTGTCCCAAACATCAATATAACAATAACATGAGTAAGACGACCACTTGGGCCCATGAACAATACTCATAAAACATATATATCCAACTATATCCAATAGTTTCAAGAGTTGAATTTTACTCTTGCCACAACACATATATTAAAGTGAAATTCTAATACATGTCATACATCATAACCCAAGCCACAATCCAGGCTTTCTTCTAAAGCTCGGTCTAGGATGGCCGTCTCCTCCTTAAGCTCCTGTGCCTATAAAATATTATCCCTCAACAGGGTGAGCTAATGCTCAGTAGTGGAATCACCCTAAGTGGGCTACTCTCCACCTAAGTGCATATGCAATGTCCCAAAATAAACACACATTCAAGCAAATGCATGATCCTACTTGAATGTCTAACTAATCATCTCGTACCTAAGTCCTCACCAACTCCCTCACACTCGCCTAAGCCTCATATGAGAATTATTATGTTTGTTTGTGGACAACCCTCCAATGTATATATATATATCAATTGGTAGTCTCAGACGATTGAGTGTTATGGACTACCCTCCGATGTATATCAATTGGGCCTTCTCAGACGATTGATATTTTAGTATGGGTGTTACCCTCGATCATTTTTAGTTTTAGAGAACCACTCGAAACCATTTTCTCTAGACTCATCTCATGCACTCCTCCTACGAGTCCTAGGGTGTCTCGGTGCATATGGAATGCATGATGCCAATTCCATTCTGATCTATAACCTGCGCAAATATATAACAGCCATATATTCACATAAAAATTAAATCACACAATCATGTTATGTAATTTCTCATTTCATCATATCAAGTACTCACGTGGACTAATGATCAAACACGAGCGATTAATAAATTACTGGAAGCCAGGGCCATTTTACAAAAATTATTTTGAGAACAACATTTAGGGAATAGTAGGAGCCCTCGGTTACTATTCGAGGAAAATCACAAAATCATCGGTTCACTTAGTGAACCGGGTTTCCACGGCCATTACCTGCCACACATATATCACGAAGCACCATTTAATACTTAAATCAGCACACAATTAACCCAAAGCATTTACCCGCGGTATCTGCGAAGCGAGCCTCTAAAAATTCTCACAATTCGGTCCCAAGTTTTGGGACCGATGCTGTCGTTGAGCCTCGATCGGCCGAAACATTGAAAAACACTTAAATAAAGTGTAAAACCCAAGTAGGGAGAAACCCCTACCCCAAGGAGTTTGTCTAAACTCCTTAAATCCGACACCGCAGCAGGCCCACCCTCTCGGCGTCGGCGGCTTCCTTCTTGTCCCAGGCGCGCGGCGGTCGGATCGCCTTGATATTTTAGAGAAGTGCTCTCTCTCTCTAAAATCTCTAAACGAAGCAACCGCCAAATCCCACACTTTCCCACGTTTTGTTCTTATTTTTGTTGGAGAAGAAGAGTCATATACACTATTTTGTCATTTTGTGACTTAAATCAAATTCCAAAATGACCATTATGTCCCTTAATTTCCAGTTTTGACATTCGACACTATCTCGACCATCCATTTTCATTATTTCTCTACTCATACCACTTATGGCACATGAGTACATGTTATATGTGACTTTAAGTCGCGTGAAAATCGTTTTACGGCACGAAATCGATGTCTCGAAAAGCGTGTCGACTCATTTGTCTCGGAATTACGAAATTTTCGTGCTAGCCTAGATTTCCGAGGCGATTCAAACGGTGAAATCACATTTCGTCATCAGAGATCGAGGAGAATAAATATTGGATTTTTTTTTACCAAAATTACAATTTTGTAACCAAAATTACGATTTTTTCCTTTTTGTAGAAATTGGAATTTCTCGGGTCTTACATTCTCCCCTCCTTAAAAGGAATTTCGTCCCGAAATTCTGGACAATCATAATCACTCACATGCATATACAACGTGCCTCTACAAAGCACATGTAACGATCATTTAAATCTTAAGCGACTAAAACCCGCGTACCTTCATCCTAAACGAAGGGATAGGTGGCGCATCGTGTCCTCGCTCCCACGTGGACTCCTCCACTCCAGCCCAGTGCCTCCATAGTACCCTTCGCCTCGCGTCTTGTCGCCAAGAAACCTAATCCGCGGCTATCAACAATGCTGTGGTCCCTCCTCGAAGGTCCCATCAGGTATCAACCTCGATCATCCCCAGTCACCATGAAATTTGGATCCCCACAGTGCTATTTCCGGGCATGGAGAATAAATACCTCATTATGGACTGTCATCTTTGGGCGATAGCATGATCAATGCAGCTCTGATGCCTATCCTCTGAGTATCTCGAGGCCACACCATGAGATCTGGGGATAGCTTCCACGGCTTGCCGGGAACGACCACGCCCTCTGGGTATCACCTTTAAAGAAGACGCTGATCTCGACCTCGAACTCCACAGAAATTCGTCGCATCGACCGCAAGCTCTTCTTAGGCTTTGAGCCGTGAGAAGGTATTTGTCGTGTCAAGCTCATGCTTCTCGGAGTGTCTCTAATGGATCGGGCCGGTGATGGGGCTCTCTCTCACCTCGAAGTCTAATAACATCGCGGTGACACATGGCCTCCATACAGGTGCCTCATGCGGTGTCTTTGTATACTAGCCTGATAACTGTTGTTGTAGGCGAATTCCACTAAGGGCAAAATGCTCATCGACTACCACTTATGATCGGGACGCATGCTCATGTATGTCTCTATACTGTATAGTCCTCTCGAGGCCCGGCCATGTCTGAGGGTGGAGCAGCGTATTCATATCGACCGCATTGCCCATAGCCTTTTAGAGCTCTTCAAGGGTGCGTAAACCTCGGATCCTATCGAGCACTATGGATATTGGTACTCCATGTAGGCTGGACTATCTCTCGAATGTCTGTTAGGCGAGAATCTCTCGGCGAGAGTCATGCACGATTTAGAAAATGTCTTGAGCTTAGTGATAAGTCCACTATCTGTAACACCCCGAAATATACCCTAGTCATTTTCAATGTGTTTAGGGTATTTTGTAGGCATAAATTGAATTTTTCGTAATTTAAATACGAAACATGGAAATTGAGAAACCCGGAACTTGTACCAAGATATAAGGACAAAATTGTAAATTTTCAAAAGGGACTTAAAAGTCATAAGTGATAAGATTAGAGGCCAAAATAAAATAATGGAAATTAAAGTAAATGAGTCAAGATTTGGGGACCTTTTCTGCCAAAGAAAAATTTAGTATAAAAGAAAGATGAGACCCGAAAATATCCTCATTTTGGTCTCATTTCCCAAAACTCAACGTGAAGAGAAAGAGAGGAGAAGGAGAGAGAAGAAGAGAGAAGAAGAAGAAGGAGGGAGGAGGAGAAACAAAGAAGCAAGGTATATAAATTAAGTAAGGATTTCTATGATTTTGACTTTGAATATGGAATCATGTATTTTGGAAGGGTTTTATGAGTTTCCAAACCCTGGTTTGATTTAAAGTGGATTCTAACCTTAGGTTGAATGAAATTTAGTTGAAAAAAATCTAGCTTGGTTAATATAATCATGGAATCCCCTTTAATTCTATGTGTTTGTATAAAGACGGTGGACTTTGGTATGGATCTTTGGAGTTTGGTAGGGATTCTTGTATGGAATTTGTAAGGATCCTTGCTTTTATATAGAATATGTGTGGAGTTATAGGATTTGCACCTTGGTATAGGGTTCTTCCCTCTTTGATTTGTGGTTTTGGTTTTGTGTATGGAGCTTTGTATAGCTTTGTATGGACTTTGTTAGAGTTTAGTATGGTTTTGAGTGTAGGTGGGATTTATGTAGCTAGTTTGTATGGATGGTTATGGAGTTGAGTGTGAATTTGTGGACTTGTATGTGAGAATTCCTCCTTGAACTAAGGTTTGAGGTGTTAGAGGTTGATTACTTGTTAGAATTATGGAATCTTCCCCTTTGAGGATGGATTGTAGAATTTGTATGGATATGGAAATTTGGTTTATTCCTAATTTTGGGTGACTTGGGATTGATTGTAGGATGGTTTTGGTGCCGTGTTTGTGGCATATTATGTGGTCACAATTGGGAGGATATTGTCGCCAAATTGGAATGAGGGTTGTTAAGGGATGGTTCCGGTCAATGAGCATGTCACAAGATTTACCAAGGCATCCTCTGCAGCGCGCAAGGCGTAAGCCACACCGTAGCATGGGCCCCAGGTGCATCTTCTATGCGCCCGGGGCTTGAAGTCACGCGTGGCGTGCGAGGGTGCATCCTCGGGTGCGTTATGGCGTGGGATTCACGCTATAGGCGTGGCCATTACACAATATTAACCCTCGACTTTGGATGCCTGCTTCTTAACCGAGAGCTCCGTTTGAGTGTTCTTGAACTCTATAGAAAGCCCTTTGAGTCTAGAATCCATCCATACATAGATTGATACAATATTAAGCTTATAATAAGTCATAAAATGACAAAAGATAGTGGCTTCTGCTGCTACTGTAGTTGCTTATTTTCTTCCCGACTTGCAATGTGCATAACTTATTCGTTAGAACTCCGTTTTGGGTGTTCTTGGATTCTATGGAAAGCCCAATGAGTCTAGAATCTAACCATATTCTAATTAATGGCATTCGAGTATCCACATCCTGAAAATTTGATTGTTATACCAAGTGTACTATTAGCTTGGTTAAAGTCGATTGGAATACGTGATAAGAAAGAGATAGATATAACGAAACTAGCAATATCCATTAGATTTGATATGTAGAGGATTATAGAAAGAAAGAATAAAATGATAAACTCGAGAGAACCGCATTATAAACGTAGGAATGCAGGAGACGGTGTTAAATGACCGGCACATGCTCACGTGGGGCGGACCGCGTGTAGTACTTAGGTACTCTCGACTAGTGCGGCCATCTACGTAGTGCTTGGCTGCGTGGTAGCCGGTACTCTGTTTAGTACTTGATGCTCTACGATTAGTGCGACGACACTCTCTGTCGTTAGCCCGGCACTCCTGCTTTAGATTCTGACACCTCGATGTGCTATATTGTACCTTGTTTGCTTATTGTCTTTGTGTCTTACTCATTTAGTATTCTTAGTCTAGGTATTCCCTTAGTTATCTGAAAATAGCACGAATGATGAATAAGGGTAAATGAATGTATATATTTACGATCACATATTACCTACAGTATCTTTGAATAAGAATAAGCTCGAGTAACTCCTCACAGGAGATCGAATAAACATAAGTTATTATAAGCATAAGTTACGCATAAGAATAGGATTACGCCCAGCTCCCTACGGGAGATCTGAATAAGCATAAACCTGTTATAAGCATAAGTACTTATATAAGTCCATTATATGAATGCATGGAAATTCTGATATTTCTTTATTGTGATATATTGGCAATAAATGTGTATATGCATACTATATGTTTCCTTTAAGGCGTAAAAGCTTAGCACGGGTTTTCTATCCGTGTAGGTCCAGAAGAAGGAGACAGCGATATTCCACATTCTGCCAGGCCAACACACGAGTAGGGGTTCATCACTGTAGGTGTGCGCTCTGATCAGTTAATGTAAATGTATAATTTTTGAATATGTAAATGGGACTCAGTATTGTATATATATACCTTAAGCACCCTTCACGGTGGTAGTTTATTTTGAAATTTGTATATATAAGATATTGGTCACATTATAAGACTTGGGGCCACCAATGTACGAATAAGTAAGTAAAAGTCCTGACGGGGCGAAAACGCGGTGTAGTGTAAAATGTATGCCTGTATGGCAAGTGCACGCGTGGCCCCAAATGTGCCAAATGTCATACTTAAAGTACGGATATCGATCCACGAGGAAAGGTATATTGACTCTGAAAGTTACGCTTTTAGATAATATCTGAAGAAGTGACTTTAGGAGGAAATTCAAATATGCGAGACTACCTAAACTGAATTTTTTTTTAATCAAAGTATTGGTTTGAAGCCTGAGTTATATCTCCTGCATCACGTTCGATGGATTGCTTTTCTAAAGATATTGATTTAATGTATTTATAATGTCATTGGCGAGGTAGTCTTGCCTACGAGATATCCTCTCTGGGTATCCGCCTATCTCGTGAATAGAATCGAGTATATATCTCTATCTAGGCAAGGTATTCAGGAAATGCCCAAATATTTCTAACTTGGATGCCACTTCAGGTCGGAATGTCTCTATTAACGAATCGGCTGAAGCTATACCCGAGATCCTGAATACCCTCATCTCTCGAATATCGGATCTCCAGTACGATTATGCTAATGTTGGCCAGACATTGTCATATAATTAAACTACAGGTATAGAATAGATACGCCAATTTATAAACAACTGAATAACATAAAAGATCAATCTTTGATCCATCACATATGACAGGGTTCGAGCGTAACCCTAGAAGAAGTCCTAGGAACATACTTGAAGAAAAGATGAAAATGTTTAATAAAGAAAACATCGCTCTAATATCAGAAATATCAAAAAATGAAAAGCGTACAATTCAAGACACTTCCTTGAAGCCAGTGTCACTCTGCTCTGGAAACCCGTGCCTCCGTTCGTGCCTCGATGCTACTAATTTACAGGCCATTCGTACTTTAAATGATGAGGTGCAGATTTTGAGGTTGGCGTCGCGGCGTGAAATTGTGTCAGCGGCACGTGAGTAAGCGTTGCGCGGCGTAGCTTGATCACTTCATACACTCCTGTTGTTCCAAAAGCTGTTTCCAAGCTGCTCTTTACGCTCCAATGAACACACTGAAAATCACACGGACACCAAATCGAGATCTAGCCACAAAAACTATAAAATTACTATAAAATAAATGTGAAAATGAAGGCAAGCGAGTGTAAGATGAGTGTTTTAGGCGCATTCATCCACCCCCCCGAGCTTAGTTTCTTGCTTGTTCCCAAGCAAGAACTGACTCTAAATAGGAACTACCTCTATGGGCTGACAGGACTCACACAAGCGTAGTAGTACACATCTTTGAAAAGTAGAGGATCAAATTTAGGCTGACCGCAACTCCCCGCTATTTTGCTTTCGGCGTTGAAAAATTCATGCGGGTATTTGACTTTGTTAAATTTGATTGAGATAGATTAGGTAACATTGCATCAAATCCATAGTGTTCAATAGCCTTTCCCCAAAATCCCTATGTACTTATCAATCACGGCTTTGCTCGACGCTCAAAAATTCATGCGTGTATTTGACTTCTGTACCTGACGAGATAGGTGGAAGTGACTTGCATCAAATCCCATGGTGTTCAATAGCCTTTCCCAAAATCCCTACTGCTATAAATGAAAGTGACCTCCAAGATATGCCTAGGTTCCATACCCCCAAACTTCTAAGTTCAACTCACCTATTTGAAGAAGCCAACTAGAAAAGGATAGAACGCACCCATTTTATTCATGTCCAACTACCTGTAAACGCCCTACGCACCTAAACAAAATGGTGAATATCTAGTGCCAAGAAGTTTTAGTTGAGTGTTCCCAGAATGGGATCCATCAGACTCCCCACCGCCGGTTAAGGGCACCAGCATTCACCCCTTCAAACTTCACCCCTAACACTCAAACTAAACTCAGTGCTCTAGGCTGCGGAATGATCCATCTTCTGTCCCATGTAACGGCAAGTGAAGTCAATGACTCCTACAATAAGGCCTGTGTGGCATTAGTTTCGACAGTTCCTTCGATTGTGCCCAGATTCGACTGGATGATCCCGCTCATTCCTATGCATGTACCTATTTTTGTCATATTTTTTTTATTTTTCTTTTTCTATTTGCTTTTTGTATTATTATTATTGCTTATTTTTTCTCTTTTTTTTTTTTTTTTTTTTTTCGTCAGCCCACTGGGCATCCTTCAACTGTGTCCCATCACTCAAATGGTTCGAATCTCCTCAGTTGATCGAATCCTTAGTAGCTCTGCCTAAGACCTACGCATACTCCAAAGTCACTTCAGCGTGTGAATGTGATAGTGGTCTGAGAACCGGTTTCGACTACCCGGATCGGCTTCACTAGCCCTTTTCACCTATTCAACTTAACACTAATGAGCATCAAGCAAATGTATGCATTTGAACAACGATAGTGAATCTAATCAAATGATCCTCAATATTCAACATGGCACACATATACGCAATTATTACATGCAAGAATGTCCTAAAACACACGCAAACAACTAAATACATGACTCATCAACATGAAAGTGCGATGCAAAATAAACTAAAACTAAACCTAAACACCACCAATAACTGCATGCAATACTAAAAACAAAACACAACTAATATGCGGTACACACTAAAAAGACTACATACTACTAAAACCAAAACAACAATAAACAAAACACAAAAACATAGTACCCGATCACCACATCCCCCCCCCCAAACAAAAATATCCAAAGGCCCTCACTAGTAAGATGTAAACACAGAGAGGAAGGGACTCCTTGAAGATCACCGCTGGAGGTGGTGGAGGCCGGTGGAAAGCCGTGAGCCGGGCGAGCCAGCCCGCATGTAGACCGCCACAGAGAATGATGGCCTGACACAGGATCGGGCCCGCATGTCGCACGCAACGCCCATATCTCGGGTAACGAGGACTCGGCGGGTTCCTGGTCTCATCCTGCACGCGCCAAAACGCCGCGAGTGAGAGCACCGGTCCCAAGATCCGTGAAAGACGAGGAGAAACGGCCGCCGCGGCCGCCGGGGGCGCGCGGAGGCGGGTGAGACGAGGGTGGTGGTGGAGGTGGGTGAGACGAGGATCGGGCTCTATGTCATCCCGGTGTCATTAGGAATCCAAAGTTTGTTCGATAATTATAAAGCCTCGCCCTCATCCGAGGACTCATGACTCAATCGAGGCCTCAGTCAGCGGACACCAAGTGTGTCCCGCTGACCGATACATTATCAGTGAAGCCAAGTACGGGCATACCGTCTATAGCACTCCCGCTTTGTTTGCACAAGCCAAAGATCGTAGAAGGTGTCCTAGGCTCATCTCTCGTATCCCTGCTATGGAGGATGGCATCCCCGATAACCCGCCTAACATCGAAGGGTATACCCCGTAAGATGGCTGAAGCAGCACGCTCGCCGGGCGCCACCACACACGCTCGTCAGTCTGGATGAGACGCCGGCGATGAAGTGGTGCCGCACTGGGAATGAAGGCCAAAATGCTTCGGCCTTGAAATTGACCGCATGGCCCGTACTATTGATTTTCCACTCTCCCCGCCCATCGGGTCAATACGCCGTATAATCCTGGGTAGTCAGAGGGCTCGCTGAGCCGAATCGAACTATCCGAAGGGCTGCCCTAGATCAGAGTAACCACGATCGACCAAGACCGAAGCTCCACCAACACGCCCGGCACCTCGACTTTCTTCAAGACATGGAAGATTGGCGTAGAACTCGCGCACCACACTCATCGCTGCTGGATGAGGTGGTTGGCACAAGGCACGCCATCCCCAGTCAGCACCGCCTGGCAAGAAGTCATCTGGGTGGTGAAACCCCTTCTCTCGATGAAGGATCTTTGCAAATGGTGCCAACAGACGGCCATGACTGTGATTTACAAACCGCGAGACATCATAAGCGGGAGCCTGGTCCTCACGTCGTAATTGGCCAAGTGTGCAACTTCGCCCCTCACGACATATTGATCTAGAACACGTGGTGCTGGCCCCAAAGTGCACCTACCGACTTGACAAAAACACAAACACTCCACGTGCTAGAAAAACTAACTAAGACTCAAGACTCAAACTTAACTCAAGACTTAAGACCCTACTCTAGACCTAAAATACTCTAATACCACTATTAGCCCACGAAACCACCCCGAGTACAAAGGTACCCTTGAATGCGACCACAAGCTAGAACCGGTTACGTGGGGAAATGCCACAAATGACCCTAACCGGGGAAGAGGGTGGCCTGGTAGGGAGCATAAATGGGGCCTGAGAACAATGGAAGGCCTCCGACCAAAGGGAAACAAAGGCCCGACAGTCCAAAGTGAACGCCGGGTGCGCAGGGAAACTAGGGTTTCAATTGGAGGTGTGCGACAAAAGCCGCGCAATGAACCGGGATTCGGGCTTAAAACAGGTGACGCTCGCTGACAGTATGGGCGTCACGCCGCTGACGCGACGTAGAGCTTCATTTGCAACGCCGCGACGTCGTAGGCAACGCCGAATGCGACGTATCATATTAAAAATGACGCCGACGCGGGGGATGACGTCGAATGCGATTGCAGGCTTGCGGGTAAATCCATCGCCGCTGACGCGGAAGACACGCGACGCGGACGTAGGGTGTATTGTCTGACGTCAGCGACGCGGAAAATACACGCCACGCGGACAGAGGGTGTTAATTTGACGCCCGCGACGCGGGAAAATACACGCCGCGACGCGACGAGGGGTGTTATTTGACGCCGCGACGGAAAATACACGCCGCGACAGACGTAGAAAATTCGAAAGCATATCAAGAGATTTCATGAACATGAACCCCCTCTCGCACTGCGGACTCTATGAGCTTGTAATGCGAGCTGAACGTAATCCTCCCGACCGCATCCGTGCATCCCGAAGTAAACAAACAACCGAAATACCAATCACAAATAAAGCCGAAACCTAAAATCGCGTAAAATAAAACAATGAGAACTCGAGCCAAACAAAAGGGAAAGTTTAAGATCACTTGGGTCAAGCCCCAAGAAGGCCATGTTTAATGTCGTTTAGCTCGACGACTCAGCTCCGCATCGTGTGCCTGAACTCGAACTCCTATGATATCTTACTCCATCTTGTCTGTTGCTGTCAAAGGAATGATTTGTTTGTTCAGAAACTCGCCTCTCCATAATACTCGCCTTCAATCGTCAGTGGTGACTGTAAATGTGCCTTTCTAGATGTGTGTAACTTCGCCCCACTGCAGGAAAAGACCTTGGTCACCGTGGAAAGGCACGGATCATCGAGACCTCAATTTCCCCGGAAAAAGTTTTAGCGGAATTGAATAGAAGAACTCGGTTGTCCTACTGCGGAACTCTTCGCGATGTGTTCATCAGGCCAGCTTTAGTCTTTTCCTTATGAGCGCGGGCGTTTACACGCTTCGCTTCGAATTCGCCTAGTTCGAGTTTGGAGCATTCGCTTCCACCAATGTACTATCCATTTAATCGCCGAAAGTGGCCCAATAGCTCGATGCTCCAATTCCACCTAAGATGACACGCTTTACCATAAACGACTCAATCTGACATACCCAAAGGAGTTTTAAATGTCGCACGCATGCCCAGTGCATCGGCCCATTTTTTTAGACCAATCCTTCGTGCCGTTAATCGCCTTCTCGAATGTTTGATTTCGATTTGATACTTTGTCCGTTTGACTCCACGGGTGGTATGCAAGAGATGTACTGGTGGCGTGGCCCCATACTGCAAGACCTCACCTCACCTTTATCAAGTAAACGGGTACCATTATCCGTGATCAAGGCCTGAGGAGTTCCAAACATGAGAATATATTGTCACAGAATCGAGCCACAACCTTGGCATCATCAAGCGCAGGTGAATCGCTCTACCCACTTCAGACATAGTCTACTCACCAACAAGATGTACAAGTTGTCGTATGATGCAGAAATGGTCCCATGAAATCTATCCCCATAAATCAAACAATTCCACTCCAAAATGGGATGCATGGGTGGCTCTCGTCCTTCTAGAGATGGTCCCCATTCTGCTGACATTCACACAAGTGGAAACGAATTGATGAGCATCTTTAAACAAGGAAGGCCAAGAAAACCCGGAACAAGCACCTTAGCCGTTCTCCGGGCCACCAGTGTCCACCACACTCCGTAGAGTGTGACAATGCCTAGAATGCTCGCATTTCATCTTCGGCACACATCTCCTTATGACTGACGCAAAGTCTCGTAAAGAATTGGCTCCTCCCACAAGAAGTGTTTCAAGTGTGCGAAACCCTTCTTCTCGGCTGGATAGTTAAATTTAGGGACCACTTTAGCCACCAAATAATTCACAAAATCTGCGAACCAAGGAACTGCCCTTTTGTCTACAATAGCCAAGAGTTTCTCGTCTGGAAATTCATCATTCACTGGAACATCATCCCTAGCCCCTTCCAGTCGTGAAAGATGGTCTGCCACTAGGTTTTCAGTGCCTTTCTTGTCTTTAATTTCACGCCAATTTTCAGAATGTAAGGACCCATCGAATTAATTCCGGTTTTGCA
Source organism: Tetrastigma voinierianum (assembly GCA_016808115.1). NCBI lineage: Eukaryota > Viridiplantae > Streptophyta > Magnoliopsida > Vitales > Vitaceae > Tetrastigma > Tetrastigma voinierianum. The sequence goes on along the minus strand of JAEQBH010002334.1, from coordinate 432,957 downwards.
TCTTTCGTCATCAAGTAATTAAACGGCAGAATTCATCACAGGCACTACTCTTAATTTTGTTGCCAATCTAAATATGGCCTGAAACTTATCAAAGCAAACACAATGGCCAACAACCTTCAGAAGGGCATAATTTAGTCAGCATCATTTAGGTCTCACTAGCATAATAGATTACCCGAAAGATTTTCTCTCAAGCCGCCCCGTGACCGCTCCCACTGCGGTCGCCGACATCACACATGAGTTCAAATGGGAAGGGACCAACTGCGCCACAAACAGAGCCGAAACCAACTTGGCCCTTCCAACACCGAGAATGCATGCAAACATTGTGAATCAAATTCAAATGGGATCCTCGAGAGGGTTAGACGGCCAGAATCCGTGAAAATCCTTGATGAACCGCCTATAGAATCCAAATATGGCTCAGGAAAACTCAATCCCTTTACCGACGAGGGGCGGAGGTAACTTCTCGATCGCTTCAATATTCGCCCTATCTACCTCTATCCCTCGTGCTGAGATCCGATGTCCAAGGACAATACACTCTCAGACCATGAAATGGCACTTTTCCCACCGAGTACTAGTTTGTTCGGGGTGATTCTCGCAGCATGCTCTCAAGTTTTCTAAACAATCGCCAAATGAATTTCCATTAATGGTAAATCGCCCATGAAGATTTCCCAATTGTCTTTCCACCATGCTCGAGAATATGGCCATCAGTACATCGCCGAAAAGTACTGTGCATTGCACAACCAGTGACCGCCGGAAGGCAAATGTTCCATAAGGACAAGTGAATGTTGTCTTTTCCTGATCTTCTGTTCATGATGCATTTGATTGTAACCTAATATCCATCTAAAAAGCAATAATATTCATAACTCCGTTAGGGTCGATCGAAAGATCCGATCTAAAAGTAAGAAAAGAAAGTGATCTTTTCTCGAGTGGCCTCTGCTCACCCGATAATCAATACAAATCCTCCACCCAGAATCGTCGTTTATGGCAGTAAGATGTTGTTTTCAAATCTGATGACAATTGCTCTCCCTTCTTCTAAGACTACCCGAATCGGGCTTACCCATGCACCGGGCCCGAAATGGGATAAATCACCCCAAAGAGTTCAAATTATTTTAAGACTTCTTACTGACAACCTCCTTCATTGTTGGATTTAACCTCCTCTGCGCTTCCACCGAAGGTCTATGTCCCTCTTCTAGTAGAATACGATGCATGCACATGGAAGGACGAATCCCTTTGAGATCGGCTAGAGACCATCCGAGTGCATGCTTGTGATCGCGAAGGACTCTCAATAATTTCTTCTTCTGGGCAGTCAAAGATGCGATGATCACGGTAGTGTAGATTCTACCCTAAGGTATGCATACTTCTCGTATGGTTAGGCAGAGGTTTTGTCCGCATCTCGGGTGGTCAGCTTCAATCGATGGGACCTGGGCTGCTTTTAACTCCTTCTCCGAGAGATTCAAGTATTTTCGCTTCATTGTGTCCGAAAGAGTCCATCCATTTCCTCTGACATATCTTCTCGCCTTCGCTCAAGTTCTCGCACTCATTCTCCACTAGGGCTGGGCTTCCAAAGGTCGCTGAGACCACTTTGCTAGACACTATGCCTCAACCATTTCGCCATGAAGCAAGTATCACTTTACTGGTGTCTCATCATCAAGACATTGAACTTCACTTCTTCTTCTTGTACTCTCGCTTCACCTCGCCTCTCAGACATCAATCATTGCCCTGCCAGTTGCAAGAAACGGTCTTCCCAGGATTATTGGTATTTCTTTATCTTCCTCCATGTCCAAAACAATGAAATCAGATGGAAAGATAAACTTATCGACCTTAACTAGGACATCTTCTATTATCCCTCTCGGATGTTTCAAAGATCCGTCCCAGCGTAAGAGTGATCAGAGCTCCAAGGGCTTCTCCTAATCCCAAACGCTTGAAAATGGATAAGGGCAGATTAATGCTGCACACCTAAATCACATAAAGGCTCTCTCAAAGAGGCATTTTAATGGTGCAAGGGATAGTGAAACCGCCTCGGGTCTCGAAGCATAGCTTTCCTTCAAGGATGGCACTGCATTCTCGCTAAGTTCACTGCTTCAAATCAGCTAACTCGCCTCTTAAGGACAAGATGTCTTTCAGAATTTTACATAACCGGGCATTCGCTTGGCACAAGAACGGATATGATATGCATTTTTGAACACATCCATGAATTTCGTGGAATTGCTTATCCGCTTTATGCTTCTCGAGACGCCGTGGGTAAGGAATCGTATACGCCTTTTCGCCAAGAGAGTTCTATGAAGACTGCTTCTCCCGAGGTCGTTTCTTTATCTCGCAGATCATTTTTCTCAAGCCTGGCCGAACGACCTTTCTCGCCTTCTAATCGTTTCGCGAATCGGGGTTGTAACCGTATTTCCAACTTTTCCCACTTCTCAAAGATTAACGCTTAACATGCCTATTCCCGTCTCTTCAAGGTTTACCTCCTCGAATTGCTCGTAAGGCCCCTATTGTCTTCTTCTCACAAGAAGTTTGCCATATTCGGGGCTCCATTCGTGCTCTAGACTTCTCACAGGTCGCTTGATTGTTCAACTGGGTTGCTTGTTGCTGCATATTGGCCTTCGTCTCATTCATAAAGGCAGAGTGGGAGGTCAGCATTTGTGCAAGGGCTTGTTCTAAATCCAACTTTTTCTCAGAGGGTGGTTCACTGGTTCTGGCCTGACAACGATTGTTCGATTATTCCGCCACCCATATCCTCGAATACTCGACTCATTCTCGGTTCTGATTATTACGCCACCCTCGCCCCCGATTTCCGATTCCGATAACCGCTTCCATACGGCCCCGCCTGATCGACTCGATCAACCTCGACACGCACCGGGCTTCGCTTCTACTAGGATACACCGACCGACATTCTCGTGCTATTGTGTCAGCCCGCACTGGCGTAATTCACATAACTCCTACGGGTCGGGTCCGATGGCGTCAGCTCATTGCCTATTTAATCATGAATACCGTGTTACATGATTCACCAGACGGTTAAGGACCTCGTTATTCGTACAACCACCGTGTTTACCGGCAGCCTTCTCTCTAGCTATCGATTAGTGTTGGTCAGTAAGACTTCTACATTTCATGTTTGGTCTGTGGTTTTCTTCATCAATGCTCCTCCAAATGAGGCATCAATCATTGTTCTAGTCGCATTTCGCACCATTATGTAAGGTGTGGACTCAGATCCATCTAGTCAATCAAGGGTGTGTGGGCACTTCCCGCAGAATTCGTGAAATCGGGTCCCATGCTTCCGCTAGGTTCTCCCCCTAGTCAGCCCAAACGTATTGATCTCTGCGGCAAGCCGAAAGCAATTTTCGAAGGTGGGAAGAACTTCGTCGTAAATTTTGCACCAAATCGTTCCATGTAGTAATGGAATCCGTGGCCGATCAAGAAGGTTCGGGCCATATCCCCGAGTGAAAGTGGGAACAACCGTAACTAGAGCTTCTTCATTCAATTGTTGTACTTCGATAGTATCGCAACTTCGAGGAAGTTAGTCAAATGTATGTTCGGTTCTCAGCGGGTAGTCCATGGAACAAGATATCTCCTAAGCATCTCGCATCGTGGATCGACTTCAATTCGAAATTGTTTGCTTGAATAGTGGCCGTCTCGATAGTCATCAACGACAACCATGTACCACGAACTCATCCAGCGCCAGCACACCGTCAGATAAACGGTCCCGTGCCCGACCTTCCATGATTTCCATTTCTACTCTGCGGTTCAGCCTTGCTCAATGCCAAGATCTCGTTTCTTCGCGTTTTCCATGACTATCGATTTCTAACTGCTCCGCTCGTTTCTACGCAGCCTGCGCGTAAGTCTTTTCTGTTCAGGATCAAATGTGTGTCGTTGATTCGATCTCGCCAGTCGCATGTATCAAACCTACGCGTAATACACACGAACCAACAAAAACCAATCGACCAGCACTCAGAGATAGAACAAAACAAAAGTAAAGAAAACTTCGTGAGTAATATCTATTTGCTTAATTTCATATCAATCTAAACCTCTCCACCCTAAGAATCTACGCCAAAACTTGACAAGCCGAAAAACGCTATGTGTAAAATGTATGCCTATGTGAGAAATAAGCACGTTGGGTACGCAAGTAATATAAGGTACTTAAAGTACCTGGATATCGATCCACAGTGGAAAGTATATATTGACTACAAAGGTCTCCGCTTTTAGATAATATCCGAAAAGTGACTTTGGGGAGGAAATTCAAATATAAGACTACCTAAACTAATTTTTTTAATCAAAGATTGTTTGAAGCTCTGTATTATCTCCCCGTCACGCTCGATGGATTGCTTTTCTAAAGATATTGTTATTTAATGTATTTATAATATGTCAATTTGGGCGAGGTGGCTTGCCTACCAGATATCCCCTCTCGAGGTATATCCGCCTTATCTCTGAATAGAATCGAAAGTATATCTCTCTATCTCGACCTCGATTCGAAATGCTTAAATGTTCTAACCCCAGACAATTTCAGTTCGACATCTTTATTAACCGAATCTACCAAAGCTACTCTACCTGCATCCCTCGAATACCCTCATCTCGAATCTCATTCCCAGCACGATTATGCTAATGCCGCGACATTATCATATAATTAAACTATGTGTATAGAATAGATACGACAATTTATAAACAATCAATAACATAGTGATCAATCTTTAATCCATCACATATGATGTGGCCGACGTAACCCTGTAGAAAGAGATCTAGAAACATAACGAAAGAAAAGATGAAAATGTTTAATAAAGAAAACATCATTTAATATCCGAAAAATATCCAAAAAATGAAAAGCCGGCATAATTCCCGCACTTCCTCGCTGCGCTCACTCGCTTCTAAACCCGCGGCTCGCTCGTACGCTCCCGATGCCCTAATTTCGAGCCATTCGCATTTTTAAATGATGAGGTGCATATTGTGCCGACGTCATACGCAGGACGCGACGCAGGCGCCAGCGACGCGATTACCACTTCCTCGTTCGCTCCCTCATTATTCCAACAATCGCTTTCCAAAGCCATCTTACGCTCCAATGAACCTGCAATCACACCAGACACCAAATCAGGGATCTAGCCACAAAAACCATAAAATTACTATAAAATAAATGTGAAAATGAAGAACCGACGCGAGTGTAAGATGAGGTTTTAGGCACTCATCAAGTCCCAAACATGTTCTCACACTCGAACTCGGGCCGATCCGCTAACTGGCCTGACCGGAATCAGGGTGTGACAAGTCGCATCGTGAGCCAAGGCTTTCAAAGCCGACGAGTTTTAGATTAAGGATGTATTTATATAGTAAATGTGTTGGCCTAATGCGACATCTTTGTTTTCAGGTATTGTCTAGAATGGATCGACCGTGAAGCCGTAGAGACGAAATCTTGAAAGCGCTAACTTTAGATCAATCTGTTTCTAGTCCGTCAGAGTCAACGATAAATGAAAATGCTTCAACTGAAGCATTGATAAAAATCTCTAAGGATATGACAAGGGTCTTGTATCACTCACGACCCTCGAAATTCGAAAGGATTCAATACGAAAGCATGGAGTGGAAGAATTCCATGGTACAAGTATGGAAGAGTTCGAGAAAGCTGAATTTTGGCTTGAAAAACTTGAAAGGACTCTAGATGAAGCAAGATGTCCTGTGGACCAAAAGGTCACATAGCGCTTATCACGCAAGGTGCAAACTTATGATCGTGAAGCCGGTTTCGAGAAATCCACTCAATCCCATATCCAACAGCACGCCGGGAATGCTTTGTCACCGAAGTTTAATAATGGCATGTCACTGATGATTACAAGGAGTCAAAATGGAAGAAATTCTTGACTCTAAGACAAGGGAAAATGACAGTGGCTGAATATGAGAAAGAGTTCAGCCGCCTTAGTAAATATGCATCGGAATCCGTTCTTACAGAAAAATTCAGATGTGGACAGTTTGAGGATGGCTTACATGAGTCTATAAAAAGGTACCTCACGACCGCATGTCAGCTATGAAAGGCAATTTTACTCGCCTGGTACAAGCGGCTATAAAAATCGAGAAATCTGGAAGTGAAGAGTCGTGAAAGAAAGAAAGAGAAAAGCCTCAAGAGGGGTTCCTCTTCAGAAAAAGCACTCAGAGAGTCACAATTTGATTCAGTTCAGGGTTCAGCCACAAGGGGTAGGAGACAAGGACCTACCATGATTGACAAAGTCTCTACGAGGCATCTCCACCGGACAAGAGGAGATCCGCATGCCCGCACGGCCATAAAAAAAAAAAAAAAAAAATCATTACGGCTCAGGCAGACGAGCAACCCGGGGTTGCTCATGTGGGAGCCACATCATGTGATGTTGAACCCGTCCGCGAGGATTGGTGTCTCAGGAAATCCTCAAGGAAGTGGGTGTGAGGAGGGTCAAAATGTACCTTCAATGCACTGCAGTAGGGTTGAGGACGAAGTGATCACAAGGAAAGAGGTAATGCTTCGTAGACGGTGAATCGTCCCGCTACTACACCCAAAGACGAGCCATGCTATGAGAGCTCGTGGAAGATCCCGACATACTAGTGGGTTATTAAGGGGTACTTTCACTCTCTTTGATATTGACTCAGATGCTTTAATCGATCCAGGCTCTGCATTCATATATATGCATGGAACAAATGAGTGATAAATTACCTTCAAGAGTTACAGAGCAATTTATGACCCGCTTGTTACAAGTCCCCAGGCATAAGTGAGCCAGAGTCAACCATGTGTATAAGAATTGGTCCCTTAATGGTCCATGATAGGGAATTTCTGCTGATCTTAATCAAGCCTTTTCTCATGAGTTTGATTTGATCTTAGAATTTTTTGTTATCCAAACATTCGCCATAATCGACCGTGATAAGAAAAAGAGTCCCGCTTAAATGTCTCGACCTATCAAGTACACACAGGTATCCGATCCGACCGCATCAGTTATGTCAACTATGAAAGCTCGATGTTATCTGAGAAAAGGTCAGAAGCCTTTTCGCTTTGATTCGACTCCAAAAAGAGAGCAAGCAAGTAAATCTAGAAAAATATTCCCGCATTAGGAGTTCCCTGATGTGTTTCCCGAAGAGTTACCGGGAGTACCACCTGAAAGAGAAGTGGACCTCTCTATTGAAGTTGTACAAGGAACGACTCCTATATCGAGGACACCCTACCGTATGGCTCCAACTGAACTGAAAGAGTTAAAGACTCAACTACAAGAGCTATTGGATGAGGGTTTTATCCGACCTAGTGTTTCACCTTGGGGTGCGTCGGTTTTATTTGTTAAGAAGAAAGATGGCACTCTTCTGATGTGCATCGACTACCCAAATAAACAAAGTACGCTTAAGAATAAGTACCAAGAATAAGATTTATTTTATCAATCGAGAGGCAAGCGCCTTTTCGAAGATAGACTTTGCATCGATATTATCACCCGGTAAAAGAGGCTGATGTCCCAAAACAGCTTTCAACCCAAGTATGCCACAATGAGTTTTTAGTAATGCCATTTGGGTTGACTAATGCTCCAGCTGCATTTATGGATTTGATGAATAGGGTCTTCCACCCCTATTTGGATCAATTTGTGGTGGTATTTATTGATGACATCCTGGTGTATTCTAAAGATGCATAGGAACATGAACACCATTCAGAATAGTATCAGAACTTTTGAGAGAGAATCCGCTTGTTTGCAAAGTTAAGTAAATGTGAATTTTGGCTTATGAAGTGTCATTCTTAGGCCATATTGTATCCGCAAAAGGCATAGGAGGGACCCAAGTGAAAATCACAGCTAGAATTGGAAACCTCCCTCGAACAACCGAGGTGAGAAGTTTCGGGGCTTAGCAGGTTGCCATTGGAGATTTGGTACAAGGATTTTCGGGGCTATAGCATCCTCACTTACAAGATTTGATCCTAAGGAGTGAAGTTTGAGTGGGATGATAAGTGCCAATCCAGCTTTCAAAGATTAAAAGAAATACTGGTAGAAGCACCAGTGTTGATTCAGCCTACTTCGGGTAGGGAATACACAAAGGTACAAAGGATGCTTCGAGGATAGGTTTCGATGTGTAATGACGCAGATGGGAAAGTGGTGGCTTATGCTTCCACAATTGAAGTCGCATGAGCAAAACTATCCCACACATGATTTGGAGTTAGAAGCTGTAGTGTTTGCTTTGAAAATATGGAGACACTATTTATATGGAGAAAAATGTAAAATTTTCACTGATCATAAGAGTCTGAAATATTTGCTAACTCAAAAAGATTTGAACTGAGGCAACGCTGCGGTTAATTTGCTGGAAGACTATGATTGTATAATTGATTACCACCGAAAGCAAATGTGTTGATTTACGCTGAGTAGGAAAATGATTTCTCGCTTTGAGCCTTTGAAAGATTATGATCGGAGATCAGACTCGATGGAACCTTGTTGGCTCAATTGAGGGTGATACCCTGGATTCAAGAAAATGATAAGTGATGCTCAAAACATGATGCCAAGTTACAAGAGATAGTTCAATTTAGTATAATCGAGACAAGACTCCATTTTTTCCATGGATGGAGGTGGAGGTTTGTTGTACAAGAGCAGATTATGTGTACCAAATGATATGGATTTGAAACAGAAGATATTATATGAAAGCCACAATACTGTTTTCACCATGCATCCTGGAAGTAATAAAATGTACTCAGATATGGAAACAAGATTAATGGGTGGCAAGGATGAAAAAGGACATTTATGAGTATGTGGCTAAGGTCCACGTGTCGCAAGTAAAGGTTGATCACCAAGTACCATCCGGTTTATTGAATCCCCTTCCAATTCCCCAATGGAAGTGGGATAACATTACTATGGATTTTGTATCCGGTTTTCCCCTCACTCAAAGGAAACATGATGCGCTGGTAATCAGGGACAGACACCAAGTCCTGCTTCACTTCCTACCGATCCGACTGGACTACTCCAATGATCGCTTAATGACCTTTATGTGAATGAAATCTGTCGCATTACATGGCATCTGTGATCGATAGCGCCCGACCGCGATCCTCTAGCTTTTACGCTCAAGGTTCGAAAGAGTTACGCTTAGCTGGGTACGAGATTGAATTTTAGCACTGCTTTCCATCCACAAACAAATGACACCAAAGAGTGATTCGTGTATTGAAGATATGTCACGGTCGTGTGTAATAGATTTTCTCTGGGAAGTCGATAGGTATATTCCACTCATGGAATTTGCCTATAACAACGCTATCAATCCAAAGATTGGTATGGCCCCGTATGAAGCTAGATGGAAGAAGATGTAGAACTCCTATGTGTCGGGATGTAGACGAGCGAGCATAAGAGATTATCGGGTCCCGAATTAGTAAAAGACGCAAGAAAAGTTCGTATTATTCACAGAGGTTAAGAGCCACAAAGGATGTGACAAAGGTTTTATGGTAATTCAAGAGAAAGGATATAGAGTATGAAGTCTGAGACAAGTGTTTTTAAAAGTATCTCTGGTGGAAAAAGATACTCCGCTGAAGAAAAGGAACCGAGTCCAAGATTCATCAGCCCTTACGATTTTAGAAAGAGTCGACCTAGAGTTTATCGCTTGCACTTCCTCCGAGTTAGGTCAAATTATAAGGGATGTATTCCATGTGTCTATGCTTCGTAGATATCGCTCAATCGACGTACACTTTACCAATTCAAGATATAAGTGCAAGAAGATTTCACTGGCGAAAGAGCCGAAAGCTATTCTAGATCGTGAAATAAGACAATTACGAAACAAGCAAGTCCCACGGAACAAAAGCAAGTCCTTTCTTCTCGGCAAAGTAAGTTTGTAAGTAAAACATCAAAGTATTTTCCGTGGGAAGGCTTTCGCACATGTAAGTACCGATCGTCACGTATACAAAGACACTCAAATTTTTTCAGCCTCAGTACCCCCAGGACTAAATGCATATGATGGTGTGTGTGTAAAGGTGACTGTAACACCTTGGAACACACCCTAGTCAAAGCTCTCTCATGAATGGCTTAGTGGTACTTATATACTAGCTAAATTGAATTTTTCAGACTTAAATAGGAAACATTGGTACCGGGAGAAACTTGAACTCAAGTACCAGCTATTTGATGTTTATCAAAAAATCGCAATTTCAAAGGGGACTTAAAAGTCATAAGTGATAAGATTAGAGGCCAAAATAATAATGTGGAAAATCAGTGTTCCAAAATAATATTTGTTGATCTAGAGGAACTCTTTGCAATAAAAGGAAAATTTAGTATAGCAGGCACGGGAAGACCTGCAAATATCTTATTTTAACTCTCATTATCTTATATTCCAACGTGAAGAGGAGAGGAGAAGGAAGAAGAAGAAGAGAAGAATAAGAATGGAGGAGGAGGAGGAGCAAAGCAAGGTATGGAATTAAGTAAGGATTTATATGATGAATATGAACTATGTGTATTTTTGAAGGATTTTTTATGGGTTCCAAACCTAGGCCTAGTTGCAGCACTGATTCCCAACCTAGGCTCGAGAAATTCTCTAGTTTGAAAAATTCAAGGCTTGTTATTATAATCATGAACTTCTTTAATTTATGTGTTTGTATAAAGATTTCGTGACTTTGGTATGATCTTCTTTGTTTTGGGGCAGGATTCTAAAGGAATTTGTAAGGATCCTTGGTTTTGTATAGAATATGTGTGGAGCCACAGTGACTTCCGCACCCAAAAGCAGTGGTTCTCCTCTGACTCCAGTGGCCTTAGTTCTTATAAGTATACATGTAAACCTTAGTACATAGCTTTGTATGACTTTGTTAGAATTTAGTATGGTTTTGAGTATGGAAAATTAACTCATGCATGCATTGTGGTGACATATGGGTTACAGAATTTGTGGACTTGTATATGAAATTGAACTGGTTGTCTGAGGTGTTAAGAGATAAGCTACCATTTGTTAGGAGTATGGAATCTTCCCTTTGAGGATGGATTGTAGAATTTGTAAAGTAGATATGAAAATTTGTTTATCTCCCTACTTTGGGTGACTTGGGATTGATTGTAGGATGGTTTCTTGCGCCGTGTTTGTGGGCATATTATGGTCCCAATTTGAGGATAATGTCGCCAAGATTGTGGCTGCTTGTTCCGATTTGTCTCTCGTAACGAAAACGGCGTGTAAATTCCAGGCCTAAGGCATCCTCCCCGGCAAAGCCTAGCAGAAAGCCACACCGTAGTTACGTAATACGGGTGCATCCTTAGGGCAACGTCAGTGTGGTGTCATATTTTCTGATGGGTCGTGGCATCCCCCAACATAAAGTGATTCCACGCCATAAATGTGAGTCCCTGTATCAGCTGTTAACTCCTCCAATCCGATGCTTATACTTTCTGTCCCAACTGCTTTTCAGTGTAAGTTCCCAGACCCCGAAACTCCTCGATAGTGAATACATCCTTATATAGCTGATTACAATATTTTCGTTTCTAGTAATAATTTTAAATGACAAACATAAAGGGCTTCCTCATCGCTACCCAAAGTTAAATCATTTGATTCCTTCCACAAATGTATAACTTCTTCATAGAACCCAGTTGTGTGGTGTCTCTTGTGATTCTATGTAGAGTCACCCATTGAGTTCAGAATCAACCCAACTACACAAGCTACTCAATGGTATTCATCCACATCTTTGGTACTTGACAGCAGGTTTGGCATTATTGTTTTTGTTGTGTGTGTCAATTAAATCATGATGGTTAGGCAAGAGATGTATATAAATCAAGAATAAAAGGTGACATGTGAGATTTGATATGTGGTGACACAGAAGAAAGAAAATGACAAGCCCGCAGAACACGATAACGTATGAACGCCAGCAGGATCAATGTTCCACACCCAATAACCCGGCGTTTCACCAAGGTGCATTATTGCAAGACTCCAGACCTCCGACTAGCGCACGACACCTTCCAATCGCTGGTTTCGGCACACACGAGCACTCGGTACTCTGCTTAGCACCGCGCACTCCTCCACCAGCGCCACAAATACCAGAAGCCTCAACACCCCACGCCAGTCACGCACTGGGACAGATCGTACTCTAGCGCCCTATCGCGTCAGCATCCACTGGCTTCATTATTACCCAGTCTGGTGTGCAATTCCTTTGTGTCATCCGTAAAACAACCCTCAACACTTAAACATGGTAAAACAATGCGTTAGTCAATCCTGATCCGTAATAATTTACAAGTATCTTTTGAATAAGAATGCTTCATAACTCCTACGATATCCAGACAACAAACACAAGCTGTTACACATAAGTTCCAGTGGGTATAAAGAATAAGTTCGTAACTCATACAAGAGCATCCATTAATATAAACCCATAAGTTGATATATTTGTATAAGTCCACATAGCGGAACATGAAATTTCGATATTTACTAAGATATATCAGGTACAATGGTATATATTATATAGCGAAGCCTCCCAATGCCGTGAAAGCTAGTAACGGCTTTCATCCGTAGAGAAAGTAAGAAGAGATAATATATCAAGATCTCACAAAGCCAACACATCGCGGTGGGCTCATCATCAGAGGCGTGCTGCCTGAATTGGTTAATAATTACATAGTTTTTGGGAAAATATGCAAATGTGTGGGACCAGTGATTTGCATATAACATCAGTAAACCTACTACTGCAGGTTTGATGAACAGGTGAGTAGATATTATTCTTAGAGCAAGATCAAATACCAATGTCTGAATGTAAGGCAAAGAGTCCCAGTTCATAGTACCACGATACCTCGGACCGGGTTTCGATCCGCCAATTTAGTTTGACCGAATCGGGGTGACACTATTTACTGATACCATGGTTATGCTTCTGCGGCGTCTTCAGCGGGGTGCGGGTCGCAGCCCACGTTATTTGCCCTACTTCCACCAAAATTACCCTCCACGGGCCGGCAAATGCCGGGTTTTCTTCAGCGCCAAACTTTAACTCACGACACGCGAGACAACGCCAACAAGTTCTTTACTGTCTTTCTTCCTCCCTCTTCGCCATATCCTACTCAATAATATCAAGCGAGGTGAAGATCCCGTGTACACCGCACACTGGATTTGACGCAATGGAGGAGTGCTGCTCAAACTCCCTTGGAGAATCTCCTCTCTCAATCAGCTGGACCGTGGAACCACTCACTCCAGTCCCCTTACAGATCGCAAGATCACCACCCACGCGGAATCCGGCCTAGCTCTCGTCACCACTAACAGTGATCAGTCCCCGAGGACACTACATTCAGTCCCACCACTCAGGACTCACCTCACCCGCTAACAGACAAAGGTGGGGAGCCACTAAATCCCTGGCGTGTTCCGAGTCCGCCGTCGCATCGCAGCCCAAACCGTCCCACGCCCCCGGAGCATCCGCCCACCCTTAGCAGCTCGATAACAGCCACACGCCTTCTTACTCCCATCGAGTGATCGGGCTGGACACATTGCCTTTAGCACCGTGGGGACAGTAAATGCATGTGAGTCATAATCACCTAGAATCCCATCCATCTCGCGGCCTCATGAGGTCCGCCAGGAAAATGATACTTTAGACTTTTTATGGTCTCGAGTACACTCAACTCAGATAAGTAGCGCGGCGCCAAATCTTTCTGGCGCGGCGATCACGGCCGCTAACTCCATGTCGTGGGGTAATTTCGCCGTGATTTCTTCAATCGACGAACCATAAGCCACTACCTCCCGATCGGTGACGCATGATCCTACCGCCCTGAGCATCACAATACACCGGTATACTCGCCCCCGCCCGAATTATCAAGATGGAGCCGGCTCAAGACGGAGCCGGCGTAAGTCTCCCCAACCCCGGGAACGCCCCCCGCACGGGTCATCCCAATCAAACTCGACCTCTTCCGGTCAACCCCAGTCATAATACGTGGCCGCCATCCCAGAGAAACTCAATGAATCTCCCGTAATACCCAGCCTAATCCCAAGAAACTACGTATCTCGAAGACCCGACTTTGGCCCTCCCAACTCATCACCGCCTCGAATTCCTCTCGAGCCGACCGACACTCCCGAGCGCCGACACCACGTGTCCCAAAAATCTCACCCGCAAGCCAAACCGCACTTAATTAACTGCGAACAACCGATGGTCTCTCAACAATCGTAACACGATCCTTGCGATACTCATGCTCCCACTCCGACCGGGAGATCAAGATGTCATCCACGCAAGACCACGACAAATCCATCTAGATGGGTCGAATACCCTACATGATCCATGAATGCCGCCGTGCACCAATCCAGCGGCATCACCGTAAACTCAAAGGCTCCATAACGCGCCCTAAACGCCGCTCTTTAGATATCTCCATCCCTAACCCCGCCTAATGGTAACCGCTGCCAAGGTCTATCTTTGGAGTAGACTCGCTCCTTCCTCAACTCGACCAAACAAATCTTCAGTCTCTAATGGTACCGATTCTCGATCGTGAACCCGGCTCAATCAGTTTGTGAATCAATGCATACCGAAGGGTCTTGTCCTTCTTCTTGCAAATAGAAACAGAGCGCCCCATGGTGAAGTGCTCCGCTCTTAACGAACCTCATTCAATAGCTCCCGTGAATCGACTCGAGTTCCTTACAATCCTCAACTCAGGCATCCTATGTGGAGTCATATAGAGATGGGTGAAGTACCAAGGTGTAACTGACACCGGGTCTACTACCCTCCGTGGAGGTAGTCCGTAGCTCATCCGAAAAACATCCACATACTCGCATACTACTCGAGGTAGATCTAAGTCCGGGCCCTTCCTAGTCCTCCACAAAGGCCTCGCCAGCCAACCTAATTAACCCGTCCCCGATGACTTGGACTCATATACTCCGTCGGGGCCAAATGTCATGCTCTGGTCTCCTAAAACACCACACGAAAGATCGTCTCAAGGTAGCGGTAACCCCCTACGCCCAATCGATAACGACCCCGTAGCACCTCGTCACCCAATCCATCCCCAGGATGACATCGAACTCCGACATGTCCATAACTCCTTCCCAGTCCACCGTGTATAGAGTCCCCCGAGATCTCCAACCGCAACCCGATACATATCAACTCCTATTCGCCCTAATCCCTGGGGAGAACTCACATACAAAGGCCCTCTAAGGTCTCAACCCCAAGCCTAACTCGATCATAACTGACGCAAAGAATGAATGAATGTGAAGCAACTACAATCAAATAACACTCTATCTATAGGCGAGATAAAGAAAAACATAATTCCTATAACCGGCTAATCACCGACTCAACATGGCAGACGGCCAGAGACACGCCCTGACCCCCGATGTCCCCGCCCGTGGCCTCGTCCTCCGCCTTTACTCCATACTCTACCTCCTAAGCCGGGCCTTCAGAAATGTGGGGTGCCCGGCACTCCCCGAACCGACTCCGCTCCTCGGCCTCGTACTCGCGTACAAAGGAGAAACGATCAGATCCTCTCCCCGTCCCGCTATCGACCGGGACTATGCCGTCCTAAAACCCCGATCCCCGTCTCTGGGGCAACCTGGCTCCCACGTGTCCAGCCGACAATGGTAGCACACCATCTGTCCCTCCTGACCGGCAACTCATCCGCCCGGTCTCGATGGTCGCGACTGAACCCCTCGTGAACTAGAAGCTCTCTGCCTCTTTCCTGAACTGGAAGAAGACCGACTGTCCTTCCTCTTACCACTAACACTCGCATTCCGAGTGCCTCGGCATCCTCCATTCTCTACGGTTAAGGGGCCGCCCCAACCATGCAATCCATATCCCTGTAGGCGTGAGTCCTACATCCGCCCGAATGGACAACTTCCATCCATTCTCAAATCTCCTCACCTCGTCAAGCCTGGCCACACAGAATCATCAAGAACGGCTATCTCTCGTGAACTAGCCACATAGTCCATCACACTCATCGCCCTCAAGCTGCCTTGGGAACTCCCGAGCCTCTCGCATGCCCGCCTCCTCGGAAAGTACTCTACACATGAACAACCAAACTCGCCCATGTCATAACTCCTAAGTCCTAGAAGTCCTAGCCCATCTCCACCACACCGCCTCGCCCTTAGCTGGAATGTGTAGCTGACCCCGATCCCGGTCAGATCGGAGGTGATCTCCATAGCCCAAGACGCTATCGATCTGTATAAACCAATGGTCCGCCACCACCTGCCCCTCCCGTGAATGCTCCGGGAGGGGGTGGCGCGCTATAAATCTCCTGAGGTTACCAGTCCTCCCGACCACCGCGATAGCTGGGTGGGCGATAGCGTACCATGTAACACCCGCAAAGGCCTGCTGGATCAAACACCGGTATCGGTCAAACGTCAGTGGTGCCCGACCAAGACCCGCGGACGCCCCTATTCCTCGTCTCTTACCAGCCATCTACACAATTAAATGGGCGCTAAATACAATGCATCATCCTCAAGGTATAAACACACTCGAGACACTAATCATACACAAAATCGTTGCATATATATCAAAGTCCTCGTGATTTATAAGCAATGCAAGGCAATCATTTCATTTTAAACAAATCATTTTTATCAACAAAAATTCCTTTTTTGAAAATTTTATTTTTTGAAAATTTTGTCTAATTTGATTTGATTTGATTTGATTTGATTTTAATAAATAATTTTTTTTTTCGAAAAATTTTGTGATGAACAGTGTTCATGAACCGGGTTCACGAACAATGTCCAAAAATTGACTCAGAACAAAGATCAGTCAAACTCGGTCAAAATGTGCTGAGGCACTAAGTGCACAAATTTAATACCCAACAAAGACGCCTGTCGCGCGCCCAAATGTCGCAGAATGGCCGCCTGTCAGACGTGATACAGCTCACCAAGCTCACACATGTACTCTTGTCTTGCGATATTAACCGGTCTAGCCTAAGTTGAAATACACCTCATCATGCTGCAATACAATCTAGCCCCCTGTAGCCTCTAAGTCACAATACAATACAGTATTGCAATACAAACTCAGCCCTCAAGCCTCCTTCTTTGCAATACAATTGGATCCTATTGCAATACAACCCAAGCTAACTCGTGACCTCTCATACCACGATACAATACATTCTCTCGCAATACAATTTTTTTCACAATTTAATCTGGGCAAAGAGTCAAACGGTTTTTTTTTTTCCTTGAACACTCAAATAAATTTATAAAAATTTATTTTACCTCATTTTCTTCAATTTTACTACTTGTAAGACCTTAGAAATTTTTTTTTCTTCTCCTCATAACCAAATAAATTTATGAAATTTATTTTCTTTACTTTCTTTTCTAGTTTTACATTGTAAAATTTTTTTCTCCACTCATATACATATATATACCCAAGATATATATATATATATTCTCTCATATTTCTCCACAAACCAAATAAATTGTTTAAAATTTATTTTGTTTATTTTTTCATTTACTCGAAATGGTCCAATTTCCTCAAAGCCTCCTTATATAACACTAGTCCTAGTGTTCAACCTCAAATTTATTAAAATTTGATTTCATTATCCAACAACTCAAATAAATTTATTCAAATTTATTTTATTCCTCATCTTTGTTCCAGTTTTTACACACTGTAAAAACTTCTAAAAGTTTCTAACACATCACTTGTTTTCCTATGTGCAAAGTACTAAGCACACAAGCAATCATAACAAATATAACATGGTATACACACCATTCATCAAACATTCACATGTTCACACATTTATCAAATAAAATTTATTAAAAGTTTATTTCATTATAAAAAAAAAAAGCAATAATTTCTAAAAATTTATTTCTTATTTTCTTCTTCAGCTTTACACTTTGTAAACTCCTAGAATTTTCCACTTCATCTTATGCTATCAACCAAGCATATTAGCACACACCAATTCACATGATCACACTTCATTTCACCAATTCAATACAAATCTTATCAAATCACACAAAACACCCCCAAACACATGCATGTAGTGTCCTAGTTTTGTCCCGTGATTTCCTAGGTAATCTTATACCTAAACCGAACATCAAACCACCCAAGTGGTGATGTTCTTACTCGACTATGGCCTAAGCCCAAATCCTCAATCTCTAGGCTTCCATATACCAATACTCTACATCAAACCACCCAAGTGGTGATGGATACCCAAACCCAGCCCCTAGGTATTCGATACCTAAGCCCGATACCAAGCCGTGACGCCTCAAACCCGGGGTCCGCTGACCACCATTGGCCAACCTACGGAAGATTCGCGGAACGTTTGGGGTGACCGACATTTTTCACGAAAATCGGGCAGTCTCCTTTGTATGGGGAGCTCTACCCAAATACAAAACCTGCATATAACCTGTCCCAAACATCAATATAACAATAACATGAGTAAAACGACCACTTAGGCCCATGAACAATACACATAAAACATATATATCCAACTATATCCAATAAATTTCAAGAGTTCAAATTTACTTATACAACACATATATTAAAAATTAGAGAATTTCTAATACATGTCATACATTATAACCCAAAGCCACAATCCGGCTTCTAAAGCCACCTCTAGATGAGCCGTTCTCGCACGCTCCCGTACCTCGTAAAATAATATTCGAATGTGGTGAGCTAATGCTCAATGTGGAATCACCCTAAGTGGGCTACTCTCCATCTAAGTGCATATGCAATGTTCCAAAATAAACACACATTCAAGAAAGTGCATGATCCTACTTGAATGTCTAACTAATCATCTCGTACCCAAGTCCTCACCGACTCCATCACACTCGCTCAAGCCTCAGGATGAGAATTATTATGTTTGTTCAGGACAACCCTCCGATGTATATATATATATCAACTGCCGCTCACGATCGATATTATTTATGGACTACCCGGCTGGTTATCAATCTGGGCCGTCTCCGACGATTGATATTTTTAGTATGGATTACCCTCCGATCATTTTTAGTTTTAGACAACCCTCCGAAACCATTTTCTCTAGACTCATCTCATGCACTTACTCTTACCGTCCTAGGGTGTCCCAATGCATATGGAATGCATGATGCCAATTCCATTACATAAAGCCTAGCACACATGCAAATGGTATAAAACATGCATATATTCACATAAAAATTAAATCACACAATCATGTTATGTAATTTCTCATTTCATCATATCAAAATTAGCTCACGTGGGCTAATGAGCAAACACGAGCGATTCAACTTGAATGACTCGACCAAGCACATTTTCACAAAAATTATTTTGAGAACATCGCTTCGGAATAGTGAAACCCCTACACATTCCCAAAAATCACAAATCATCTGGCTCACTTTTTAGTGAACCCGGGTTTCACAACCATTACCGGCCCTATACATACCAAAGCACCATTTAATACATATAAATCAACAATAATAATTAACCCAAACAGCCCCTACCCACCTGACCGTGCGTAAACCGGCCTCTAAAAATTTCACACCCGGCCCAAGTTTTGGGACTGATCAAACGGGCCGCTCATGCCTCAATCCAACCGAACATTGAAAAACACTTAAATAAAGTGTAAAACCCAAGTAGGGAGAAACCCCTACCTCAAGGAGTTTGTCTAAACTCCTTAAATCCGGTACCCAAGCGAAGCCCTCTCCGCGTAGAGCAGCTTCCCTTCTTGTCCCGAAGACTGTCGACAATCGGATTGGGCGATATTTTAGAGAGAAGTGCTCTCTCTCTCTCTAAAAATCTCCCAACCCAAGAACCCACCGTAAACTCGCTTCTTTCCTAATGTTTTGTTCTTATTTTGCTGGAGTTAAGAGTCATGCATAATTATTTTGTCATTTCGTGACTTAAATCAAATTCCAAAATGACCATTATGTCCTTCATTTCCCAGCTTTGACATATCTCTAAGACTATCTCTAGTCCATTTTCATTATTTACTCATACTAATTTACGGCACATGAGTACATGTTATATGTGACTTTCTTCGTATCGAAAAATCGCTTTACTAAGACTAAATGCGATGACTCAAAAACGTGGTCAACTCCGACCATCGCCTCTAATTTCACTCTAAATTTTACGCATAGCTTAGATTTCACGACGATTCCAACGGTAAACTGGCTTCATTACCTGGAGA
The DNA here is from genome assembly GCA_016808115.1 of Tetrastigma voinierianum. Classification (NCBI taxonomy): domain Eukaryota; kingdom Viridiplantae; phylum Streptophyta; class Magnoliopsida; order Vitales; family Vitaceae; genus Tetrastigma; species Tetrastigma voinierianum. Next base: position 413,050 of record JAEQBH010002334.1, on the reverse strand, counting down.
TTCGTGAGAATAAATTTGATTTTTTTACATAAATTATAATTTCAGAATCTCAAAATTACGATTTCGCCATTTTTTCCGTAAATTGAGTTACTCGGTCTTACATTTTCTTAAGCCTCGCTTAAATTTTATAAAAATTTTAATACTTGCTTTAAAAAATGCATAAACATTTCAAATCTTATGCTTTAAAAAATTTTCAAAACCTTCACAAACCTTCGCTTTAAAAGTTTTCAAAACTTATAAACACTGAGCCTCGAGCTTCAACTGCTTTTTTTTAAAATCACCACTCTGAGCTCAGCTCAACCGATAGTTTGAAATATAAATGGGAGCCCGTGCTCAACCTGCTGTTTTTAAATCTTTACTAAGCCCGCGACCATGCACCAATGGTTGATTTTTTCAAAACTAATGATCATGCTTATAAATCATCAACCAACGGAGGCCTATACTTGCTTGCTGCATTCTAGTGAACACGGAGTCTGCACGACCGCGGCCGGGGTGGAAGGACCTGTGTCCGCATCACCTTTTCCGGTAAATATGGTGGAATTGACCTTGTGTCGCCATCACCATAATTTAGCTAACGCGTTAACCCTATATACTCCTGTACGTGCCACGGTCTCCTTTAAATGCCATGATGCATGACCTAAGTTTTTGGTCAATTCGTGCAAAAAACTAAAATGCATGTATGATATCCCTAACACCACCGTGCACGCATCGGGGGCCACCTCCTCCTCACCGTTATGCTTGCTTAGAACTAGGGATTTTAGTTAGGCCTGTTTTCACAAATATTCTTTTGCTTGCTTGAAAAATGGTTTACAATTCAAAACCATTTGCTTACTTGCTTGCTTGCTTGAAAAATGGTTTAATTATTCACAACCATTTACTTACTTGCTTGCTTGAAAAATGGTTTAATTATTCAAACTATTCGCTTACTTGATTCCTTGCTTGCTTTTCAAATATGGTTGAATAAATACAAACCATTATTTATTTGTTTTTCACATATGGTTTAAAATCAAAACCATTTGCTTACTTTTAAATTATGGTTTAAATCAAAACCATTTGTTTGTTCTTGGAAATATGGTTTTACAATTTAAAACCATTAAATGTACTCTGAAGCAGTAAAACAATTCTATAATAATAATACACTCAGTATTTGAAAATGGGTTTAGAACACTCACCTTTTCTACTTACTAAAATTTGAGCACGATTCCACAATTTCCCCGCCTTTGCTTTTAGCCTACACATTTGATGTATTAGACCACATACGTCAACACAACCAACCAAATACTATTTGCTATGCACTATGCACTATGCACTATGTACTATGCACTATGCACTATTCTTACGTATTTACTATTTTATACGTATTCACACGTATTCACTATTTCACGTGGAAATCCGCGAAACTCGTGATTTCTGCACTCCACGCTGTAGCTCCGTCGCATGTAGTAACTTTAATTTTGGTCCTAAAAATTCGAATCAAGAACGTCGTAAATCCGAGAAAAACAAAAATTTAGGATATTTCGAATTTTACCCGAATCCTCTGAAACTCGTAGTTTTGGTACCCACGCTGTGAGCCCCCGGTCACAGAGAGCACTTTTCGTTCTTGCCCGACGAATCCGACTACGATTCGTGAACTGAGAAAAATCGGTCAGAGAAAAATAAAATCTTATCACTCTCTCCTCGCTCTCCGTCACGCCTCGCCTCTACCTCCTTCCTTTGATTCTAAATTTTGTGCCGGGACCCACATGTCCCTTTTATTACACTTCTTGATCCGTTTAAGCCCAAACAATTCTATTTTGTCCCGCTTTCAATTTCCTTTATCCTAATCTGAATATTCTTTAAGCATTTTCCATTTTTCTTAAATTTTCAAATCCCGCTGTGTTTCACTTACACTCATTGCCTAGAAAATTCGTAAAATATCTTTGATTGTCTCTAATTAAACAAACTTTTCTAGGTCACTAGATTTCGTGAGACGAATTTGAACTACGCAGTCCGTTTGTCATTCGAGATTCCAGAGAGAATTTCAGACTCTCAACTATTTTGGCAATTTATTATTATTATTTTACTATTTTAAACTTCCATTAATTATATTTCACCCTCTACTTTCCTTAATCGTAAAGCGCCCAATTCTTTGAAAACTTTGGGTAATTTTATTCTTTATAATGGCATTTGGTAATATATGCGCTCTTATAGTTACACATGTAATTTCTAAGACTCATCAGAAGGAGTGTTACAAATCCTCCCTCCTTTAGAACATTTCGTCCTCGAAATGAACAAACTAAATTCAAAGGAAAGGAAAATACCTCATTAGGAAAATAATTGAGGGTACTGAAGGCGCATCTGAGCCTCTGGCTCCCAAGTAGCTACCTCCCTTCCAGCGACTCCTCCACACTTAACTAGTGGAATTACTTTACTCAAGACTGTTTCGCATCTACAATCTACACAAAGCTCTCATAAGTCGCGCCCTCCTTAACTCCGCACCGGTTGCTCTCAACACATGTGAAGGATCCGAATGTGCTTCAACATCGACACATGGAATGTGTCATGAACTTGATAACTCTGGGGGTAACTTCAACTTGTAAGCTACTAGCCCCACCTTGCTCACAATCTCATAAGGTCCTATAACATCGATCGAGCTCGCCGCCTCCCAAATCTCAAACACCCTTCCAAGGTGAAATCTTCAAAAGGACGCCACCTATCTCGAACAGAAGTCTCTCGCGACGCTGTCCATAACTTCTCTGTTTATCTCTTGCTATCTTTAAGTTATCACGTAACAACTTTCACTTTCTCCTAAGTGATCTCGCACTAGCTCAGTGGCTTACTAGTCTTCACCTCAACCCTCATCCCAAAGACACTAGAGTCCTACATTTCGCCATATGGCCTCAAATGGAGCCATCTCTATATCAAACCGATAGCTATTGTTATAGGCGAACTCCATTAGTGTAAAATGAGTATCCCAACTTCCCTTGAATTCCATCACACAAGCTCTAGTGATATACCTAACGTCAATAACCCTCTCTCCACCCGCAATACTCCGGCACACATTCTCTATCCTTTCACTATCATGTTGTCATCTCTAATTTGAAACTCTGATTTCTTTCCCTTTTTCTATCTCTTCTTAAGTTTAATCATCCTGTGGATCCCGCGACCATTCTACTAGAATCTCAACATCCATCAGGAGAGGTCTAACATGAAATGTGGCTAATAAGGCCCCGAACTCTCAACCTCCAATATCACCCCCCTAAAGCTCCGCATCCACCAATCAGTTGGAAGGTAACCCGATCTCATATGAGACAATGAACTCTCCTCGGTCTCCTACTCACAGAATCGCATTTACATTAGCTTTTCCCCGGATGATACCTAATAAGACAGCCGTAGTCCTTAATCAACTCAAGCCATCTTTCTTTGTCTCAGTTTAACTCTTTCGGGGTGAAAATATATCAAGACTCTATGATCCTGTAAAGATCCTACAAGGAACACCATATATAAGTAATGTCTCCATATTTTTAGTGGCAAACACGATCGCCGCAAGCTCTAAGTCGTGTGTCTGCAATTCTCATGCTTCTTTAATTGTCTAGGAGGCATAGCGAAATCACTCCTATCATTTCAGATCAAACAAAACCAATGCATCGCTCGAAGCATCACCGTAGACTACAAATCCATCTTCCCATTAGGCAAAGCTTAAACTGAGTCAAGTCAATCTATTCTTCAACTCCTCGAAACTCTACTATCAAGCATCTACCCAATCATACTTAACATCTTTCTTGTTAACTCTCGTCAAGTGGGCTGAAGTATCCCGAGAACCCCAACAAACTTCCTCGTAATACCTTGCTAAACCAAGGAAGATTCGACTCGACTACCATCTCTTCTTTGGCGGTTTCCAATTTAATACACCTTCTATTTTCTAGTGGATCCACACTCACCCCCTCAACCGAGATCACACACCTATGAATCCACCTCACAAGCCAAAACCGACACTCTGCTCAACTTGGCATACAATCGTTGCTCCTCAGTGGTCTCGCAGTGAACACAATATTCGTGTGCTCTAAATGTTCCTTTGAACTACCAATACACTAGATATCATCGATAAAAACTACGACGAACCTATCCAAATACCTACTGAATACTGGGTTCATCAAATCCATGAACGTCGGAGCATTAGTCAAACCAAACGCATCACGTAAACTCATAATGTCTCGTGAGCGTCCCGAATGCGCCTTAGGAACATCACTCTCCTCGCACCCTCAACTCGATGATACCCCGACCAAGTCTATCTCGAGTATACTCAGACCCTTGGAGTTGATCAAATAACTCATCAATCCTAGGGAGTGGATACTGATTGCGGATGGTAACTCTATTCAACTGCCTGTAATCTATACACAACCGCAAACTCCCATCTTTCTTCTTCACAAAGAGAACTAGAGCTCCATGGGATACGCCTACGAATGAATCCCTTTACTCAACAATTCTTCTAATCGAGCCTTAAGCTCTCAACTCACAGAGCCATCCTATAAGGAGGAATGGAAATGGGCTCAGTCCCTGGGATCAAATCAATGGTGAACTCCACCTCTCTATCTGGAGGTAAGCCTGCAATATCATTTGGGAATACATTTGGGAACTCTCTAACAACTGGAATCTCATCCACTAGAATCCCCTCATTTTCTGTCTCCACCACATAAGCTAGATAACCCTGACAACCCTTACGTAGTACCCTTCGCCTGGCGGCGAGGATTATACTGAAGACAACTCTCGCATTCCCAAACTTTGCACTCCAATTTCCCCGCCTATGAAACTTTACTCCTTTTTGAGAATAATCTAATGTGGCTCTATACGAGACATCAAATTCATACCGAGAACCACATCAAAGTCCTCATCTAAGGCTACAAGATCCTGGAACTCTTGTCCCCAATTAGAACTCTACTATCTCCCGACCACTCATTCGAGAACAACGGATTCCAACCTGGAAGGGAAACTCCTCATACGACCCTCTAATGGTCAGGGTATTTATCCGGGAGCGACCTAAGAAATGCTCTGATTTAAATGATCGTGGGCTCCCAGTCCACTAATGTATATGCATCATGATCATGATAGGAAATATTACCATGACCACATCCGGAGTCAGATTCGCATCTTGGCCGAGTCACGAAGATAAACTCTAGCTTGAGGCGGCCTCTGGTCTCGCATCACCTAGGGCCCTACCGCCTTTACAACCCTGCTACCCTTGCTTTTCTTCTATCAGACTACAACTGTATTCGTTGAGAAGTGCCCGTGCACTCCTCTTACTCTCCCGCCTACCCGATACAGCTGTGGCACTTGTTCAACTCGAGAGCGGTCTCAACTAAGTCCCTAAATCTATTCTCGAGGAACCACCGAGCAACGTGACTCGATTCTAAGTGGCCGCAACTCCGATAAAAACCTCTCGCACTCTCGTAACTTCATCAGCTTGTATATATGGAACCAATCTGTCCACTTCCCGAGAACTTCTTCTCGCTATTCTCGACATCACATGTTCTTCTGTTCTAATTTGAAGAACTCCTCAATTTTTGAATCTTTATGGCTCTGAGGAAAGAACATATCAGTAAACTCTTGTTAGAATTGGTCCCATGATATGCCATTAGGATACCTCCTCCTCTCACGACACATCCCACCAATCCTACTCGCCTCTTCCATCAAAACCGGAAACAAGACCTCTCGCTCATCCGTGCATCCCATAACTCCGTAACCTTGTTTACTCCGATCCAACCATAACCAGTCGCTCCGGATCGCCATCAGCCGTCATATGGCCTGGCGCCCGCCTGCAGACTTCCATCGAATCTCCCTGGGCTCTTCCATAACCTCTCAGTGGCGTAGGCCGCGACCGCTAACGAGCCGCCATGGCTACTATCCCGCACAATCCGCGCCACCCTCCGCCGCAAAAATCCTGCAATTGAGCCCTCCGTACCCACGGTCCAAATTCGACCCATCGTTGGAGGCTGATTCATAGAGGCGGTAGTGGAACCAACTAAGTGCTCATCTCTCTCAGGTACTGTAGGACGCTAGGAAACCTATGGAATGACACTCCTAGAACGGCCTCTACGTCCTCTGCCTGACATAGTGCTGTATTTACCAAAAATCAACTGTGTAATACTTTGAAACACCTCATATGTATGTACTTTGAGTTTGAAAATGCATGGTTGCCAATAGTGTAAACTCAGGTATACGAAAATTATGATGCTTACTTCAACACAGTTTCCTAAGATCTGCCTCTATTACCAACTCAGGTTGACTATTTCGTGCTATACTAACTTATGCCTGATACCACACCGACACACCCCCACTCCCCTTCTACGCTGTGTGTCGACCACTCCACAAAATCCACAAAATTGCTACTCTAACGACTGTAACCTTATTGCCTAAGCCGTACGCTTGCTTATGAAACTCAGATAAAATATTTTTTTTCTTTTTCCAACTTAGGATTTGCAAATCTTGGCAATAAGAAAACCTCAAAGAAGATGACAAATTACAGATAGACATATTCCAAATCATGTATACAATAATCCTACACATTTCCAAATATGGCAACCAGCAACCCAACACATTTTCACAACTACACTAGCGCAAGATACATATCTCCATTATACAAATTCAAAGTGTTTCCTTACAAAATATTATTAATACACAGCACTTGCACAAATGTCAGGAGAATCCTAATATGCTCCAAATATCCTATGCCTCGTACTGAAAATAGTTTTTAAACACAAAGCAATGAGCTAAACGAGCTCATCGAGTGTATGTTTTATAAATGTTTCTTTTTCCGAAAATATCTCAAAACTATAAAATTCTCTTTATAAGATATTTCCAGTAAGCCTGCTTTAAAGTTTACAAAACTTTTAATACTTCTGCTTTTAAAAATGTATAAAAACATTTCTAAATCTCTGCTTTAAAGTTTCTCAAAACTTTCACAAACCCTTCGCTTAAAAAGTTTCTCAAAACTTTATGTTCACCTGAGCCCTGGCTCAAACTTGCTTTTTTAAATCACCACTCTGAGCTCCGGGCTCAACCGATCGCTTTGAAATATAAACGGAGCCCCGGCTCAACTGCTTACTTTTAAATCTTTACTAAGCTCACTAATCGTGCACCAATGGTTGATTTTTTCAAACTAATGATCAAGTGCTTATAAATCATCAACCACTGGAGGCCTATACTTGCTTCGTTGTACCCCCAGTGAACACGGAGCCTGGTGCACCGTGCCACGAGCGACTCATCTCGCATCACCTTTCCTCAGAATATGGTGGAATTGACCTTGTGTCGCCATCACCATAATTTAGCTAACGCTGCTAACCCTAGGCATACCCCGCGCACGCGGTCACCGTCTCCTTTAAATGCCATGACGCATGACCCAAGTTTCAGTCACCGCAAAACTAAATGTACGATGATATCCTAACATCACTGTGCACGTACGAAATACCTCTTACCGGTATGCTTGCTTAGAACTAGGGATTTTAGTTAGGCCTGTTTTCACAAATATTCTTCTGCTTGCTTGCTTGAAAAATGGTTTAAAATTCAAAACCATTTGCTTACTTTCTTGCTTGCTTGAAAAATGGTTTAATTATTCACAACCATTTACTTACTTGCTTGCTTGAAAAATGGTTTAATTATTCACAACCATTTACTTACTTGCTTGCTTGAAAAATGGTTTAATTATTCAAACCATTTGTCATTTGATTCCTTGTTTGCTTTTCAAATATGGTTGGAATAAATACAAACCATTATTTATTTGTTTTTCATATTTAAAATTCAAAACCATTTATTACTTTAATTCTTCTTGGTTTAAATCAAACCATTTGTTTGTTCTTGGAAATATGGTTTACAATTTAAAACCATTAAATACTTGTTGTAAACAATTTATAATAATAATACACTAGTATTTGAAAATGGGTTTAGAACACTCACCTTTCTCGCTTACTAAAATTTGGAGTACGATTCCATAATTTCCTGCCTTTGCTTTTTAGCCTACACATTTTGATGTATTAGACACACGCCAAGACAAACTAACCAAATACTATTTATTATGCACTATGCACTATGCACTATGCACTATTCATACGTATTTATACGTATTTACTATTTCCACATATTCATACGTATTCACTATTTCATCGGAACCGACGTAAACTCCGTGATTCTGACTCCACGCGTAGCCCTCGCCGCTGCAGTAACTCTTTAATTTCGGTCCCAAAATTCCGAATCTAACGTCAGAACTGGTGAAACCAAAATTTAGGATTTTTCAAATTTTTACCCAATTCTCTGAAATCGTATTTTTGGTACCCACGCCGTAGTCTCTCGTCAGCAGAGCACTTTTTCGCTCTTGCCCGATGAAACTGACGACTCACGATTCCGTAAACTGGTAGAAAAAATCGACAGAGAAAAAAATAAAAATCTTATCACTCTCTCCCTCGCCCTCCATTCACGCCCGCCTCCATTCCTCCTTTTGATTCTAAATTTTTTTTTGAAGTGGGACCCATATGTCCCTTTTTATTACACTTCTTGGTCCGTTAAGCTCCGAAATAATTTATTTTGTCCCGGTTTCAATTTCCTTTATCCTAATTGAATATTCTTTAAGTATTTGCCATTTTTCATAATTTTTCAAAAATCCCGTTTTCAGGTTTTACTCTACACTCATTGCCTAGAATCAGAATATTCCATCGTTCGAATTAAACGAACTTTTTGCGCCACTAGATTACAGACAAATTTAATCTACAGAGTCCGTTTCGTCATCCGAGATCTAGAGAATTTTCGAGACTTCTCTGAACTATTTGGGTAATTTATTATTATTATTTTACTATTTAAACTTCCATTAATTATACTTTCACCCCTCTACTTTTCTTAATTGCAAAAGTGCCACAATTCTTTGAAAACTTTGCAATTTTATCCTTTACAAATGACATTTGTGCACACATATGCGCCCTCTGCTGCCATGTACTATGCACCCTACTGACTCGGTGTTACATTAATCTTCATAGTTGATAAATCTATATCATTTTTTAAATAAGATAAAGTGAACATTCATAACTAGTAAAATCTTTTACGCATCTTCAAAATCAAGCACAGCTATTAAATACTTAGTTTTACTTTTTCCAAATGTTTTCTACCGACTAATCGATCTAGGGCAATCACTAGAATCATTATCTCGGTAAAAATCTTGACATTTTAAATAGTTTCTATTGCTTCATCAATCTTTAGTTTTTCCTCCATCTCCTCGGTTAGGAAATCTAAATAATATTTTTTTGGTGAGAAACGAATTATTTCAATATCAAATATATATTCGCAGCAATAAGTTTGCCATCTAATTAGACGTTTGTATTCAGTTTGATGCAATTATTTTATGTATCAGCTTGAACTCGAAAATATTACCGCTTCTTAAAACAAATTTTTCTGTGAATAAAAATATGAAAAATTTCTAAACTTTTATCACAATAAAAAACTTTTCATTACTATAGATAATGTCTTCACAGAAAGTTCCCCAAGTATAACGACATATTTCTTCTTAATCACTTTTCTTCACAATAATCTTCTGCCATGTACTTTCTTCCGAGAATCCGCTTCATATTCAAATCATCATCATCTAGTTGGAAGTTTTAATTTCAGAATCAAGCATTAATCGCCATTTGAAATCTAATATGTTCTTCATGTCTCAGAGAACACAAATCTATGTTTTTCGCTAAAGAATTTTCAGAAGGTTTTCAGAATCAATGATTTTTAATAAACCCTTCAAGATAGCGTAATATGCCCAAAAATCTTCGCAGCTGTTTTCGTCCATTAATTTTTCTAGAAAATCTTTGACTTTTTCTTAGAATATGATTTTGTAATCTACCCTTTCCGAATCAATTAATAGTCCTAGAAATTCTATCTTAGGTCTCCTATAATAGTCTTCTTTGGATAAACCAATACCATGTGCTCAAGTATAAATTTATAAAGGTATCTAAAATGTTTTAGATGTTGTTCTTTCAAGCTTTTGAAGATACAAGCATATCATCAACATATACATGTATAAAATCATAGTCTTTAAAAACATTATCCATTTTCCTCTGAAAAATCTGAGGAGCATTTTTTAATCCAAAAGGTAATACATTCCATTCATAGTGTCCTTGGGGTGTACTTAAAGAAGTAAAGGCTTGTAATTTCGCTGGCCATCTGACCATTGATAAAACTCGACTTACAACAAATTTTGAGTGCCAATTACAATTTCTAGTTTTATGAATTATCAAGTCTCTTTATTTGGTAGGAAGACCCATCAAAATTGTATTATCATTTAATCAAGCTTGTATTAACAACCATACCGCCTTATTCCTATTAATCTGGCTTTCCGCTACCATAAAGCAATGGGCTACTATGTGGGCTTTTTGAGGGCCTAATGAGATTTAAATCACACAATTCTTTAGTTTGATTTTGAAAATTCTTTTTTACATCTAACTCATTATGTCTCATGGGTTTTACCCTAATAATCTTATTGGGGTCTTTTAATTCAAGAGTTGCATAAATTTTATTGTTATCCCAAAATTGTAAGGGATTTTCAACATAAAGGGATTCAAGCTTAATTTTTATCTAATTACAAAAATCAAGACTTTTGAGAAATCGAGATTCTAATTTGAGTAAAGGCAAAGAAAAATCAGTTTTTGGTAAAGTTAAGGGTAGAGGGTAATCACCACACTGGCTGCGAGGTTTGAATGAAATAGGAAGTTTGCGAGCGTATGCTCGTTTTAATCGTGGAGTGGTAATCCAGTGATTACAGGGAGTTTTTAGACGAATATGGTAAGAAAATAATTTTGAACAATAATTTTGAAGAGTTGAAGAAAATTGTTCCCAAGTATAATATCACATCCGGTATTGTGAAAATAAAGGAGAGGTAATTTAAGAATATACTTACCTGGGTATGACTCGAGGGTGTTTGATTCCTTTGGTAAGAATGATATTCTGATTGGAAATATATTTTCCTTGTATGGCAGGTAAATCTGTATGATATTCATCAAGAAAATAGGAGGGTTTTGAAAGACATAAGTCTGAACCAGAATCAATATATGTTAGCTGGGTTCAACTTTGTAATCGTGGATAAGTTAACTGATAATATATATAGAGAAATGGGCCAGTCATTCGGGTGTGATAACTGACATGGTTAATAGTAATCATTAAATGTTTAGGATGTAATCCTTAGGGCTTACACTTTCTGTGAAAAGTCATTCAACATAATACTAATCGTATCATTTTTTCCCCCTTCGCTATTTCAACCATTAATGGTAAATTTATTTCGATTATTTAATTTAATAATTCATGCAGACAAAATTTTGTGACACATAACTTTTCACTCATTAAATTATTATAAGTAATCGTTCATTCTAAATCGTTTAAATCGAACATAAAGGTTAAACTTTTTGATATATAACTTGAAGAGGCTCCTGTATCAATTAGAATATCAATCTTCTGCCAATCGTGGCCATTAAAGTATTCTCCTTTAATTTTATAATTTGTAATCTTTTTACTTTGTTCAAGTGTTTTAAATGTTATTCTTTTACTAGAATGAATTTTATCGTTTGTTAGAGTTAAACTAGAACAAGAAGGTCTAGAATCTAAGTATTTTGGCTTATCTCCCATGTCAAGTAGGAAATCATCTTGAAAGCTTATAGTGGACGTTTCTGGTGGATAAACTTGTCCAATATCTTGGAATAAGAGTGGTAAATCTATATAATCTTTTTGAGCAAAATACTCAATATGGTGTGTATTTGATAATGCATAGGCAATCTTATACGTAATAGAATAGGGTTTATTTCCTTCTCTCATAAAATCCTGACGTTTAAAATCTTGAATTAGACTTAGTGTCCTATCAAAATCTTTATCTGCAAGGTTGTAAGATATTTTTGGATAAATATTGAATATTAATTTCTGGTACTTAAGATTTCCTCTAATAATTCCTAGGATAGCTTCTTTTTTGTTAACAATCCTATTATCTAATAATGCTAAATCTATAGGTGTATCAATTCCTTCTCTAAATGTTGCGCTTATAATCATTTGTATAGATCCAATGTAAATCCATCCAATCTTACAACGATCTTTTTCATTAATCTTCACAATTCTTTGAATCAACTCCCTTTTTTCTAATAAGGGGATTTCAATCTTATTGGAAGTTACTTCAATGTTTAAGGCCTTTTCTTTTAAGCTAAGTCCATAATACATAATATTTTTTCTTAATCCAAAATTTTCCCATAGTTTTCTATTAAATCCTGAATACTCCGTTATATTATAATAAGCTTTTTTAATCTTCTTGAATAGTTGACTATCAAATAATATATCCTAAGAGAAATCTCCTAAACTTTCAATCACCTGATTATCAATAATGTCACTCATCCTCTTCAGAATTTTCTAATTCTTCTGAACAAGTATCATCTATCTCCGAATCAGTTTCGTAGATTGATTCTTCAGAGTGAAGATCATCTAAATCCTCTAGTCTTCTTACTTGTATAAATTCTTCCTGTTCGATCATTTTTTCGATATCATTGTCTAATTCAATCTTCTTTTTATTAAACTTATTAGGACATTCATTTGCATAATGTCCAATCTGATTAAGTAGCATAGTATCTACATTCCTTGCTTGCTCAGGGTTTTCTTGTAAATTGTTCTTCTAATCTGGCCGCTCCACTTCCTAAAGTATCCCGGCTCCTTTTATAAAATATTTTTCGCCTAAATCCCAATCTATTTGGAATTCTATTTGGTAAATTTTTATTAAATTAAATTATTTAATTTAATTTAATTTAATTTTAATATCATAATTATAGATTTATACAGTTTTAGAATTAATAGAGAAAATATAGATTGGATACCTAATATAATATACTTATACTAACAAGACCCGACCCGGATACCCTTCCAGGATTTCCCGATTGGTCCGCCTAGTGAAGTCCCACTGTACAATCCCTAGGGAATATCCAATGGAACCCCACTTTAAGAAAGAAAGTAGACACATGCATTAATATAATACTTCAAATATATATAAAGATCTACAATGTACTTCAAACTAGACAAACCGATATATCTTACTCAGATATCATAAACTAATAAACACACATAATAAAGACTCATATGAGTTCAATACTAAGATCAGAGCATTCTACGAGTGTTTGCGAATTTAGGGATACAAATGAAAGATGAATAAGTCCAATAAAGACAGATAGATAAGATAGAATACCAGAACAAGCCGGAAGAGCGATGTGTTAGCACGAGGTAGTCTCTACGAACTCGTCTGACTTAGGGGAAACGGATTTAAACAATAAAACGCGGAGATAATAAATCTTAGTGAGTGACATAATTTATAAGGACAATAATGTTTTATTTTAAAATTCCTTCAAGACCTCACGCCCACTTTTTCGCAAGGTTCCCCATTTAAAATCATTTCATAAACCCAAACTTATACCTAAGTCAAATAATATGAAATTCATGCTCAAAATTTAACCGAAATTATTATTAAGAAAATTATAACCTTACCATATCTACAACATAAAATTGAGAATAAAATGTAAAAACATCATGTCATAAAATAATCATGAAAGTACCATAACAATAAATATTGAAATGGTTATAGCTTACTTCTAGAAACCAAACAATGTAAATTATACCATATATCCTTTCATAAACCTGTGGGACACCTCACCTCACACCCCCAACATCGAAAAGGTATCGTGGTAATAATAATACGATGAACCGCTTCAGAACCCGAATTTCACGGTCAGTGGAAATAATATGTAATCGCGATGAAACCAACCCTCACGACACCGCGGGCAATCTAATAAACCTTCAAATCGGCTTCACGGCCGTGGAAATAATATATAACCGCCTGGATGAAACCAACCACTACAATCGCGACAACCTAATAAACCGCTCTGCAAAAACCAACCTCACCGCGGAAATAATAGATAACCGCTTGGATGAAACCAACCTCACGGCATTAATCGTGGCAACCAATAAACCGGCTTCGTTAACCGACCCTACGGCCGTGAAAATAATAGATAACCTTTCTGATGAAAAACCAACCTCACTAATAATCGCGCGGGCAACTAATAAACCGCTGGGTAACCGACCGGGCCGTGGAAATAATAGATAACCGTTGATGAAACCAACCTCACGACACCTTGAAACTAATAAACCGTTTGTGCAAACCGACTCACTACCGTGAAATAATATATAACCTGCTTTCCCTCACATGTACCTTCCAACGAAACTGTATTAAAATCATTTCACAAAATCTCAAAATCTCTTTCTTAAAACAATAAGTTTTCAAAGTGGTTTAAAACCTCAACCCACGTACCCAACATATTTACATACCATAGATTCATCCATGAACTCGCAAACTTCCAACATTTAAAATGTTGACAAAATTCACATGAAATGATAACTTGTTTATATGAAAACAGGTCATTCTATTTATGCATAACCAAACATTCGATCAAATGATATGTTTATTAAATATAACCATAATTATATACCAATATAATACCCCAAAACATTTAAAACATATATAACCACTCACAGACTACAGTGCTCAATCCCGTCTCCCCTAGATCTGCTCCCAAGCTCAACAGAGTGTTCGTAATATAATAGTAACATCATTTAGGTTCCATACACCAAAGACATTGGGATGCCCCAAATGTCTTAGAATGGTTTTTAGAACTATGAAACTATCTAAATTACACCTGATGTCCAATTACACAATGTGCCCTATGTGAATTTACTCCAAATTGGGATTTTACCCAGAGGCTAATTTTTTTGAAATTGAACCTCCAATAAATCATAAAATATCCTAATTTCACTAATCCATCATCAATTTTGCCTAATTTGACCAATTTGTGCCCACCTTAGTCCAAACATTTCTAGATACCCTAAATGACCCAAAATGGAAAAAAATGGGGAACTAAACGACGTCCAAAATTTACAAACTTTATATCAACTTAAAGCCCAAGAGACTTAGAACACAGCCAGCATCTTTACCTTGGTCCAAAAGTCTGGTGGTATTTAAAACTTGATCCAACCGTTTACCAAACTTGTTTTCACAGATCTTTTTAAACGGTGAGGGATCCAAGAAAAGGACCACGGAATGGAGTTCAGAGGGTCCAAAATGAGGGAAGGAGGCATGAGCCGACCCGAATGGTCGGAAACAAAGAAACCGGTGACCTGTACGGCGGTTGCTGCCGTCACGACCCGATCTGGGCGAGTCCGGCGGCGGTTGGCCGTGAAACTTCACGGCGATGGTCGTCTGGTGGTGGCGCTCCTCCCTATCTAGCGCGTGTAGCAAGGGGGTGGCGGAATGTTCCCACTAGCCAAAACTCGCTTTGGCCTAAAACGGTCAAAACGACTCCAAATGGTCCACAAGCTTTGGGAATTTTTTTTCTAGGGTTTTGGAGCTGAAAATTAGTGTTTTGGGGCTAGGGTTCTATTTGGCACGCAAAACTAGGTTTATATAGAGCCTAGGGTCGCTTTTAGGTAAAAATTGAGGACAACCTTGGACACTGATAAAATATTGATGTTTGAACTCCCCATGGCCATAACTTTTTATCCGTAAGTCGGATTTTGATGCTCAACCCGTCTATGAACTCGTATCGATGAGGCCTACAAAATGGTGTCTTAGTCAACCCAAAATTATTTATCCTTCAAAAAGTCAACTTTAATAAACTTAATAAATTTGGTCAAATGTGTTAAAACTTGTATTATTTGGTACGGGTCGTTACATATACTGTGATGAGATTATGGATAATTATTCTGAAAACTATGATTACTTATAAGATTGTTTTGAAAACAGTGAAAATTGGGAATCTGTGAAACCCCGAGAAAATCCAATTTTCTCGAAAAAGGGCAAATTATAATTTCGGTAAAAATCCAAAATTTTTCTAGATCTTGGATGATGAAATGATTTCACCGTTGAATCAGCTCGCAAAATCTAGCTAACACGAATTTAGTCGAATTCGAGACAATGGGGATTTGCATCGCTTTTTTGAGGATCAGTATCTGGATGCCGTAAAACGAAATGTGATGTGACAAAAGTCACGTATAACATGTACTCATGTGACACATGTTGCATGAGTAGAGAGATGGTGGAAATGGACGGCCTAGATAGTGCCAAGTGTCAAAAATCTAGAAAAATGGGACATGGATGAAATTAAATAAATTTTTAATGATGAAAAAGACAAAAACTTGCATAGTGTTGTCTTCCACCTTAAAGACAAAAAACGTGCAGAGGGGAGAGATATGAGATGCAAGAGTGCATTTTTCATTATTTGTAGAGAGAAGTATCTCATTCTCTAGATTTCCTGCCAATCCTACCATCGATTTTTCGGAGCAAGAAGGAAAGTCATTTATCGCAAATGTAGGCCTACGTGTATTCCTGGCTTTAAGTGAGCTTCGAAAAACCCATGAGGTAGGTTTTTATCCTACTTGTTTTACTCTTGATTTAAGTGTTTTGTGATGTTTTTTTATGTTGATTGAGGTCGTGAGGGATCATGCTGACGGCTCCAAAACTCGGAACCGACCATGAGAATTTTTGAAGCTCATTTGGATGAGATTCACCTGGATCGTTTGGGCTGTTTATGTTGGAAATTATGCATCAAATTGTGTTTTGGTGAGTAGAAGATCTAAATGGTAGGAATCTTGCCCCACCTCAAGAGGAACCGTTAGAGGAGTGGGCCGCCCGTGACGTACCCCACTTTGTTTCAGGACTATAAAAACAGTCCTGGCTATATGAAATGGACCATAAATGTCCATGTGTTTTGGCATTGGAATTGCTCATGAGTGGCTTGAGTTGGTTGATCAAATAAATTAATAGGTTAATGATTGATGTGTTAATATGATGCCATAATTATATAGAATATAATTGTGGGTGTAGGCCATCGAAATGGAATAAGGATTAGTCTCAAGAGCAAATTTGGAATTAGTAGTTAATGCATGCTTGAGGTGTTAATATATGATGTCAGCAATTATGGAATATAATTGTGTGTGTGTGCCATTGAGATGATTGTGTTTAGCCTAAGTGAGCACTCAAGTGATGGTTGATATTGCTGAATTACATGTGGTGTAATCAGAGATTTGAGAATATATGCATATTGATATATTGGTTGAAAATTGTCAAATGACATCATGCATTTCATATGCAATCGGGTAACCTAGAAATTAGGTGTGAGTGCATGACACGAAGTTCAAAACGAACATGGTTGCAAAGGAATATCACAGATGATTTTCCCGAGAATGTGTATTTCGGGAGACTATCTAAATGTATCATTTCTGGACAGGACCATGATCATTTTGTGAAGTTCTCCAACACATTCGCCTCGAGGGTAGTCCCATATTTTTACCTATTATTCGCAGTGTATTTCTTCAAGAACAACAAGTTTTGTTTTGAAAATGATTATTTTTCATACATGGCTTAGGCAAGTGCGAGGGAGTCTGAGAACTCGAGACACGGGAATCCGGCATTTACATTAAAGTAGATCACGAATTTACTTTGGAGTGTGTGTTTACATCTGATCATTGCATATGCACTTAGGTGGAGAGGTCCCATTTAGGGTGATTCCACCATCGGGCGATAGCTCACCCTGCCGAGGGAATATCATTTCGTACTGTGGAGCGTTCAAGGAGATCGATCTGGGCCAGAGGTCGATTTTGAAGAAAGCCGGGTTATGACTTTGAGGTTTTTGGGATAATATGTATTAGAATTGTAAATTTTAATATGTATTTGTATTAAGAGAAATGTATAACTCTTGAATTATTGGAATATAATTGGCTGAATGTATTTGGATGAGTATGACATGCAGGCCCAAGTGGCCATTATTTTTACTCATTTTAATTGGATATGAACCCGATGTGGTCATGTTGATTGTTGGGACCCCCAGGTGGCCATATCAACTGTCTGGGACAGGTTTTGTATTTAGGTGTAGCCCCTGCACAGCTGAGACTCGCCTGATTTTCATGAGGGGTGTCTGTCACAACCCGGACCCTGCTCGTGTGTGGGGCGTCACGTAATCCAATGGATATGGATAATTACATTCAGATCAAGAATATTGGTTTGAAGGAGATGAATAAATGGATTTAGAGTATGCATTAGATAGTGAACTTGAGATTTTTAGTAAAACCTTTGAAAAGTTAAATACACATAAATGTAATTTAAAAATGGAAGAAAATCCAATGATTGAGGTAACTAATAATCTGTAGAAACTGCTGCAATGGATATTCCAGAATCATCCAATACTGCAAGATTTAGACCTAGATACTCTAGAACTCCTACTGCTAGGGGAACAGCCTATGTTCATGACTCAGTAAAACAAGAATACGATTCACCAATGGATCGATTAAGACAAGAGGGAATAAATCCTTTCGAAATTTATCTAGATTTGGATTGTAACCCTAATATATCTTCTACCCTAGATAGATGGGAAACCTCATTACGATTGGCAATAAATGTAAATAGAATGTCACTTGAAGACGGGAAAAGATATATAGGAATGGCTATGTGAAGGATCCCAACCCGGATTAACCTCATGAACCCGAGGGGACCTCCAGACTCAACGGGATATAGAAACTTTCCTCAAACAAATAAATAAAATCCATGGAGCTTAACCCTTTACAATCCTTAACATATCTTTAGTAAATAATGCTAAAGCTTAAGTGATAAATTTTTTTTTTTTCTTTCAAACACTAGGGATTTTTCGTAAAATCACGCAGTTTCCTCCTGCTTTTCGGACTTTCCCAAATCTACAAAACCTGATAAAAGCATTTAAAAACACTTCTAATCATCCAATTTTCAACCTCCGTTTTAGGACTCCTCGTCCACAACTCATTCAACACAATATATACCATATACATTTATTCATTTCAATCATCAAAACATTTAAAACTTCTTCAATTCCTTGCACATATTTATCGTACCTTCTCGAGGCCGACTTAAGCCGACCGCCTAAGTAGTTCATTTTCAAAATATATCCATATATGCATATATACATGACAAAATTATTCGACATATAAAATATGCAATCATTTATACAATGCGCCTCATATGCGGCTGCCTCCCCGATGGTTCGACCATCACAAGGTGAGGGTACTCTACCACGCACCTGTCTCAGTCCCGAAATGTTTTTGAAACATATGGAAAAGAATGAGCCAAAGAGCCAAAGGAGTGTACATTTTCATTAAGATAACATTTCCAAGATATATCAAAATAATACATACTTATACAACTAAACTCAATTTATGCCTTAAACTTCTTTCTCGATAATAAATAATTTATACATTAAAATCCATTTACGCCTTAAACATTTATGCCTCAAACTTTCTTTCTTTCTTCTTTCTTTCTTTCTTCTTTCTCGATGGAACCTGGGGAATTAAACATAACTTAATCAGCCTCTGGCAATCAAGGTGAGGGACAAATACATCTACCATAATCACTCACGCAGCCGAGAACCTCACGTTTGCATAGGGTTCCACCATAGCACCTTATCACGTGTAAGGATATTACTCTAGACACCTAATTCCCTCCTCAAGCAGGTAACCTATAACTTTACCCTCTAAATCCTTACACGCTTTAAGGTACCTCGCCGATATCATCATAACAACATAATGGGGTTAGGGTAACCATCAAGAAACATTTATCAAAATACATTTATAAATCCATTTAAATCCTTTACTTTATCATGAAATTATATATATATATGCAAATATACATATGCATTCTTTACACATTTTTAAACTTTCATTATGGCCTTAACATATGCATACATATATAATTTAGGCAAATATATATTGATGCAAGATAAAACATTTGCTGCCTAACATTTACATAACATTTCCATTAAACTTTCTAATTTAACATTGTTCGCTCACTTTAAAACCTCTTTCAAAATATCATTTTCACTCTGCGCCCACCGCTCAATCCCGCTTGCTTCCGCCGACCCCGCCTTTCCCATCCGATAGTCATTTCACATTTTTCAAGAAACTACAACCATACATTGATCCTCATGAACTTCCATTTTAATCCACTCATACACATTCATTAAAATAAATGAAACAAATTCATTCCTTAAGCACTAAACCCACTCATTTCAATAACCTTTTTCCAACAATACTCTATAGACTTTATGACTCAAAAATTATTCAAACGCCTCTTCAAAATTTATGAAACTCTCCATAGACTGGGTCCTTTATATATCCAATGACATCTCTTTAAAATTCCTCTTAAAGCCTCAACCACATAACACAAGTTATTGTATTTTTATGATCTATTGACTAAATTTGGTAGAATCAGAATCTGCACATAGCTCCACTTTGACAAATTCTCTGGGCACTTTGGGATTACACTTTGCTTTAAACTTCTTCAGATAAATTTTTTTCCCAGAAGCTCATTTTAAACCAGCACCCTGAATCACTCAAATCGGATCAGAAATGGTTAAAGCAGTGGTCAAATATCACAATGGTCGAAACAGAAAATGTGAGCATTTCCCTGCACTGAACTGCATGCTGGGGCTTACACATGGCCCTACTTTGAGTAAATCTTAGCCACTTAGTAATCAAAATTTGACGTTTACACTCTATTTCTATAGGTTTGATTCTCCTGAAGTTTATTCAACCAGCAACTTGAATCACCTAAATCGGATCAGAAATGAGCAAGTTATGGTCAAATACGACAAATGGTTGAAAATAGGGGAAACAAAGCATTTCCTCAGACCGAGATCGCTTGCCTTAAAATGACCGTAATGTGTTTCTTCCACTTTTTTCACTCTAAACACTCCAATCTAATGCCTTATACCCATTTCAACATATCACACAAAATTCACTATCAATTCCTAACAATTCCCTCACTTTCTTCAAACCCAACCTAATCCATTTCCTTCTCAATTGATATCAAAATCGCATCATTCAACCTTAAATACCACCAATTTAACATACATACCAGAAAAGTCAAGACATTAGATATGAAAAACATCAAACCCTAACAATTCACTCACTTTATTTTTTTCAAAGCCTAACCTAATCCATTTCTTTCTCAATTTCTATCAAATTCATCATGATTCAACCTTAAATACCACCAATTTAATATCCATACCGTAAAATCTACATTAGACATGAAAACATCAAACCCTAGCTTCCCACCATTAAAAAACTTACTTGTTCTCGCTCTCTTTGGCTCCTATCCCTTGTCACTAATTTGTAGAGCACTTGGAAAGTTTGAAGGAGAAGAAAATCACCTCCCTTTGCTCCACCTCGCCTCACACGGCTTTCTCTCCTTCCCTCTCTTTCTTCCTTTCTCTCTTTCTTCTCTTTCTCTCATATGGACGATCTCTCCTCTGAGCAAACTTTCATTTCCTGAATTTCTATTTTGACCCACACAATTTTCCAAATTGCACTTCGAGCCCAAATAATTATTTCGTTGGTGACAAGTGACTTACATGTCACCTTGTCATTGGTCCATTCTAATTAATCACAAATCCATTAACCTATTATTTTAATCATAACTTCTAGCCATATTAAGAAAGGTTTTGATTGGCTCACAAGAAAATATCTCCTTATAGCTCTTTTATCTCGCTTTCAATTCTTTATATCATGCACGATTAAATGTCAAAATATTCTATGGTCGTTTAAACTCAATTTGACCATGCAATATTCTAAGTAAATCCTTCAGCTGCGGGATTCTAGGCTCAAATCACCTAAATCGGATTTAAAATCATTAAAATCGTGAACCGACAATAGCGTATTATTATCCGAATTACGCTCGAATCACCAAAACTATCTCAAACGACCAGCTTCACTCCGCTTCGCCTCGTTAGACTCTATGATTATTTCCGACATTCAGAGTTTTCGCCCAATTTCGAAAAAATATCGTCGCAGTTTCGAATTTCAACCGGGAATCACCATTCACTTAAATCTCCAATTTCTAAATATCAAGCTCAAAGTCATAGAACCGAAATTTCTTAAAAATTCCTTGAAAACCCTCCATCCGATATAATAAGAAAAATCACTATTCCTTAAGGCATCTCAGTGAAAATTTTCAAATTTTACTTTATGCCCAAATGACGTCTAGAGTTTCTAAATTCTAATCTACCCGCTTTCTATCATCGACATCTAATCAGCTTCAAAACTATTATTATAACATTCAATCAGCCTGGGTTTTACAATCACCCTCCTTATAAAAATTTCAGCCCTCGAAATTAAAACATTCAGACTGAGATCAAAGAGATGGGAATAATGCCTCTTCATCCGGCCTCCTCAGCCCATAGCTTCCTCTACATTATGACTCTCCACAATACCTTTCACCAGCTAGAATAGTCTTCATATGCAGAACTTGCTCGGCTACGAGAATCCGCAGACCGATTCCTCTTCGTATGTCAAATTCTCCTGCATTTCCACTAGTTGCTCCACAATACATGTGTGAAGGGTTTGTATGTACTGCAAAGCATAGAAACATGGAAAACATCGTGAATGCGATCGAGGCCGATGGCAACCCAATCGATATGCCACCTCCCTAATCCTCTCAACAATCCTGTATGGTCCAATGATCAGGACTCGCCATTACTTCCCAAATCTTAGTACGCCCTTCCATGGGGAAACTCAAAACATCATATATCCCCTACCTCGAACTCTAGGTCCCTACTGCGATTGTCCGTGATAACTTTCTATCTACTTTGTTCAATTTTCAGTCTATCCTTTATAACTTTGATCTTATCACAAGTCACTTGGACAATTTTCGGACCTACTAATTTCCTTTCGCCTACCTCATCCCAACAGACTGGAGTTCAACATTTCCGCCCATAAAGAGCCTCATAAGGGGCCATACCAATATTACCCTCGGAGCAAATTGCCATGCAACTCCACGTAGCAAGGTTCCGCCAGGTATGATACATCTTTGTACTTCCCGATGCATATATAAGCTGAGGAATGGGCTTCCTCCATAATCTTACCTACATCCTAAGACACATAACCTCTGTCCCATGACCACCTGCACTCATCCTCTCTCAATGACAAATCCCCTCGCGGCCTGCACTCTACTTCACCTCTTAACTTTACTATCCGTGGATCCCAACTAAGCTCTAACTCGCCTATCAATATAGACGACATGAAATGTGGCCACAAGCATTCCTGAACTGGCGGGCCGGGGCCTCACACCCAAGGACCTCAATTCTATGAGTCGAGGAAGATGCATAGCCCTCAAGTGCGATATGGAACTCATGGGTCTCCTACTAAGAGCATCTGCTACCACGTTCACCTTTCCAGGATAACTGTTACTATATGCGAACTCCTAACCTTGATCTTGCCTAGAGGCAACACAATACACTGCAAAGCCATCCTGCCTTGATGGAAGTGTAAGTACTGGAGCTGAGGTCAATCTTCTTTTTAGTTCATCGAAACTCTGCTGACAAGCCTTTGACCATAAAAACGGTTCCTCTTTCCTTGTCAATCTAGTCAAAGGTGCGGCTATCTTCAAAAATCCCTCCACGAACTTACGGTAATACCCTGCCAAACCCAAAAAACTTCTTATCTCTGTAACACTCGTAGGAGGTTTCCAATCTCAAGATAGATCTGACTCTCGCGGATCCAATCGGCACCCCCTCTTACGTAAAACTATGTGTCCCAAAAAACGACACCGCCGAGCCAAACCAAGACTTACCGAAGCCTGCATATAACCGGCGCGTTCCCAAGAATGTTTGCGCACTATCCTCAAGTGCTCGCATGTTCTTCCACCGCCCGAATAGATCAAGATATCACAATAAACACGATAACAAACTGATCTAAGTAAGGCCTAAAAATCCTGTTCATGATCCATAAAAGCTAGCCGCACTGTGAAGTCCAAATGGCATGACTTAGAAACTCAAAATGCCCGTACTGCGGTTCCTCGACGCCGCCTCGGGAACATCCTCACCTGGGCGAAGTCTCAACTATCCAATTCACTTCCAATTAAATCAAGGCTCATGACAACATTCAAGCCTTAAATCAAGCCATACATCCCAAAGTGAAACCCATAATGCCCTTTCACCTAGCAAAATTACATTTATACCTTAATCAATTCTTCTTCTTAAAACATTAATTCTAACATTCCATTAGGGCATTTCTATCACTTCAATTGATTCAAAATCAATGGAAGCTCAACTTTCCATACTTCTCCCAAGGTGGTCAAATCCTACATGTCACACGCTCATAATTATTTCTTCAATTTCTTCCAGTTTCTTTCAACAAATTATATTTGATAATTCATCCAATGTCATTGATTTACTTAAACTAAATCAAACCAATGATCGAATTAAACCCTTTCGTCTAACTCCTCATCTCATTTTCTATTCAACTTTAATTCCATTAATTCCATTAATTCCTTCAAGCATTTAAGTAATGTCATTAAATCAATTAAACTAATCAACAAATATCACTTCCATTAACATCTAAGGTTGACCTAAATTGACAATCCTTATAATCTCATTCTTTCTTTTCAATTTCTTAGCAAAATCAACCTAGAATCATGTCAATTTAATAGCTAAAGCCTTAATATAACTCAATTGAAGGTTTAGATAAATAATCCATAAACCCTAATTGCTTATCAACCTCCTCCCCGAACTCCACGCGACCCACTCCGCTTCTCGTCCTTGGACTGTAGCCCGGGATTTCAAACCCATGCTCCTCTCATCCCTAACCCGCGGCCTCACACTGTCAGATCGTGTGTGGTCACGACGCTACCGTGGTCCAAATCTCTGACTAAACCCACAAAGAAACCTCTCAAGCCAAGGATATGGACCTTTTGGTTTTTCCATTTTATCTTTATCATCGATTCAACTTTTCAAGCAATGATACATGACTAACTTCTTTGATACATAACTTGTGGCATTTCGAATAATGTAATTCATATCCTACAATTGATTGCAGTAAGATTATGTATAAGATCATGCATTTTATATGTTAATCTATCATTAGAATCGCCTTTCTTCAACTTTTTTTTTTTCAACAATCATCTCGACACCGATTCCTCGAACATCGATCTCCCATGTCCCTCTAATTGCTCATCCCCGTTTTGAACCCGTGAACATTATCATTTCCATGTCAAGTGGTACTGCATTTTCATTCCGACGAATAGACTTCATTTGGACGAGTCCGATTTACATTACATTATTCCTCCTAAGGTGTCGATGATGAGGACTCTTCTACACATGCCTACAATTTCTTTTCCAACTTTTAAGGATCTTGACTCACACTATTCTCCTATCCTCCAAATGTAATCTTGAAATTAAAGTCCAAGACTCCTTTCGCTTGTGACCTTCCAACTCAAAAGATCTAGTATTATTTCTGAAATGAAACCTCATGATTTCGGTGGTGGTACTAATGCCTCAGAGCTCTCCGTGGCTGGCCTACTTCGACGACGCACTTCGTGAATTAAAAATTTAATATGTCATGTAATGCATATATGATTTTAAATCACATAAATAATTTATGCAATTTTAAATAAACATAAAATAATCATATGAACATAAAATTTTCTAAATCTTTATAACATTTTCAAAACCGTGGCTCTAATACCACGTTGAAGGATCCCGACCCGGATTAACCTCATGAACCCGAGGGGACCTCCTAGCACTCCAATGGATATAGAAACTTTTTTCTCAAAACTATCAAATAAAATCCATGGAGCGAACTCCCTTTACAATCCTTAACATATTCTTTAGTAAATAATGCTACAAGTGATAAATTTTTTTTTCTTCTTTTCAAAATTTGATTTTTCTCGTAAAATCACTAGAGTTTCCTCTCGTTTTTCTGACTTTCCCAAATTTACAAAAATCCGATAAAAGATTTTAAAACACTTCTAATCTCCACTTTCAACTCCTCCGTTTTAGACTCTCGTCCACAACTCATTCAACACAATATATACCATATACATTTATTCATTTCAATCATCAAAACATTTAAAAAACTTCTTCAATTCCATGCACATATTTATCAAAAAATTTGGGCTTGAGTTTGGACTTTCTTGCTTCTAATCGCCTAAGTAGTTCATTTTCAAAATATATCCATATATGCATATATACATGACAAATTATTCGGGACATATAAATATGCAACTATTTATAATGCGCCATATGCGCCGTCCTCAATGGGTCGACCACTCGCAGAGGGTACTCTAACACAAGACCTGCCTCGGGGTCCTAAAATGTTTTTGGAAACATATGGAAAAGAATGAGCCAAAGAGCCCATGGAGTGTACATTTTCATTAGATAACATTTCCAGATATATCAAAATAATACATACTTATACAATTAAAATCAATTTATGCCTTAAACATTTATGCCTTAAACTTTTTCTTTCGATAATAAATACTTATACATTAAAATCATTTTATGCCTTAAACATTTATGCCTCAAACTTTCTTTCTTTCTTTCTTTCTTCTTTCTTCTTTCCTGATGGAACCTGTGGAACAAACACACCACTCGCTCGGTACTGACAAGTGAGGGATGTCACATTCCGGGGCCTATAACCACTCACGTCGCGGAGAAACTCACGCTGTATAGGGTTCCGCCATAGCACCTTATCACGTGTAAGGATATTACTCTAGACACCCACCTCCCCGCTTAGTAACCTATAACTTTACCCCAAATCCTTACGCTTTAAGGTACCTCTACGATATCACTATAATACCATATGGGGTTAACCATCAAAAGAAACATTTATCAAAATACATTTATAAATCCATTTAAATCCTTTACTTTATCATGAAACTTATATATATATATATGCAAATATACATATGCATTCTTTACACATTTTTAAACTTTTCATAATACCTAACATATGCATACATATATAATTTAGTATAAATATATATTGATGCAAGATAAAACATTTTAAGGGTGCCTTAACATTTACATAAACATTTCATTAAACTTTCAATTAACATTAAACCATTCACTTTTAAAAACTCAATTTCAAATATCATTTTCACTACGCTTCACCGCCTAACTCCGGGCTTTGCTTCCCGTCAATTCCTGCTTCCTGGTCCAATAGTCATTTTCACCTTTTTCAAGAAAAACCACAACTATACATTAATCATAACTTCCATTTTAATCCACCATACAATATTCATTTAAAGCCAAATGAACAAATTACTCCTAAGCACTCAGTAAACCTACTCATTTCGGGGCTAACCTTTTCCAACAATACTCTATAGACTTTATGACTCAAAATTATTCAAACGGTCTTCAAAATTTATGAAACTCTCCAGATCAGTCCTTTATATATCCAATGACATCTCTTTAAATCTTCAATTTAAAATTCCTTCTCTAAAGCCCTCAACCACATAACACAAGTTATTGTATTTTACATCTAGATGACTCAATTTGTCGAATGCACTTCACATATACCCACTTTGACAAATTTTCTGGGCACTTTGGGATTACAATTTGCTTAAACTTTCTTCAGATAAATTTTTCCCTTAGAAGTCTATTTTAACCAGCAACTTGAATCACTCAAATCGGATCAGAAATGAGCAAGTTATGGTCAAAATACGAAAATGGTCGAAACAGGAAAACAGAGCATTTCCTGTATCGCAACTGCATAAAGGTTTACACATGGCCCTACTTTGAGTAAATTTTTAGGCCACTTATAATCAGAATTTGACGATGCCTATTTCTATAGGTTTGATTCTCCTTGAAGTCTATTTTAACCAGCAACTTGAATCACTCAAATCGAATCAGAAATGAGCAAGTTATGGTCAAAATACGACAAATGGTTGAAACAGGAAAACAGAGCATTTCAGACCGAGATCACGCCTTAAAATGACTGTAATGTGTTTCTTCCACCTTTTTTCACTCTAAACACTCCAATCTAATGCCTTATACCCATTTCCAACATATCACACAAAATTCACTATCAATTCCTAACAATTCCTCACTTTCTTTCAAACCTAATCCTAATCCATTTCTTCTCAATTGATATCAAATCAAAAGATCATTCAACCTTAAATACCACCAATTTAACATACATACCGTAAAAGTCAAGACATTAGATATGAAAAACATCAAACCCTAACAATTCACTCACTTTATTTTTTTCAAAGCCTAACCTAATCCATTTCTTTCTCAATTTCTATCAAATTCATCATGATTCAACCTTAAATACCACCAATTTAACATCCATACCAGAAAATTCAAGACATTAGACATGAAAAACATCAAACCCTAACTTTCCCACCATTAAAAACTTACTTGTTCTTGGTTTCCTTTGGCTCCTATCCCTTGCTACCACTTGTAGAGCACTTGGAAAGCTTGAAGGAGAAGAAAAATCACCTCCCTCGCTCCACCTTGGTTCACACGGTTTTCCCTTCCCTCTCTTTTCTTTCCTCTCTTTCTCTCTTTCTTTCTCTTTTCTCTCATATGGACGATCTCTCCTCTTTTGAGCAAACTTTCATTTCCTTGAATTTCTATTTTGACCCACATAATTTTGCCAAATTGCACTTGAGCCCAAAGAATCTCATTGGTTGATGACAAGTGACTTACACATGTCACCTTGTCATTGGTCCATTCTAATTAATCACAAATCCATTAACCTATTATTTTAATCATAACTTAGCCATTAAGAAAGGTTTTGATTGGCTCTCAAGAAAATATCTCCTTATAGCGCTTATCTCGCCACCTTATACGCTTTTATACCGATTAAATGTCAAAATATTCTATGGTCGCCTAAACTTCAATTTGACCATGAAATATTCTAAGTAAATCCTTCTACAAGGATTCTGTGCTCAAATCACCGAAACTCCATTTAAAATCATTAAATCAGAACCGACAATAGCGATATTATCCGACCACGCTCGAATCGCCCTCAAAACTATCCAAACGACCGCTTCACTGCTTCAGTTTCGTTAGGATCCTATGATTATTTCCGACATTTTCGTGATTTGGCCCACCTCCAAAAAAATATCACATGTGCCCGAATTTCAAATCGAATCACTATTCACTTAAATCTCAATTTCTAAATATCACCAAAGTCATAGGAACCGAAATTTCCTTAAAAATTCCTTGCAAACCCCTCCATCCCGATATACTAAGAAAAAATCACTATTCCTTAAGGTATTCCTATGAAAATTTTCGAAAAAAATTTCACTTATGCCCAAAATGGACGTCTAAAGCGCTCTAAATTTAATCTACTCCTCAAGCTTATCATTGACATCTAATCGCCCAAAACTATTATAACATTCAATCGGGTCGGGGTTTTACACTATGATTAAGTCAACTTCTCAATATTGGCAAAATTTGAATGCAGAGACTAAAGGTCAGGCTCTGTTAGGAGATAATATTAACGACATAGTTGCAAAATTGTACACTTACTAAGGATTGAGTTTCTAGGAGAAGGATATATAGATAGAGATTCTCCTCAGTATGCTGAAAAATACGTTCATGCTCTCTTAAAGCTAGAACTAAATGATATATGTCTTTTAGACAAATACATTTGTGTTTTTCAGGACTATTATTACCATATATACGGAAAGATTGGTACAGATACTATGTATTTAAATATGTTTTACTCAAAGATTTCAGATCCATGGGGATCTGCATTAATACGAGATTATCCTTTTATAAACTCAGATACCCTAGGAAGAAGGATTTCTTTTTTAAAAGAAAAACTAAGTGAGTGGTACCATCAAGCCTATCTGATTAAGAAAGCCAAAATGATTAGAAAAGAAAATGTTCTTTGTTGTAAAGGAAATAATTTAATTACTATACTGTGAGATTCAAAAACCCCTATGTACCAAAAAAAGTAAGAAACCGAATAGAAGATTTCCAAATAGATTCCCAAATAGATTTGGATTTAGACGAAGAAGATTTCTCATAAAAAGAAGACCAAGATACTTTAAGAAAAATTGGAATAATCTGATCAGAAGAAGAACGATTTATAAGAAAAACCCCAAGCAAGTAAAGGAATGTAGATGCTATGCTTGCAATCAGATTGGACATTATGCAAACGACTGTCCTAATAAATTTAATAAAAAGAAGATCGAAATTGATAATGATATCGAAAAAATGATTGAACAAGAAGAATTTATACAAGTAAGAAAACTAGAAGATTTAGATAATCTTCACTCGGAAGAGTCAATCTATGAAACTGATTCTGAGATAGATTATACTTGTTCAGAAGAATTAGAAACTTCCGAAGAAGATGAGTGAGATTATTGATAACTAGGTGATTGAGAGTTTAGGTGATTTCTCTTAGGATATATTATTTGATAGTCAACTATTCAAGAAGATTAAAAAAGCTGATTACAATATAACTGAGTATTTAGGATTCAATAGAAAAATATGGGAAAAGTTTGGATTAAGAAAAAATATTATGTATTATGGACTTAGCTTAAAAGAAAAGGCATTAAATATTGAAGCAACTTCCAATAAGATTGAAATTCCCTTATTGGAAAAAAGGGATCTGATTCAAAGAATTCAAAAGATTAATGAAAAAGATCGCTGTAAGATTGGATGGATTTACATTGGGTCTATACAAATGATTATAAGTGCAACATTTATAGAAGAAATTGATACACCTATAGATTTAGCATTATTAGATAATAGGATTAGCACAGGCAGCTTATTCTAGTAATTATTAGAGGAAATCTTAAGTACCAGAAATTAATATTCAATATTTATCCAAAAATCGCTTATAACCTCGTAGATAAAGGCTTCGATAGAACTGTAAGTCTAATTCAAGATTTTAAACGACAGGATTTTATGAGAGAAGGAAATAAACTCTACTCTATTACGTATAAGATTGCCTATGCATTATCAAATACACACCATATTGAGTATTTTGCTCAGAAAGATTATATAGATTTGCCACTCTTATTCCATGATATTGGACGAGTTTATCCACCAGAAATGTCCACTATAAGCTTTCAAGATGATTTCCCTATCGACATAGTGATAAGCCAAAGTACTTAGTATTCTCGAATTCTTCTGTTCTAGTTTTTAACCCTTACAAACGATAAAATTCACTCTAATAAAATGATAACATTTAAAACACTTGAACAAAATAAAAAGATTACAAATTATAAAATTAAAGGAGAATACTAATGCACATGATCGTAAGATTGATATTTTGATTGGATACAGGAGCTGCTATATATATCAAAAAAAGTTTAACCTTTATGTTAGATCTAAACGATTTGGATGAACGAGTCACTTATATTAATTTTAATGGTGAAAAGTTTTGTGTAAATAAAATTTTGTAATCGTAGTTATTAGATTAAATAATCGTTGAAATAAAGTTACCGCTAATGGTTGAAGATGAAGGAAAATGATAATAATAGATTATGTTAGGAATGACTTTCCTAGAAAAGTGCAAACCTTGGCAGATTGCATCTGAACATTTAATGATTACTATCAACCACAGTCAGATCATCATACCCAAATGACTTGTGACGCCCCAAAACCGGGGTGTCCGTTGACTACCCGACAACCTGCGGAAAATCTATACGTCTCATACTACGAGACACATACCTAAGTAAAAATGGCCACTTAGGCCCATATACCAATGCTCATAAAAAATATACCCAACTATAGTCCAATAGTTCAAGAGTTATACATTACTCTTAATACAAATACATATTAAAAATTTCAAATTCTAATACATATTATCCCAAAAACTTCAAAGCCACAACCCGGCTTTCTTCAAAATCGGCCTCTAACATGAGTCGTCTTCTCGAACGCTCCCTGTACCTGAAAATAATATTCCCTCAACAGGGTGAGTTATCACCCAGTAGTTGAATTACCCTAAATGGGTTACTCCCCACCTGTGCATATGCAATGATCCAATTTAACACACGTGAACACGTGATCCTACTCTGAATGTCTAATCGTCTGCCCCATATCCAGTCCTCACCGACTCCCCCACACTCGCTCTGCTTCGCGATTTAAAATTATCATTTCAAAACAAAACTTGTTGTTCTGAAAATACACATCGAATCCCTAAGAAAATACGGACTACCCTCCGAGGCGAATGTGTCGAGAACCTGCAACAAGATGGACTCCTCCTAAATTGTAGACCATCTCCCAACACCATTCTCCTAAAATCATCCCGTGAAATCTCTTCGCAACCATGTCTTCGCTTCGTAAAATCTAAGTGTCATGCACACTTAATTTCTAGGTTACCCCGATGCATATGAAATGCATTATGTCATTTCAACACAATTTATATAACACATGCAAATATATCATCCTGCATATATTGATATAAATTAAATCACAAACAACATGTTATATTAATTCAATCCATTACACCAAAATTAGCTCACATGGGCTACTAACAAACATGAGCAATCTAATTTTAATTACTCAACTAAACACATTTTCTCACAAAATAGAATATATTCACGTGAACAGTGAAACCGGTTACCTGCTCACCACAATCACCCCAAAGATCTGGCTCCCACTTTAGAACCCAAAATCCATGGCCATTTCCGGACTAATACACACCACAATACAATTTATAGCATAAATTTATACTTAATTGAAGTACTCGGGCTAGTTGCTGGACTGTCACTTCTGACCATTCAAATGGCTTCCACAAATTTCCACACTTCGGTTCCAAGATTTGGGACCGATCAAACGGTCGTTCAAGGTCTCAAACCAACCGAATCATCAACCAAACACTTAAACAAAGTGTAACTCAAGTAGGATAAAACCCCTACCTCACGGAGTTTGTCGAAACTCCCCAAACCGGTACCCACGCGAAGCCCTCGTTGCGTAGAACCACTTTCCTTCTTGCTCCGAAGAAATCCGACGGTCCGATCGCCCGGGATCTTAGAGAGAAGTCACTCCCTCTCTCTCTAAAAATCAAAATCTCAAACCTAAGCTCACTTTCTGCACTTCCCGTCCAGCCACTGCCGTTTTGGTTTTCAAATTGGGGAAGATGAACACTGTTCATTCTTTGTCTGCTTCCCATTAAGAATTTCCAAAATTTGCGTGTCCCTTCTCTGATTTTGACATGGCACTATCTCTGGGCCATCCACTCCATCATTTTTACCATGCAAATAACATGTGTCATATGAGTATATGTTATCGGTGACTTTGTCACATCACATGTCGTTTCAAGGCACCCTATACTCGGTGCCTCGAAAAACGTGCAAATTTCGACTGTCTTGGAATTTGACGAAATTCGACATGGTAGCTAGATTTCATGAGACGAATCTAAACTATGAGTTCCATTGTCATCCGTGACTTTAAAAATTTCATATTTTTACACGAAATTACAATTTTTCTTCCATTTTTTTAAAATTGAATTTTCTCGGGGTCTCACATGACTAACTCCGTTCTATATATTCTTACTGGGTTTAACTCATCCCGATTACAAAGTCAGCCCTCTTTGTTGCTTATATTGATTCCGTCTGCCAGACTCGTGTCTTTCAAAATCACTGCTTTTCCCGACGAATAATATAATGAATTTAATCGGCAATACAAGGAAAAGATATTTCCAATCAGAATATAATTCTTACCAAAGGAATTAGACACCCTCGAATCCTTATCGATAAGTACATCACAAATTCATTCTCCTTATTTTCACACCGGGATGTGTGATATTTTACTTGGAAACAATTTTCTTCAACTTTCAAAACTATTGTTCAAAATAACATTTCTTACCATCTTCGACTCAAAACTCCCTGTAATCACTGGATTACTACCCCACGATTACAACGCGCTTATGCTCATAACCTTCCTATTTCCTTTATCCCTTGCAGCCAGCGTGGTGATTACCCTATACCCCTACCTTACCAAAAACCACTTTACTACGCCTTTACTCAATTAGAATCTGACATTAAAAGTCTGATTTTGTAATCAACAAAATTACTAATCCCTTTTTTATGTTGAGAATCTCTTACAATTTTGGGATAACAATAAAATTTATGCAACTCTTGAATTAAAAGACCTCAATAAGATTATTAGGGTAAAACCCATGAGACACAATGAGTTAGATGTAAAAGAGTTTCAACTTCAATTAAAAGAATTGTGTGATTTAAATCTACATTAGCCTCTCAAAAGCCCACATAGTAGCCCAACCTTTATGGTAAGAAACCGAAATGAGATTAATAGGAATAAGGACCGTATGGTTGTTAACTACAAACAGTTAAATGATAATACAATTTTTGATGGTTATTTCCTACCAAATAAAGAAACATTGATTCATAAATTAGAAATTAAATTGCACTCAAAGTTTGATTGTAAGTCGATTCTATAAGATTAAGATGATCAAGAGTCTAAGCTATTAACTCCATTTCTAGTACTCCCTAAAATACTCATGAATGGAATGTACTAATTAGATTACAAATGCTCCTCGATTTTTCGTGAGAAAAATGGATAATATTTTTAGAGAGTATGATTTTATACATGTATATGTTGATGATATGCTTGTGTCTTCAAAAACAAAAGAACAACATCTAAAACATTTAGATACCTTTATAAATTTATGCCAAACACATGGTATTGGTTTGTCTAAAAAGAAGTCCATTATAGGAGAACCTAAGAT
Organism: Tetrastigma voinierianum; assembly: GCA_016808115.1. Taxonomy (NCBI): domain Eukaryota; kingdom Viridiplantae; phylum Streptophyta; class Magnoliopsida; order Vitales; family Vitaceae; genus Tetrastigma; species Tetrastigma voinierianum. The sequence goes on along the minus strand of JAEQBH010002334.1, from coordinate 378,520 downwards.
AGAATTTCTAGGATTATTAATTGATTAAGAAGGAATAGAATTACAAAATCATATTCTAGAAAAAATTAAAGATTTTCCAGAAAAATAATGGATCGAAAACAACTACAAAGATTTTTAGGCATATTAAATTATGCTGAAGGATTTATTAAAAATTCTCATGATTTGACTAAAACCTTGGTAAAAAAATTAAACCAAATAAAAACATAGATTTGTGTTCTAACTTAACATGAAGAACATATTAGATTTATAAAGTCACGTGTTCTCGATTTACCAAAATTAAAACTTCCACTAGATGAAGATAGATTTAACTTTGAAACATATTCCTCGTAGCACATGGGCAAGAAGACTAAAAGAAGAAAAATGATTATGAAGAATTACAAATCCACTGAAGAACGTTATCACATTAATAAAAAGAGTTTTTAGTCAATAAAAGGATTAAAGAAATTTTCTATACATTATGTTACTCAAAAATTTGTTTTAAGAACCGATAATATTCAGTTAAAGCATTTTATTAAAACAATTCTAATCTCTCTAAACCTAAATACAAGCGTTTGATTAGATGACAAACATACTGCTCTGAATATATTTTTGATATTGAAATTATTCGCTCACATAAAAACAAGTTGTTACGCATTTTTAACCAAGATGGCGTAGTGCCAAAGATCGACAAGTGATTAAATAATCTTCAAAGATGTCTAATATTTTTGATCAAATCATAATCCTTTCTGATTGTTTGGATCGACTTGTCGAGTCCGAGACCTCCATTGAAAAAGTAAAGTTAAAAGTTAAAAGTTTAGTTACTGATCTAGAAAGAATGGTGAAAGATTACACTAACTATGAAATGATTCTTACTACTTTTTTCAAAACAGATATTGATATATCATCCATCAATATCAAAGATGATTTAAAAAATATGCTTTTGAAAAAGGTGAATCATCAAATACTATTTCTCTTCGCCCTCAGACATCCAAAACAAAACCAAATTTTGATAACCCAGTGATGTCACAGGAACGAGAGATCATGAGATTTCATGGAGAAACCATGGAACGATTATTTGGATTAACAAATACCAAACATAAGATTATTGATAAATTTGGAATTTTCCCACGAATCTATTTTCTCCAAGGATCCAATTCTGAAGAAATTAGAGAATGGTATGATTTGGTGTATCATACTATATACCTAACCACTTGATTTTCCTGAGATCGAAGATTACTCGGTTGGATTAAAGATGCTGGTTCGAGATAATTTCGTAAATAATTTCACATAAAGATTGATGACACACTAGCACTCCATTTTTTCAGTGCTAGCCCTTATTTTGATGAAAATCAAACATATCCAGTATGGCACCTTATCCGAATGCAGAAGATTGTTAATGAAAGAAACATGATCTCAGACATTCACCGAGGATAATGTTCATTATCGTTGAGGGCTTGGATTAATAATCGTTAAATGATAGATGGAGAATGCTCTTAAAAAAACCTTTTGTATGGAAACCATAAAGATTAGGTTTGAAGATGATTTCTATAGACTGTAGGGGTTACTCCCGACTCGCAAAGAGATTTCTACCGTAAAGATTGATTTGATTAAGACAAAGAGAATCGTGGTTCTTCCCCCAAGCATTAGATTACATGGAAAGACGCTTTGTTGAAGAAAACAATCCATCAAGATTCCGTCAAAGCAAGTCTGCATAAAATCTACATAAAAGATGATTAAGTGACTAAAAGCAAAGGATAATATTCCAAAACCTACGCATTCCCCCAACATACCACCCGATTAGCACATGGTTTTCAAAAAGCAAGATGACAAATGAAGTAAAGTTTCATATTTTAGTAGCACTCGATTTCTAAACTAGAATGTTGAAAATTTTATTATGAATTGAATGCACCGACCAATTCCGAAGATTCCCTTTTCTTGCTTATTTCAACCAGAAGATGAGCGTGTGGGAGAGTTTTCAAAATTCATATAAGATTTGTAGTAATAGAGCTCTTTCCTTTCAATATTTTCTTGTAAATGTCAGGTTAGGTTTTATTCTAAGCCCAGTATTATGCATAAATAAAACGCATTTATTAAAAATCAAAGTCATTATTAAACCACAATGCACTAGCATTTTCTTTATTTAGTTGCATGGTCTTCCTAAGGTAGAAATGAATTGCATATGTCGGTAATACATAAAAACCACTGAAGGTGCTATAGTCTCGTCGTCAAGTCTGAAGTGGGATTAACAAGATGGCGCCCGCTTCCTCGACAGTATTCTGGCCAAACACAAATTGTGAAATAATAATGGGAGATGGTGACCCATACTATGTTTATTTTCGAATAAGAATAATTTTATCTTACATAATATGAAAGGCTTGATAGTAAAGATGATATGTATGTTATGAGCTGGGGCCATTGTATTATCTAAGATTTTGATGGACTATAGAACTGTTAGATTCCTGTTGATTTGTTGACTAGGTTCTATAATAAAAACAAAAATCTTAAATAATACAATGGCTAACAATATCCATAACATACATATCATGTTTATATTATCTAAGCCTTTCATATTATGTAAAGATAAAATTATTCTTATTCAGAAAATAAACATAATTATGGGTCCACCATGCTCCCATTATTATTTCTAATTTACTGTTTTTTGACCGAATAACATTTGGGAAGGCAGAGCCTGGCATCTCTGCTAATCCCACTTCAGACCGACGGAAGGACTTTCTCTTACCTTCACCGTGGGGACACCTTCAAATGTTACTAAAGACAAATTTAAATTGCTTCCTACCTTAGGCGTATAAGCAAAGAAATAAAAAAATACTAATGAATTTAATGGACCAATAATGACAAATTTTTTCTGAATAAGTATGATTTTATTTATGCATAATACTAAGGCTTAGAATAAAATCTAGCCTGACATTTTACAAGAAAATATTACTTAAAGGAAAGGAAAATTAGAGTACTTAGAAATCTTATATAGGTCGAAAGCAAATGCCACACTTTGTATCTACACATAAAGAAATAAAAAACTTAAGGAAAGAGGAGATTCCGCCTCTACAAACTAGTGGTTTATATTTATATAGAAACTTTGGAATTGAATTCCGAATTTCAATTCATAATAAAATCTTCAACAGCTCTGGTTTTAGAAATCAGGTGCTATAAATGTAAAACTCAGTGGAAAATTTTAAATTTACATTTTTCAAAAAAAAAAAAGAAAAAAGAAAGGGGGCAAAACGGTAATTTATCGGAATAGTCCGCAAAAAAGTTGGGATTTTTATAGATCTTGGATGATGAAACAGATTGCACCATTGGAATCATCTCGCGAAATCTAGTTACCCAGTCGAATTTCGTTGAATTCCGAGATAGTCGAAATTTCACGTATTTCGAGGCAACGGTCGGGCAACACATGGTGAGCCATGTGGATGACACATGGCGAACCATGTGGGTGACACATGGCAAGCCATGTGTCACAATGCATGGCAAAGGCATGCATGTGTAACACATGGCAAGCCATGTGTGTGACAAATGGCAAGCCATGTGTCAACATGCATGTATTCTTCAACACTATATAAGGCCTTCTACACATGGGGTCTCAAATGCGCTCTCGCGGGGAGCAAACAAGGAGAAGGAGGAGGAAGGGAAAGGAGAAAGGGAGGAGAGGAAAAGAGAAAGGGAGGAAAGGAAGGGTAAAAGTGAGGAAAGGAAAAGAAAGGAAAGAAGAAAAGAGAAGAAGAGGAGGAAGAGAGGAAAAAAGAGGAAAAGGAAGGAGGTTAGATATAGGAGCAAACCCGACTAGCAAAGAACCCTGAATCGCGCTACAAGAGGTGGCTTCTCCTACTCCGGTTATTTTACGCCTTAGCCGCTGTGAGAATGGCCTAGCTGGCTCTGCCTCTGGGTTTTCTGGGCGAACTTGTATGTTGTGTGGTTTGCTCAGGATCAGGTGATGGTCAAAGACCTAGTTTCATAGGGTTTCGGACCGTCCGAAACCGAACATCGTGTTTTCGATACAGCAAAACTCGGAGCAGAGCGGCAACGGTGTGCCCAAATTTTCGCACAACCCTGTGACCTGCCTGTCAACTTCTTGGACGCCATAACTTTCGCTCGAACTCCGATTCGTCGTAGACTCACAAAGCCTGCTATGTCTATAATTTAATAAGATAAAGTGCTCAGCCAAAATGTTAGGCTTAACATTGGTCTAGGTCACGGACAGTTGAGGAATACCATTCCGGGCTCTAACTGCTGCAACCGCTTTGTAACCGAAATGTTTAGGATTGCATATGGCCTGAGCAGGGAATTGCGTGTTGAATGTTTTGTGTGGTATTTACAAAATCGGACTTTCGACTAAGTCCAGATTATTTAGGCTACATGGCCATATTTATGGCGGAATGGCTAATGTGTGTTATTGCTATAAATTCAATGACATAACGAATATGTGAAATTATGACATATGTGTGATGAAGATGGAAATAATTATATGTATCATCGTATGATTGACACACTATGTCTCGTACTGGGAATAAGGAATCTATAGCATTACTTGCCTAAGTAATGGTTGGAATTATGTTAATACATGCTTGAATGATGTGTTGACATGAATGAACTGAATGATAGAAAAGATGTAGTGCATGCTTATGTGATGTACTGATTTGAATGTATGGAATATTAACATGACTGCATGTATGCCGATGTTGAACTGAATATACGGAATGTCAGGTGCATTAGACATGAGCGTTCATAGCACACACATAGCGATGTGTAGAAGGTCCATGTAGAGGTCTTCATACATTGGTCATGTGGGTTTGAGTGGCACAAATTGCATTACATTGGTGTGCGGTAACACCCCGCATTACATGGGGTGTGTGTACATGGCCTGCACCAAGCCATGTTAATCGTGAGAGCTTCGAAATGGGACGAAGTCCACCGTAGTTCCATGCTGTTAAAATGAAATGAAAATGAAATGTGTAACGCCTCGTCCCGAGAGGGTGTAAGGTACGTGTAACCGTAGGGGCGCATATGTGTACCAAAAGATTTTCTTAATTATTTAAGTGCCATTGTAATATTATTTTTTTTAGTAGTTTTTAAGGATGAAATTGTGAAATGATAAAATTGATCGAATCTGAATTTTTGCAGAACAAGGGCAAAGCTGTAATTTTCCAAAAAGGAGATGAAAGTCATAAATGAGAAGAGTGTATGCTATTTTTAGAAATAACAAAAGTTGATTGGAAAATATTTAAGTGATTGAGGACCTATTTGTAATTAAAGGAAACTTGAGAGTATATAAAGGAGATGAGACAAACAAATTTCATTTTGGTCTCATTTTTGGCTAGGGCTTCACGATTGGAGGAGAAAAGGGAGAAGAAGAGAGGAAGAAGAGGAAGAAGAAGAAGGAGAAGAACAAAGGTATGTTTTCTTGTATGGGATCAAGTGTATTTTGATGCATGTGTGGCTGGCTTGGGTGGTGGATCAAGGTGGTTTGTCTATGGAGATCGTTTGTTCCAAACCTAGGGTTTTGGTTGAGAGATCACTCCTAACTCCTAGATTTGTTGAATTCATGTGGGTAAACTCAATTGGTATGAGATAACAAGGAATTCTTTCACATTTATATGGTTTTTATGGATTGCGGATCTTGCATGAATTCTGGGATTTTTACTCAGTGGTTTGGTTATAAGAAGTTCTAAACCACCAATACAAGTGTGGTGGAGTTGTTTTGGGTAAATTCCATGATGGTTTTGAGGAATGGTTGTAAAAAGGAGAATGTTGGTCTTTTTTAAAGGAAATGCTGTCAAATTTTGGTAAAACCCCTGTTTTTGTTTTGGCTATAGATTAAGTTATAATCATCCAAATGAATTAATTCCAATTGGTAAAGAACCATAAGTGAGATAGGGATACAAAATGCATGTAAGGACCAAGAGAAAATTGTAGCCTCTAAGGCCCCAAATACGGACTGAAAAGTGAGATCAGAAGCTCTAAGGCTCCCAACACGATCGAAAAGGTGAGCCTGTACTCACCTATATGCTCTCATTTTGGGTATTGTTGTAGTGTTTTCGCTTATATGGAGTTTCACTCATCTAAATTGAGTGATTTAAAATTTGCAAACTAGAAACTAGGAATAAGTTAGATGAAGAAAGTGCATGCAAATTGTAACCCCAAAGTGCTCTAGAAATGTTTCAGTGGAGCTATGTGCAGATTCTGTTCCGTCAATTTGAGTAATCTAGATGTAAAATACAATAATCCTGAGTTTTGGTGATCCAAATTCTGATGATTCTGAATTGGAGAAGAAACCTTAGAAACATAGCTTCAAATGAGTGAATAAACAATTTCCAATTTATGGAGTTAAGACCCCAGAAATCAAGGATAACAGTAGGTGATTCAAAGGAGCTAACCAATTAGCATAAAAAAATGCTATAATCCTCAGGTTATGTGGTTGAGGGCCTTAGAGAAGGAATTTTAAATTTTAAATTTAAATAGATGTCATTGGATATATAAAGGACTGATATGGTGAGTTTCATAATGTTTGAAGACCATTTGAATAATTTTTGGGTAATAAAGTCCAGAGAGTATTGTTGGAAAAAGGTTTGCCAAAATAAGTGGTTTTTTTAATTAGGGGCTTTTTAGTGCTCAAGGGTAAATTATTCATTTGGCTTTATATGAATGTTGTGTGACCCTAAAGTGACTTGCGTGTGAAGTACGTTAAGTTTTACGCTATACGCAAGTGATTAATGTTTTCGTCGTATTCGTTTGACTGTGTAGGCTAAAAGCAAAGGCGGGAAAGTTGTTGAGTCGTGCTCAAGTTTTGGTAAACAAAAAGGTGAGTGTTCTAAACCTATTTTTCAAATACTAGTGTATTATTATGAATCGCTTTTACGCTGGTATTCTAATGGTTTTGATTGTAAACCATATTTAAAGCAAGCAATGAGTTTTAGCAATCAAACAATGGTTTTGATTTAAACCATATGTGAAAAGCAAACAAGTAATGGTTTTGATGTATTCAACCATACTTTTAAAAAGCAAGCAAGCAATGGTTTTGAGTTGTAAAACCATCTTTCAAAGAGCAAGCAAGCAAGCAAAAGTATATTTTATAAAACAGGCCTAACGAAAATCCCTAGTTTTAAGCAAGCATACCGGTCAGAGGTATTCCGTACATGCGCGGTGGTGTTAGGGCATCATTTCATGCATTTTAGATTTGCCTGGTCGACAAACTTAGTTCATGCATCATGGCATTTAAAGGAGACCGTGGCACGTACTGGAGTATATAGGGTTAGCGCACTAGCTAAATTATGGTGACGTAGACCAAGGTCATTCCACCATATTTACTAGAAAAAGGGGAAGTGAGCCAAGGCCCTTCCACCTAGGTGATGTGAATCTGAGTCCCCACCCCACTGGCTGAGCTTCCTGTGCTTCCGTTGTTTACTAGGGTACAAAGAAGTAAAGAAAGGCTCCAAAGGGTTGACATCTTGATTTATAAGCATTTTACTACGCTTTAAAATCAACCACCGGTAAGGCAGCATTTTATGAAAAGTTTTTAGAAACTTTTTACAAGTGGTCAAGCCTAGGGCTCTCAAGTATGACAAGCTTTATAAACTTTTAAAGAAGCATGCAAGAGGTCTATGAAAAGTTTTATAAACCTTGAAGTAAGCGGTCGAGTCTGTGCTCCTGTGGTTTATAAAAAGTTTTATAAACTTTAAAGCAAAGTAAAGTGCTACAAGAGGTCTATGAAAAGTTTTATAAACTTTTAGCCAGCAAAGCAAGCAAGCAAGAGGTTTGCGAAAAGTTTTAGAAACTTTAAGGCAAAGTGGTACAAGGCAGGAAAGAACATGAAAAAAGTTTTAGAAACTTTTAAAGCAGAGCAAGCAAGGTTTATGGAAAATGTCTTGTAAAAGAGTATTTTGCAATGAGATATTTTCAGAAAAGTAAACATTTTATAAAGCATACCACCGAACTCGCTTAGCCTATTATTTTGTTGTTTTAAAACTATTTTCCAGGTCCAGGCACGCCGGATGCTAGAGCATATTAGGATTCCCGACTTTTTTGTATCAAGTTATTAAATAACTTATGTAAGGAAATACTTTTGAATTTGTACAGCTTGAGCATATGTATGTACATAGCCTTGTATTATGAAATGTGATGAGCCCGAGGCTCTTTGGAAAGAGTGTGTTATTATTACATTTTTGCAAAGTGTAAATTGTATATATGTGTTCTCTGGGATATGTCCCAGATGTGGCCAGTATGTTGCTGAAATTTTATAAAATCACAAGTTTAGATAAGAAAAATTTTTATATGAGTTTTAGCAAGAACACCTAGCTTCGCCCAAGGCATTCTCTACTGGAAGTAACAAATGGGTTTCTATAGGTGGCTCGTGACACTTCTCCACACAGTATGGTGGGTGTGGATAAAATGTGCTCGCGAGCAAGTAGAGGATTGATACCCCTCAGTGAAGCCTAAACCTGGCACAAAACTGACCCACTAGTGAAAGCCCGAAAATGTTGGAGGGTGGGAAGAGATCCCGCAAGGAGACCCCGAAGTCTCTTTGCCCAAAAGATACGAAACGATTAAATAAATATGACATAGGACTATGGGTTGTGAGATGGGAGCCTGGACTAATTTAAGATTGATTTCCTATTGGCACTTAGGTGGTGGGTCAAAGGCTGACCCAGACTTAGGGCATGTAGAGTGTCGCCCCATACATGTGCATGTATTTTTTTCCATGATAGATAACATGTATAATGCATTATTGTCGGGTTTTGATCGTGTCGATCATTCGCATGTGCACCTAGGTGGGGAATAGCCCTATAGGGATTTATCTCTACTGGCGTTAGCTCACCTCGCTGTAAATCTCCCTTTCTGTGTATATAGGATGTGCATATGTGATGTAGTCTCTTAGAGGCCGGATTATGAAGCTGTCTGATTGTGCCTTGATTCATGTTTTGTGTATATATTAGAACAAACCAGTTTTAATATATGTTTTAAGAGTGATGTAATAACTCTGGATCTATATAAATGTGTGATCAATCACATGGACGTAGTATGGATTTATGGGCCCTATTGGGTCATTTTACTTCATGTATGGGTCTCATGATATGAGACACACAGCCACAGTCGACGGTGGTCAACCCGGACCCTGCCTCGGGGGCGCCACAATAAAAACCATGAGAGCTACTTTACAATGTCCCGCTTTGAAAACCACGCTAATCAATCGTATGTCAGGGAAATCAGGCGGTTTTGGAATCTTATCCTTCTTAGTCATAATCATCTTAGAGATTTTAGTCCAGACGTGTCGGTATCTCGATGGATTGTTTTCTTCAAAGAAAGCTCTTCCACTTAATCTAATGCTTCGAGGGAAGAACACAATTCTCATGTCTTAATCAAATCAATCTTTCGAGTAGAAATCTCTTCAGAGCCTGAGTAACCCCACGCCACAGAATCATCACCAACCTAATCTCGTTTACCATAGCTCCTAAAAGGTTTTTTACAGCATTCTCCATCCGGGTCGCACCAATTATTAATCCAAGCCCTCGACGGTAATGAACATTATCTCCTGAACGAACAAAAAATTCAGATCCGAAATCATGCCTTCACACAATCTTTCGTATTCGATAAGGTGCCATACTCGGGATACGCCTTGATTTTCACTGAAATCGTGGCTACACCAAAATCGAGTGCGTAGTGTGTGTCATCAATCTTTATGACGAAATTATTCCCAAAATTGTCTCGAATTAATCGCTTTTAATCCAACCCGATAATCTTCGAATTCCCGAAATCAAGTGGTTAGGTATATGGTGTAGCATACTACAAAAATCATACCATTCTCTAATTTCAGATTGGATCCTTGGAGAAATAAATTGGAAAAATTCAAGATTTATCAATAATCTTATGTTTGGTATTTGTTAATCCAACAATTGTTCCATGGTTTCTCCATGTAATCTCATGATCTCTCGCTCCCGTGACATCACCGGGTTATCAAAACTGGTTTTGTTTTGGACAACTGCGACGAAGAGAAATAATATTTGATGATTCACCTTTTCAAAAGCATCTTTTCTAAATCATCTTTGATATTGATGGATGATATATCAATATCCGCTGAAAAAGAGTAAGAATCATTTCTATAGTTAGTGTAATCTTCACCATTATTTCTGACGCACCAAACTTTTTAACTTTTAACTTTACTTTTCAATGGAGGTCTCTTGACGACAAGTTTCCATCCAGCAATCGTAGCGATTATGATTTGATCAAAAATCTTGGAGATCTTTGCAAGATTGTTAATCACTTCATCAATCTTTGGCTTTTCTGCCATCTCTAGTTAAAAAATCTGCAACAACATTTTTATGTGAGCGAATAATTTCAATATCAAAAATATATTCAGAGCAATATGTTTTCCATCTAATAAAACTCTTGTATTTAGGTTTAGAGGGTAAATTGTTTTTAATAAATGCTTTAACCTGAGTATTATCGCTCTAAAACAAATTTTTTCTAACAAAAATAAGGGAATTTTTTTAATCCTTTTATTATAGCTAAAAACTCTTTTTCATTAATGTGATAACGTTCTTTCGTTGGTCAGAATTTTTCATAACTGTTTTCTTCTTTAGTATTGTCGCCATGTACTTTTGAGGAACGTTTTCTAAGATTAAGTCATCTTCATCTAGTGGAAGTTTTAATTTTGGTAACCGCATAATCAGATTTTATAAATCTAATATGTTCTTCATGTTCCTAGAGAACACAAATCTATGTTTTTCGCAATAGGTTAATTTTCGTAAAGGTTTTTTGAGAATCGCAGGGAGATTTTTACAAAGATAATTTAATATGCCTAAAAATCTTTGTAGTTGTTTTCGATCCGTTATTTTTTCTGGAAAATCTTTAATTTTTTCTAGAATATGATTTTGTAATTCTATTCCTTCTGAATCAATTAATAATCCTAGAAATTCTATCTTAGGTTCTCCTAAGATGGACTTCTTTTTAGATAAACCAATACCATGTGTTTGGCATAAATTTATAAAGGTATCTAAAATGTTTTAGATGTTCTCGTTTTGAAGATACAAAGGCATATAATCAACATATAATATAAAATCATACTTAAAAATATTATCCATTTTTCTCTGAAAAATCTGAGGAGCATTTTTTAATCCAAAGGGTAGTACATTCCTGATCCACAGTGTCCTCGGGGAGTACTAAAGGCGCTAATGGCCACTCTTTATGTAATATCCTAAATATACCCTAGCAGCTTAATTAGCGAGGGTATATTAAAAGCTAAATGGAATTTTTCTAAATAAACGAGAGACCCGGAATTAATAATAAAGCTAAGGGTAAATATGTAATTTACCACTTGAGGACTTAAGTGTCATAAGATTAAAAGATGGGATGCCAAAATAGAAATTTAATAAGTTATATGCCATTATGGAAATAGAGAAAAGATGGATTTGAAATTGGAATGAATGGAAGGGCTTAAGTGCAAATAAAGAAAGTTAAGAAAAAAATGGGTTTTATTTACTTGGCCAAACATGGCCTTAACAAATATGGACTTAAGACCAAAAATTGGTCTCATTTGGTGAGAGAAAACCGTAGAGAGAGAGAGGAGAGCAAAAGGAGAAAAGAAAAGAAGAGGAAGAGGAAGAGGAAGGAAGGAGATCAAGCAAGCTAAGATCAAAGGTATGGAACTACATGGGGTTTTTAAAGCTTTGAATGGTTTTCCATGCAATTGTATGGTTATTAGTTTGTTCCTAAAAACCTAGGGTTTTGTTAGGATTTCTTCCTAACCTAGAATTCTTAAAAGTAAGCCTGCAAAACCCTTGAATAGACAAGAAGCACACAAATCCTCTCTTTCGAGGATGGATCTACAGCTCAAGGGCAAGTAATTGCTAGGGTTTAGAATAAACCCTAGCTAATCTACATGTTAGGGTTATGTATGGGTTAGGATCCATATAATAGTGGGTTTGAGAGTAAATCATGATAGGTTTTTGAATAAAGATAAGTATTGAAAGAGGAATTGGATAGAAAAGAGATTAGTAGATGACTGGAAATGGTTTATGTGTTTGAAGTATAGAATTGAATTGGGTATCAAAATATGGAAAAGGGAGGAAAATACACATTCTCGACATTTTTCGTGGACATGCACTGTACACCCCGAACACGTGCACTGCACATCTTGTGTTCGGTCATTTTAGCCAACATGTACCGTACATGTTAGACATGTACCAGACACCCTGCTCGCATTCCCAGCCACCGCCAGATTCGGGCCATAACTTCCTCATTTCTTATCCGATTTGAGTGATTCATGGCCAATTAAAATAGACTTCAAGGAAAAACCATCCATATAGAAATAGATATCGTCAAATTTGACTCTATGGCCCAAAATCCACTGAAGTGGGACCATGTGCAAACCAAACCTCGGTTTCAAAGCTGAACACAGAGGTCCGTTGTTTCGACGTGAATCAGCCCTTGCTCCAAATTGGGTGATCTGTTGAATAGAACCCTTAGAACCTTAGGATTTAAATGATTATAAGGACATAGTGTCAAATATGAAGTTAAGACCCCGGAAAATGAGTAATACAAACCGTCACCAAAATTCCAGAATGACTAGTTGGCATGAAATGCCATAACTTTAGTTTGGATGATCCGATTGATTGATTCACTCTAGTAAACTAGATTCATAAAGGAATGAATATATGAATAGGTGTGATCTCATAGGACATCATACTATAAGTATATGAAGTGCTATATGTGGGTTGCTTTCATGAAACAAGGAAAATAGAAATGCAATATGTAGATGGGTTCATAAAACATGAATATAATATGAATATAGGATATGTCATAAGATATGATAGGTATAAGTTATAAGATGTATGATAAGATATGATAGGATATCATAAGATATGATATACCTACAATACCCGGAATGATAGGCACATATGAATATAAGAGTATACAATGAACATATGATTGTCATGCATAAACAAATAGATGAACATGATAGAAATATAGAAAGATATGAATAGAGATAAAGACATGACAGTACATGAATAATAGGAATATATGATAGTTATACCGAAATGAATAAAATGGAACATGCTAGGAACACATCATAGAAATGCGTAAATTCTAAGAACGATAGAGATGAGCAAAAGATGACAAAGCATAGGAATGAGTACATGTACATGAATGATGGATATGATGTGGCAAATGATATAAAGGAATAGAATAGAGCAAAGATATATATATAAGGATCAGATGAATACAAGAGTGCATAGATGCATTCAAGGATATATGACAGACGGCATATATGATAATGTGAGACAAAAACTAAATGATAGCAATGATATGAATATATGTATTATAGAGATATATGAGAACCGTGAATATGAAACTACGTGATATGAGAACTAATACAAAGTAAAGTAACGATAGTATATATATATGCATAAGCAAATATGATAAATAATAGTTATTCATGCTTATGAGATATGTACGTAAAATGTAATAAAGTCGATTATTCGCTTTAGGACCTGTAGAGGCTAGATAGGCATGCCTATAGGAAGACATGCTTGCCGCAAAGATATCTTACAGACAGATATCGAGGCCCCTGCTTCGGGTCGGTTTATTATTAGATCCCGCTTTGGATCAGTGGCCCCAAGCAAGGGTCACCACAATAATCAAATCATTGTCTCGCATGCTGATAAGACTTCGTACAAATAGCATATGACATAGGTCATCGTCTCTGCATAAAGGATTTATACCTTCTATTAATACATAGAGATCACTGCCTGCACAGTTGATAGTGTACCTTCTGCACACTCCAGCTATTTCGAATCCAATTTCTAAGGTATTTATGCATATGAATATAAAAGAAAAAGGAAAAGTATACACAAAGGAAATGCATATGAAAAGCATATATGATATGATATGAGAAGCATAGCTCGCTTATGCGATGAGTGCCGCATAAAGCATAAGAACAAGAAGTACATTATAACTTGATATGAAAATAAGTATATACACAAAAGAAAAAGTATAGAAAGTATACAAACGCACAAAGTATAGGATAGATAGAATAAGAACGTACAAATGTATATGAAGTATAGGAATAGTATAGGATAACAGGATATGAAAAGTACAAGATGAACACATATAACAGGAAAGTATACAATAGTACAAGTATGAAATAAGAATGCAAATAAATCATAAACTGAAAGATGAAAAAGATATAGACTAGAGACATGATAAGTATAGGAATATGTAAAGTATTCGAAATAGGATTACATAAAAAGTATAAATAAAGGAGATGTCAAAGACATAGAACATGAAATAGAAAAAGATTGACATGCAATAGGAATATAAGATGATAAGGAATTACGTTATAGAAAAATGTTTAGATATATATAATGCATATGTATAAGCCTTGTGACGCCATTGGTGGTTGTCCATGTTATGTTCCCACTAAGCGTAAAGCTTAGGCACGGTGTTCAATCCAGGTAAAGTACGTGTCAAGACAAGGATAGAAGACGTAACATTCCCACATCGCAAAGCAGCCGACTCCAAAGATAGTGCTCACTCAAATACGCTCCGCAATCTCGATGTTTTGTAATAGAAATCAGATACGTATAAGGTATGGACCAGATAATGCAGAAGCAGATTCAGACTGACACCACTCCTGGTAGTTCTTTGTATATGTACAAATGATTTTTATTATCAAATTGTTTATGCACCCAATAGGTACAGTACGCCTCCGAAAGAACAGTCAACAGAGTCCCAAAGATAGTAGAGTATAATATATAGTATAGATAGTATCGCGCCCTACTTGCCTCGATCCTACTAACCTGCCTACCGGATCCCAAGTGATAATTTGGTATCGAGCAAAGGTTTAGGGCGCTTTTCCTCGAATAGCCTAACATAAATATGGTATAAGATGCTATTCTAGGTAGAGTATAAGATATCAAATATAGATAGAGTATACAGCTTAGTCTAGATAGAGTATAAGATAGAAAACAGAAATGCACACGTATAGAAAGTGTCGACCTCCTCGATGTGGATGTTCTTGTGTTTTGTATAGATGGAGTTTCTCCAATCCAGCTTGAAGAAGTCGTGATGAAAGCATTAAACCCGTGGAACAAGGGCTACCAGATCCCGATTTAATCACAAAGTGAGAGTCAGCTCAAGGTTTTCAATGAAGCCTTGCTAAAAATACGCAAGATATGGCCTTGATATCGATGGATCGCATGAGTCTATCAAGAAATATATAGAACCTGCGACCACTCTGCAACAGGTGACTTTTTGTCAATTGGTACAAGATGCTATGAAAGTCAAAAAATCTGAAATAAGTAACCAAGAAGGGTCTCAAAAGAAGACGGGTAAAAGAGCCAGTTTGAGTGCCAATTACAATTTCTAGTCTTATGAATCAATGTTTCTTTATTTGGTAGGAAATAACCATCAAAAATTGTATTATCATTTAACTGTTTGTAGTTAACAACCATACGGGCCTTATTCCTATTAATCTCATTTCGGTTTCTTACCATAAAGGCTGGGCTACTATGTGGGCTTTTTGAAGGCCTAATTAGATTTTAATCACACAATTTTTTTAATTGAAGTTGAAACACTTTTACATCTAACCTATTGCGGTTCTACGGGTTTTACCCTAATAATCTTATTGGGGTCTTTTAAGTCAAGAGTGGCATAAATTTTATTGTTATCCCAAAATTGTAAGGGATTCTCAACATAAAGTGTGACGCCCCATAACCGGGGTGTCTCGTTGACAACCCGTCAACCTGCGGAATACTCATGGATATCGGGTAACCGACATCACCCATGAAAATCGGGCAGAGTCTCCTTTGTACGTGGAGCTCTACCCAAATACAACCTGTCCCAAACAATCAACAATGACCACACAGGGTCCACATGCGAGTAAAATAATGGCCACTTGGGCCCCTGCATCAATACTCACAAAAAACATATCTCAACTATATACAATAGTTCAAGAGTTAATAAATTACTCTTATTTCAACATATATTAAAATTTACAATTTCTAATACATGTTATACAAAAGTCTCTACCAAAGCCACAACCCGGTTTTCAAACGTCAGCGGCCTAAGTGAGTGTCGTCCCTCATGTACACCCTGCACCGAAATGGCGATCTCGACAGGGTGAGCAAAGCCCAGTAGAGATAATTTCCTACATGGGTTACTCCCACCTAAGTGCACATGCATGGCAAACAATCACATTCAAGCAATTTCATGAACCTACTCGAATGTCTACATGACCAATCTCATGTCCCGAGTCCTCACCGACTCCCTCACATATGCCTAAGCCGAATGCGAGTAAAATATCCAATTTTCAAAACAAAATCTTTTTGTTCTCGAAAACTCACTACCAATTTTGGTAAAATATCGACTACTCCTCCCGTGCGAATTGCTGGATATCTCAAATGTCATGGTCCTCATCCGAAGTGATCCGTCACGCAACCCTTAAGCACACCGGAGTAATCTTCGGAAATTCCTTCACAAACATTTCCTCGTTTCTTCTTTCACTCATGTCGCACTCACTCCTAATATTCTGGTACGCCTGTACGCATACTTCGAACATTATGCCAATTCCAATGAATTATGATAATACAATTCACATGCATATATTAACATAATTTACTCACAACAATCATGTTATTCAATTTTCACATCAATAACACTAAAATTAGCTCACATGGGCTAATTAGCAAACACAAGCAATTCATTTTGAATCACTCAACATCACAAAAATCACACTGAATTCATGTTACTATTCACATGAACGCTGAAACCCCTGGCACTGCTCACATTACGTAAATAGGAATTTTCTCCACTCCTGGCTCAAAGCTTTAGATCGAATTCTTACGCTGCCAAGACTCAACATTCCTAACTATTTACATGGCTCTAGCCAAAGAATAACACAAGTAAGAAAAGATCCCTATCTCAGAGTTGTCGGACTCCAATTAACCTGTCCACGCCAGAGTCTCTCAATCGCTGCAGAACAACTTTATTTCTGTCTGGTCGAGAACCGACGATCCTAATGGCCAGAAATCTAGAGAGAAGTCACACTTTCTCTCTCTAGATTCCAAATCCAGCACCCCACTGCATCCCTTCACGTTTTGGCCTTCAAATGGGGAAGATGATATTGTTCATCTTTCGTCTTATTATCATTAACAATTCAATTAATTCCCTTCATGTCCCTTATTCTAGATTCTTGACACTTGACACTATCTAGGCCGTCCATTTCCATCATCTCTCTAATCTTTCCACACGTGTCACAAGAGTACATGTAGTAGGTGACTTTTGTCACATCACATGTCTCTCAAACTCCGCTTACTTCAAGACCCGACACTGGTGTCGAAAAACGTGAAATTCGATCGTTCTGGAGTTCGACGAATCGACGTGGTAGCTAGATTTTGCGAGATCATTTCAATGGTGAACCGCTTCGCCATCCAAGATCTAGAAAATTTGAGTTTCTACCCAATGACCATTTTGCCCTTTTCGTAAAAAAAATTGGAATTTTCTTCTGTTCCATAAAGGATCTGGCTTATTTGTCGACATAAATCATGACTTTTTAGTAATCGAGACTTAATTCTGAGTAAAGGCATAGAAAACTGCTTGTGCTGTAGGCATAGGTAATCACCACAAACACGCTTATGCTCGCACTTCTTATTTCCTTTATCCTCGCAAATGGGTGGTGATTACCTATACCCCTACCTTACTAAACTCGATTTGCTATGCCTTTACTCAAATTAGAATCTCGATTACTAAAAAGTCTTGATTTTTGTAATCAAATAAAAATTAAGCTTGAATCCCTTTATGTTGAGAATCTCTTACAATTTTGGGATAACAACAAAATTTATGCAACTCTTGAATTAAAAGACCTCAATAAGATTATTAGGGTAAAACCCATGATGATTGTACTGAGTTGTGATGTAAAAGAGTTTCAACTTCAATTAAAAGAATTATGTGATTTAAATCTAATCGGGCCTTCAAAAGCCCACATAGTAGTCAAGACCCGAGAAATTCCAATTTCTGAAAAGTAAAATCGTACTGGACATAAAGTAGTTAATTTTGGTTAAAAATCCGTAATTTATTCCCTAGATCCTTGATGAAAAACCAATTTTTCCTCCATTGGAATTGTCTTGCGAAATCTAGCTATACGTAAAATTTAGGTCGAATTTGAAGACCGTTAGATTTACGTTTACTTCGAACATCGCGTTTGAGTCTTTGTAAAAAGCGATTTTTCGATGCGATGAAAGTCACATATAACAAGTACTCATGTAAGTAAGTGGTATGGTAGAGAAATGATGAAAATGGGCCAGTAGAAATAGTGGAATGTGGCGGAGAAGAAGGGACATAATTGGCAATTTGGAATTTGATTAAATGGCACTAAAAGACAAAATTTTGTACAGTGTCGTCTCCTTCATTTTTGAGCCAAAAAAAAAACGACCGAGTAGTGGCTGAGTTTTAATTTGTAGTGAAGAGAGTTTCCGCCTCTAGAAATCTGACGGTCGGCCCAGGTCGACGATCTTCGGGACCAGAAGGAAAGGCTGCTCTGCGCGGAGGGCCCGCATGGGTCTCGGTTAAGGATTTAGAAAAACTCCCATGAGGTGAGGTTCTCCCTACTTAGGTTTATTCCCTCTTTAAGTACTTCTGAATGTTTGAGGTAGATAATTTATCGGTAGTTTGATGATCTTGGCTCCATGGGATCGAATTGATATAAATTTTTGAAATCTCATTGTTGCAGCCGTGACTGACCACGGCTGGTTTGGGTGTCAAATTGTGTTTTTCCATGATGAATCATGTATTGATTGGAATGAGGCCGGAAATGGCCGGGAAATGCCGAGTTCCGCAAGGTGAACCCGATGAATTAATGAATTTTTGGGAATAATAAGTAAAGGTTTATTATTCGAAACGGTGTTCTCAAAATAATTTTTGTGAATTAATATGTTTGATCGAGTAATTCCATTAAATTGCCGTGTTTGATCGTTAGCCCAAGTTAGCTAATTTTGATGTGATTAATTAATTTACATGACATGATTGTGAATTAAATTTTTGTAAATATATGCATGTTTATATATTTACACCGTAGTCATTGTATTAAGAATTGGCATACATGCATTCACATATGAACACCCTAGGACTATAGGAGTGAGTGCTTGAGATGAGTCTAGAGAAAATGGTTCGAAGGAGGGTTGTCTAAAAATATTAATTATCGGAGGGAGTCCAAATTAAAAATATCAATCGTCGGAGTTGGTGATATTCATCGGAGGAGTAGTCCACGAACAAAAATATCAATCGTCGGAGTTACCCAATTGATATTCATCGGAGGAATTAGTCCACAAACAAGTAATATCAATCGTCGGGTGCCCCGAATTGATATACATCGGAGGTTGTCCACGAGCAAATAAATATATGAATTCTCATACGAGAGGCTTAGAGCGAGTGTGAGAGAGTCGTGAGGACTCGGGATGCGAGTTAGTCATGTAGACATTCAAGTAGAATCATGCATTTTGCTTGGATGTGTGTTTATTTTGGAACATTGCGCACTTAGGTGAGAGTAGCCCACTTAGAGGCGATTCCTGCGAGCATTAGCTCGCCTATTCAGAGGATATTATTTTGGTACGGGAGCGTCTTGAGGGACGGCTCGTCCTAGGGATTGAGGATTGGAAGAAAGTCGGGTTGTGGCTTTGGTTGATGATATATACATGTATTGAAATGTCAAATTTAATATATGTATTATATAAGAGTGAAAATATTGTACCTCTGTAAGTGGTATATAGTTGGATTCATAGTTAGTATGTATTATGAGTATCGTTTGTAATTTAGTGGCCGTATTACTCATGTTATTGGATATATTGGATATATTGGATCTATTGTAATGTTTGGGACAGATATATGCAGGTTTTGTATTTGGGTAGAGCTCCCCATCTGGAGACTGCGATTTCGTGAAAAATGTCGGGTCGCGACATTCCGCAGTATTAAGCGGGTTGGCCAATTGATTAACGGACCCTCGGGATTTGGGACGTCACAGCTTGATATCAGAGCTTAGATATACGACTACCTAGGGCTTGAGGGGATTTGGGCTTAGGCCATAGTCTTTGGTATAAAACATCACCACTAGGTGTGGTTCGATGTTGAGCGTAGGTATGAATTACCTAGGAAATCCGCGGGACAAACTAGGACAACGCTTATCGTGTGTTGGTGTGTTTGTGTGATTTGATGATTTGTGTGTGATCATGTATGAATGATGTTTTATAACATGGTTTGTGATATGTTATGATGTTTGGGTGTTTAGGTAATTAGCACTTATTATGTTCGAAAAACAAATCTTAGGAGTTTACGGTGTGGCTGGATAAGGAAATAAATTGTAATCAATTTATTTGGTTTATTGGATGACAAAATAAATTTTTAATAAAAATTTTAAGGTGTTAGAACACTTTGAGGATTCTGATGGTAAAAGCTTGGAAAGGAAAATAAATGAAAAAATAAATGAAAAAATGATAAAGTAAAGAAAATAAATGTCATAAATTTATTCGGTTATGAGGTGAAGAAAATAATTTTCTAAGGTTTTACAAGTTGTAAAATTGAAGAGAATGGAGTAAAATAAGTATATTTGAAAAAAATCCAAATCAAATAAAATTTGACAAAATTTTGAAAATAAAAATTTCAAAATGAAATTTTGAAAATAAAATGTTTATTGAAAACAATATTTTAAATGCAAAATTGATTGTCTTGCATTACCTATAAATGTAAGGACAATGTGTATACATGATTTATGTGTATGATTAGTGTCTCGGGGCTGTGTTTATGCCTTAGAGATACTGTATTGAGATTTAATTTGCCATTGAACTGTATAGATGGCTAGTCGAGGACGAGGACGTAGAGGGCGTCCACGGGGTACTGGTCAGGCACCACCAGTGTTTGATCAACAGGCTTTTATTAAGGGTGTAGGTATTCTGGCCCATTTGCTATCGCCTGACTGGTATGGCAATTAGACAAGAAGATCCCCAGTAACCTCGGAGGTTTGAGGCGTATCATCCTCCGACATTCACGGGGAGGAGGTCAGATGGTGTTGGTAGACCATTGGTTCATGCGAATCGAGAGCGTGCTAGGCTATGGAATCACCTCAGTGCGACCGGGATCGGGTTAGGCTGCATTTCGGCCTAGAGGGCGGGCCGGGTATGGTGCGCGCGAGAGAGGCGGGGCGGGCGAGCGAGGCGAGAGAGAGAGAGAGGGCGAGCGAGAGAGCGAGCGAGGCGAGCGGCGCGAGCGGGCGAGCGGGCGGGATGGACTGGGAGCTCTGGAGACTTAGAGTTATGACATGGGCGAGTTTCGGGGGAGGCGTTCATGGGTAAAGTACTATCCGAGCTGAGGCATGCGAAAGCTCGGGGGTTCCTAGAGAGGCTGACGAGGGCGATGGCCCGTGATGGATTATGTGACAGCTAGGTTCATGAGCTAGCATGGTTGTTGATGATCACGTGGCCGGGACATGGCCCGAGTTAGGAGATTTCGAGAATGGGTGGGATTGTCCGTCGGGCGGGATCTTAAGATTTCGCCTACGAGACATGGACTCAGACTTCGCTTCACACGATTTTCGTGACCAAGGCCAAGATCGGGCATGTGAGACGGATCAGCCCCCCAGAGACGTGGATCCTGTGGTTTTTGGGATAGCACAAATTCTAGTCACTACAGGACAAGAGGATACAAGATTTTCCTCCACAACGGTACAGCCAGAGGCCGGGCCTCAGCTTCGTGGAGCTACACTCCGGCACCTCACATTTCACAGTAAGCCCGGGGCCGTGAGTATGGGTAGAGGTAGAGGACGAGGCCCACAAAGTGTGACATCAAGGGTTCATGGTGTGTCTACGCCATCACACCGCAGTCGAGCCGCTAGACGCTGCAGCTATACAGGCATGTTTATCTCGCCTATGGGCAGAGTGTTATTTGATTATGGTGCTTGTATTCATTCATTGTTGCATTAGTCGTGATCGAAGGCTTAGAGTTGAGACCTTAGAGGAGCCTTTATGAGTTCTCCCTAGGATTAGTGGCAAGAATAGGATGATATGTCTAGGGTTATGAAATGGAGATCTCGAGGACTCCACTACAAAGTGGACCTGAGGATCATGGACATGTCAGAGTCTCGATGTCATCCTGGGGATGGATTGGCTGATAGCTTACAGGGTCGTTATCGATTGTGAGCGTAGGAGGGTTACCGCCTACACGCAGGATGGTACTCGTGTGGTGTTTCAAGGAGACAAGCATGACATTTTACCCCATACAGTATATGAGTCCGTGTGTCGATACGCTTAGCTGCCATAACAGCCTTACCCCGGGAGGACGAGGAGAGACCAGACTTAGATCTACCTTTGTAGTAGCGAGTATGTGGATGTTTTTCCGTATAAGTTACTGACTACCTCCACAGAGGGTGAGACTTCGCAGATCGAAGTTACACTCCTCAGCATTTCACTCCATCTCTATGACTCGCATAGATGGCACCAAGCTGAGCTGAACTCAGAGTCCAGCCATGCGAGCTACTGGACAGCAATTCATTAGACCGAAAGCACTTCACCATGGGGCGCTCCACTTATTTGCGAAGAGACAAGACCCTTCGATCATGCATTGATTACCGATGGGCCATCAGGTTATTTATCAAGAATCGTACCATTAATGAGGATTGACGATTTGTTTGATCAATTGAGAGGAGCGAGTCTACCTAAGATAGACCTTCAGATTGGTTACCACGTGAGGGTTAAGGATACAGATATTCCAAGACATTGCCAGACGCTAAGCATGGGCACTTGGAAGTTTACTTTATGATGCCCTTTGATCGACGACGCGCCAAAGAAGATTCATGGATCTCATGCATAGGATATTCCAACCCTATTGAGATCAGTTTGTCGTAGTCTTCGTGGATGACATCTTGATCTACTCCCAGTCAGAGTGGGAGCATGAGTATCACTTGAGGATCGTTTTACAGTTGTTGAGAGACCACGCCAGCGACGCGCCAAGTTCAAGCAAGTGCCAGCTTGGCCATCGAGGTGACTGGGACACGTGGTGTCGCATCGGGAGTGCCGCCACCCAGAAGGTCGGTGCGTTGATGAGTTGGGAGAGGCTGAAGCGCCGAGATACGTAGTTTCTGGGATTGGGCTGGTATTACAGAGATTCATCGAGGATTTCTCCAGATAGCAAAGATTTCAAGTAATTAGGTTGACCTGGCGAGGTCAAGTTTGATCGATGACCGATGCGTAGGAGGCATTCCAGAGTTGAAGAGGAGACTTACTCAGCCCCATCTTGATAGTTTCTCGACAGGGTACATGCAGGTATTGTGATGCCTCGAGGGCCTGATTGGGATGTGTTTCTGATGCACCGGAGGGTAGTAAAGCTTATGGGTTCTCGTGTATCAAGAACTCTGTGCACTACCCCACACACGACATGGAGTTGCGGCCGTAGTTCTTGCCTTGAAGACGGCGCCACTACTTACACGGCGAGGAGTTCGAGGTGTACTGCATCATAAAAGTTTGAAAATATATTTTCACGCTAGCCGTGGACCTCAATATGAGGCAACGATAGCGGATGGAGTTCCTAGAGGATTATGACTTACCAGATTACCATCCCTGAAGGCAAATGTGGTACGATGCACTTAGTCGGAAGTCACGGCGGCATCGCAAGATAGCCGTGAGCCATATAGACAGATCGCGACAAGCTGACTACAAGACAAATGGTGCGCACTGGTGGTACTGGAGTTTAGTACTACACCATCTCTCATGGAGCAGATCGATTGAGTCCCGCGCAGGACGTAGAGATAAAGCGCCATCCCATCAAAAATGGTGCATACCAGTGACGTGACGAGGGCCGGACCGCTCACATAGATGGTAGTCTTCGATATGCGGACGGCAAAGGGTTCCCCGCCGACCGATTCGGAGAGGAGATTCGTGGAGTTTCATTGCTCTCGACGGTTGCATCCGTGCACGTAAGATGTACCGTGATCTTCGCCGCCACTCTTGCCAAGGACGCAGCTATAAGCATGACGCGGTATGGGGCGATAGTGGATCCACCGCCTCACGGCCGGCATTTTCTAGCCGTATGGATGACTCTTCGCCTCGAGAGATTCTCACCGTTGTACATTCGAGAGATACCGCTGCGGAGTACCAAAGATCCATAGTGTCTGCATAGGGACCTGTTTACGTGCACTTTTTGGAAGAGTTTCCAAAAGGCTATGGGCACACGACTGACTATGAGTACAGCGTTCCACCCTCAGACAGATGGTCAGTCTGAGAGGACTATACAGGTATTAGAGGACATGCTACGAGCATGCGTCCTGGATCATAAGGGCAGCTGGGAGGAGCATTTGCCCTTAGTGGAATTCGCCTACAACAATGCTTATCGTGCGAGTATACGCATGGCACCGTATGAGGCAATCGTATGGAGGCCACGCAGTCACCATTATGTCGGACTCAGGTGGGTGAGAGCTCCATCAATCGGGTCCCGATTCGATTAGAGACATCTCCGAGAAGGTGTGACAGACCCGACCCGGATACCCTCCCCGGATTTCCCGGGTGGTCCCGTTTAGTGAAGTCCCACCAGATAATCCCTAGGGAAGATACTTCTGAACCCCACCTTAAGGAAGGGAGTAACACCATGTATTAATTTAATACCTAAATATACATAAATATATGGCAAAACCCGCAACAATTATAAATGAGGTCTCAAAAGTTTCATACAAATATCGAAGCCAAGAGTATTGTGGATTTAGGGGTACAAGTAGAAATGAATAAGTCCAAAAACAACAAACTTTAATAGATAAATGCGATAGAGTACGACAATTGCATGAGAGAGCGACGTCAACTGCGCGAATAGGCCCTACTAACATTCCGACTCTGTGTGGAACAGATTTAAAACAATAATGTGAGATAATAAATCTCAAAGGAGGGCAGGTTTATAAGGAAAAATAACATTTTAATATTTCAATGGTTCTCCTCTCAAAACCTTCCGTTCACTCTTTGTAAAGTTCCCCGTTTAGAAACATTTCACAAAACCCAACTTTTACTACAAGTCCAACATATGCAGATCATGCTCAACAAATTAGCCGTCCCAATGTTAAGAAAACATAATCTGAACTGTACACAACATAAAGCCAAACAATAAGCATGTATAGTCACCAGGAAATAACGTAACCATGAAATGCACCATAATCATAAGTATTTAAAATAGTTATACCATATTTAGAAAAATCAACAACATCCATACCACATAAATCCATCATAAATCGTCGATGCCGACCACGACACCGCGGACAACTAATGAACCCGCGGGTTACACTCCGCCATCACGTGGCAATTAACAAACCTCCAAGTAGACCCGGCCATCACGTGGCAACTAACAAACTCCAGACCCTTGGCCATCACGCGGGCAACTAATAAACCTCCAGGTAGACCCGGCCATCACGTGGCAACTAATAAACCTCCGGGCGTCCGGCCATCACGTGGCACCTAATAAACCTCCGTAAACTCCGCCATCACGCGCACTAACAAACCCCGGTAAACTTGGCCATCACGTGGCACTAACAAACCTCCGGTAAACCCCGCCATCACGCGGGCACTAACAAACCTCCGAAAGTGAACCTGTCCACGCGGTCTCAATAAACCTCCGGTAAACCTACCATCACGCGGGCAACTAATAAACCGGTAACCCGCCATCATGTGGTAAATCCAATATAACCGTTCCTTTCTCACATGTACCTTTCCAACAATACCGTATTAGAGTCAGTCCACAAAATCTCAAGATCCACTTTTTTTTTTTTTTTAACAATAGTTTTTCAAGATAGTTTACAACCTCAATCCATGTACTCCAAATATCCAAACACCACAAACTCATCCACGAACACAGTAAAACTTGCAAATAATTAAAATGTTGACAAAATTCACATGAAATAATAACTTGTTTTATATGAAACCGAAAATCATGTTTGAATGCAAACTAACATCCGATGAAAAATAAGATTTATGGGTATTTTATCACAATAGATATATCAACATAATACCCCAAATCATTTAAAAGCATATAAACCACTACGACTATAGACGCCTACCCCGCTCCCGTTAATCGTCTCCTACTCTAGCGCTGAACATCGGAATATGATAAACTCCGCTTGCGCCTAATAAACGAACCAACAACCTTAGGATGCCCCAAGGCCTTAGAATAATTGTTAGAACTAAGAACTATCCAAATTGACTCCGATGTCCACTACATAGCGTGTCTCTATGTGCTCGATACTCCAAAATTGGGGTTTTTCACCGAGCTAATTTCTCTAAATTGAACCATTCAATAATTCCTAAAAACATCCAATTTCACTAATACAACTTCAATTTTTCCAAATTTGACTAATTGTACTCTATTTCAGTCCCGACTTCTCGGTAATTACCCGAAACAACCTAAAAATGGAAACCTAACCAAACGATGTCCAAAATTTACAAACCACATATCAATGGAAAGCCCAAGAGACCAGGAACTCATTGGTACCATTACCTTGGTCCAACAACAGGTCGGAAAACTCGATCTAACCTTCAATGATTTTGCTTTTCACAGAATCTCCAAACGTTGAGGAATCGCAAAAAGGACCACGATGAGTTAAGAAGGTCCAAAATGGTGGAAAGGAGCTACTGGAAGTTCCGAGGTGGCCTGGAACATTCTGGAATCACAAACTCAGGAAAATCGAGGCAGCCTGCCGGGTTCGGCCATCAGATCCCCGGCTGGTCCGGCCGCGCTGGCTTTAAATTTTACTACTGCATCATCCGGCTGGCACCTGGTGGTCCGCGTTGTACAAGAACTCCGCCTGGTGCCCCGTCTGGTCCGATTCTCACTTCAAGGCTGTGTGGCTAATACTCGCCCAAAAGGTGTTCCCGCTTCGAGAGTTTTCTCTTAGGGTTTTGGGAGTCAAGTGTTGTTTTCGGGCTGTGGCTCCATTCGTATCACAAGCTATGTCTATATAGGGTCTAGGGTCGCTTCGTAAAATCCCATGTAACTCGACACCGATAAAGGCTACCGTTGAACTCTCTAATGGCCGTAACCCTTATCCGTAAGTCGGATTGTGACGCCCGCCCGCCTATGAACTCGTGATCGACGAGGCCTACGAAACGGTGTCTTAGTTAACCCGAACTATTCTCCGAAAAAGTTAAACTTGGTCAACTTTGTCAAACTTGGTCAAACTTTGTCAAACTTGGTCAAACTTTGTCAAACTTTGTCAAACTTGGTCAAACTCGGGACATTTGGTGCTGGATCATTACACCCAATTCCCTTAAAGAAAATTTTGTCCATTTAATCCGTACCTTGTTAGTGGAAGAGATTTATGATACTGGCTCCGCATCCGTCTCCCCCCTGGCCCCAAGTCGCTCTCGACTAGGTGGTTTCTCCCAAATGGATTTCACTAAGGATATGGTCTTGTTGCAAACTCCTTCTCTTCCCTAACTGTGATCCGTGACTAGCCGCTTCCTCATAGGATAAGTCATCCCCGCCTCAATCTCCGTGTCTCCAACATGTGAGGAATCAAATATACTTATGAGGCATGGAGATGTGGAACACATTATGGACTCGAGAAACTCCTCCGGCAAGTCAAATCTATAGGCCACCTGGACCTATCCTCTCACAATCTCAAAAGGTCTGACAGCGAGATTTAGCTTCTCGCCTCCCAAAGCGTATCTACCCTTCCCCAAGGAGAGAGTTTTAAGAATACTCGATCCTCGACCTCAAACTCAAGATCCTTTAGAATATCCACATAACACTTAAATATTCATCAAAACGTATGCTCAACCACCAACAAGCTAAGGTTGGCATACAATCTTTCCATCCTCAAAAACCCTACAGGTCCAACTTTCATGTCACACAGCTGGTCTCGTACCTACAATCTAAGGTGGAGGGAAATAATGGGGATGAGTTCGACAACTCAGTAGTGAATCCCCTAACAAGCCATGCTCATAAACATTTCACTATACATAATTCAAGATATCTCAAAACATGAGCATTTACATATATTAGGTTGATGTGATGGAAACACATAATGCAATACTACCACCATCTCAACCCTCACTGGATTCTTTCGAGCCAACCAGGGACTAGCCAATTATCCTGAATAATGACAAATTGTTGACTACCACCCAAGGATATGCCCCACATCCCATATATCTATGACCTTCGGGATTACGCCTCAAGGACTAGCCATCGTCCCATGTCCATTACATCAATCCGACTCACACATTCTCATACCCATGTCATGCTTGGAAACACTTCACTCAAGCATTCAACCACATGGATATTTAAAAACATCATGTACCAATTAATTCAAAGATTTCCATATATATAAAAATATGCATTATATATCACTAGAAAATCACATAGTCAAAGCACGGAATGGTACAAAATTCCCACAACATCAAACCACAGTACATGCAGGAGAAGGTTATAAGATCCCCTACCTTCCTTGGATTCAAAAATCCGCAAGTCTCCCAAGGAAGTCAAAACCCGAGACTACTCCAAGAATCTGCAAATAACAAGTCATAAGATTCCTTAGCCTCTAACCGTGTCATGTAAAAATTACTCGCGGTCTATTACTTATCACCACCGACTCACGAGATATTCTTATACCTTTCCAACATAAACCTTGATCCCCCAAGTGCACTCTAATTTACTAGATCAACATTTAACACTCATTATTAGGGTTACACAAACAATGCACCCAACGCCAAACACCTCTTGTATTCCTATCTCCATATTACTCATTTGAAGATAAAGTGCTAAGAGTTCCTCGCGTGGAATCACTCAATTCGGAGCTAAATGACTAAGTTATGGCTTTAAAATACTAACACCGGGCCATACCGTAAAAATCCAAATCCCACAAAATGCCGTAATTTATGATTTTCCCACTTTTTCCATAAGTTTCCAACCAAATCAATCCCACACTAAACACATCAAAGCCACTCTATTCAACCTGAACATCTTCCAAAACACATCTTAAACAAGAATCTAGGTTCCACTAACTCATCACTAACTAATCTATGTTAGGATGAAATCCTAACTTCCAAAAGAGAGTAACTATGAATCATATCCTCTATACAAAATCCCCTCAAATCCTTACACAAATAACCAAGGATTAGGGTTTTAACTCCCCATATCCTTCAAATCTAGGGTTAGGAGAAATTTCCCGCTACCAAACCCTAGAAAAAGAACCATTTACAAGAATCAAACCAACAACCTTTACCTTTCTGGCTCAATCTCATTTCCTAGTCAAACAATGAAGTGGTCCTGCTATTTTTGAGAACCCTTCTATGAACCTACGGTAATACCCCGCTAATCCTAGGAAACTCCGCACTTCTGTCACCATAGTTGATTGTTCCCAATTTGCCACTGCTTCTACTTTCTGAGGATCCACCCAATGCCATCGCTGTAAACTACATGTCCAAGAAACTCACCGACTCCAACCAAAATTCTCATATGTCGAACTTTATGACAACCCGGGTATTGCCTTAAAGTCTCGCAACACCAAACCCAATGTCTCTCATGTTCCAACTCGCTTCTCGAGTTCTACCAAGATATCACGATGAAGACAATGACAATTTGATCTAAGTATGACTAAGACCCGACTCATTAAATCCATGAAAGCTGCTGGGCATTGGTGAGTCCGAAAGACATCACTAGAAACTCATAACGCCCATATCTCGTCTTGAATGCCGTCTTCGAATGTCCGATTCCCTAATCCCTAACTAATGGAACCCCCGACTTCAAGTCACTTCAAGAACACTCGCACCCCGGGTCGATCAAATAGGTCATCAATCCGAGGCAAAGGATATTGGTTACGAATGGTTACCTTATTCAACTGTCTGTAGTTTATACACAACCTCTAAGTGCCATCAGGAAGAAGAACTAATCAATTTCAAGGATAAGGTTAGGAAGGTATACAAAACACTGGATGAGTTGCACAGCAATGTACAACCCCAAGGAATTTAGAAACCTAGAGCTCTGATACCAAGCTGACAGGACCCGACCCGGATACCCTCCCCGGATTTCCCGGGTGGTCCCGCCTAGTGAAGTCCCACTGTATAATCCCTAGGGAAGATACGGTGGAACCCCACCTTAAGGAAGGGAGTAACACCATGTATTAATTTAATACCCAATTATACATAAATATATATAAAAACCCGCAACAATTATAAATGAGGTCTCGTAAAAGTTTCATACAAATATCAGAGCGTTCTAAGAGTATTATGGATTTAGGGGTACAAGTAGAAATGAATAAGTCCAAAACAACAACCCGTAATAGATAAATGCGATAGAGTACGACAAATTGCGGGCGGAGAGAGCCGACGCCAACTGGGCGCGAATAGGTCTCACTTAACTGCCCTGGACCTAGGGAACAGATTTAAAACAATAATGTGAGATAATAAATCTCATGAGGGTATAGTTTATATGAAAAATAACATTTTAATATTTCAATGGTTCTCCTCTCAAACCTTCCGTCACTCTTCTTTTGTAAAGTTCCCTGTTTAGAAACATTTCACAAAACCCAACTTTACCTCAAGTCCAACATATGCAGATCATGCTCAACAAATTAGCCGCCCCAATGTTAAGAAACATAATCCGAACTGCATACAACATAAAGCCAAACAAGCATGTATAGTCACCATGAAATAACGTATCCGGGCTTAAGTGCACCATAATCAAGGGGTATTTAAAGAAGTTATCGATATTTAGAAAATCAACATCCATACCATAACCATCATAAATCGCCGATAAGCCGACCATTTAATAATCGTGACAACTAATGAACCCGTGGTTACACCCGCCATCACGTGGCACCAACAAACCTGTGGTAGACCCGCCACGTGGCAACTAACAAACCTCCAGACCCGCCATCACGCGGGCAACTAACAAACCTGTGCACCGCCATCACGCCGCACTAACAAACCGCAAGCCCGCCATCACGCGGCACCGACAAACCTCCGTAAACCCGGGCCACGTGACTCAACAAACCCTCCTGCAAACTTGGCCATCACGCGGGCACTAACAAACCTCCAACTCCGCCATCACGTGGCACTAATAAACCTCCGAGTGAACTCCGTCCCATCACGTGTCCCCATCAAACCTCCGGTAAACCCACATCACGTGGCAACTAATAAACCCTCCGTAACCCACACGTGGTAAATCCACACATAACTGCTCTTCTCACATGTACCTTTCCAACAATAATCGTGATGAGTCACCCACAAAATCTCAAGATCCACTTTTTTTTTTTTAACAATAGTTTAAAACCTCAATCCATGTACTCCAAATATCCAAACACCACAAACTCATCCACGAACACAATAAAACTTGCAAATAATTAAAATGTTGACAAAATTCATATAGTCAATAACTTGTTTTATATGAAACCGAAAAATCGCGTTTGAATGCAACCAACATCTGATGAAAACAGTATTTATGTAAGGTATTTTATCACAATAGATATATCAACATAATACCCCAAATCATTTAAAAGCATATAAACCACTCACTGACTATAGACGTCGTCCCGCTCCCTTGCGCACCGTCTCCTACCTGCCGCGGAGGCCTCAGACATAGGATAAACCCGCTTAGGCTCTAATAAATGAACCAACAACCTTAGGATGCCCCGAAGGCCTTAGAATAATTGTTAGAACTAAGAAACCATCCAAATTGGACTCCAACAGGTCCAATTACATAGTGTGCCCTATAGGCTCGATACCCAAAATTGGGGTTTTTCACCCGGGAGCTAATTTCTCGAAATTGAACCGTCCAATAATTCCTAAAAACATCCAATTTCACTAATACAACTTCAATTTTTCCAAATTTGACTAATCGTACTCTATTTCGGGCCCCGCCAGAATTAATCTGAACAACCTAAAAATGGAAACCCAAACGATGTCCAAAATTTACAAACCACATATCAATGGAAAGCCCAAGAGACCAGGAACTCATTGGTACCATTACCTTGGTCCAACAGTCGCTGTGGTGGCCGGAAAACTCGATCTAACCTTCAGCCGATTTTGTTTTCGTTGTAACTTCCAAACGGTGAGGAATCTGCAAAAAGGGACCAAGTAGATGAGTTCAGAAGGTCCAAAAATGGTGAAAGAGCTATGGGTGGCCTGAGGTGGCCGGAAATGGCCGAAATCACAAAACTCGTGAAAAATCTGAAATTGGCCGGGTTCGCCGCCATCCCGCGCCCGGCGGCCGTCGGGCCGTAAATTTTACGGCCTAAGATCATCCGGCGGGGTGGAGCACCCGTGGTCCGCGTACAGCACTCCGGCCGGTGGTGCCTCGTCTGGGTCCGATTTCACGGCAAGCAGTGGCTACTCTACCAAAAAGGTGTTCCCGCCTGGGAGAGTTTTCTGTGGCTTGGAGCCTGGCAAGTTGTTTCAGTCAGGGTTTCATTTGGTATCACAAGCTATGTCTATATAGGGTCTAGGTCGCTTCGGTAAAAATCCCGTGACAGAACTTGTGACACCGACAAAGTGCTATCGTTGAACTTCTAATGGCCGTAACACTCATCCGTAAGTCTGATTGCAGGACGCTCCAATCTGCCTATGAACTCGTATCGACGAGGCCTACGAAATGGTGTCTTAGTTAACCTAAAACTATTCCTCATCGAAAAAGTCAAACTTGGTCAACTTGGTCAAACTTGGTCAACTTTGTCAAACTTGGTCAAACTTGGTCAAACTTGGTCAAACTTGGTCAAACTCAGACATTTTGCATGGGTCACATAAGGTGAGCTTGATACCTACGTACCTTCTTCCTCATGGCCTCGAGCTTCCACAGAAGAGCTATGCGTGACGCGCGACGCCCACCCCTTTAGAGTTCGAGGCTGGGAATCACGCCTTCATGAAGGTGATGTCTAAGAGGAGTGGTCAGTTCTAAGAAGCGTGGGAAGCTATCGCCGAGGTTCATTGAACCCTTCGAGATACTCGAGAGGGTAGGCACCGCCAAGGCACGGCTAAGACACGCTGAAGATGTCGTGTGTCCAGGTGTTTCCACGCCTACATGCTCGAAAATATACTCCGTGATCCAAATCATGTGGTGGATTGGGGACAGATTAGTCGACACGAACTGACCTTCGAGGAGGGACTAGTGTGCATTGTTGATAGCCGTGATCAGGTTTTACGACGCAAGACCATGAGGCTAGTGAGGGTACTATGGAGGCACTATGGCGGGAGGAGTCCGCTGGAGCGAGGAAACGATACGGCCACCTATCCCTTCATAGGATGAAGGTACGTAGTTTAGTCGCTTAAGATTTAAGGACTGCTTACATGCATGATGAGTGCACGTTGCATATGCATGTGAGTGATTGTGATTTTCCAGAATTTCGGGACGAAATTCCTTTTAAGGAGGGGAGAATGTAAGACCCGAGAAATTCCAATTTCTGGAAAAAGGGCAAAATCGTAATTTAATTACAAAGTTGTTAATTTCGGTTAAAAATCCGTAATTTATTCTCTAGATATTGGATGACGAAACCGCTTTCACCGTTGGAATCGTCTCGCGAAATCTAGCTAGCACGTAAAATTTCGCCGACTCGAGACAAATAAAATTTATACGTTTGAGGCATTGCGCCGGTGCCGTGAAACGATTATGAGATGAAAGTCATGATATAACAAGTACTCATGTGTCATAAGTGGTATGAGTAGAGAAATGATGAAAATGGACTACCGAAATAGTACCGACGTCAAACCTGGAGGTTAAGGGACATAATTGGCAATTTGAATTAACAAATTGCGACTAAAAGACAAAATTTGTAGCCAAAGGTCGCTCTTCATTTTTGAGCCAAAAAATGACCAAAGACGGATGCAAAGGGCTAGAGTTTTAAATTTTTAGTGAGAGAGAGTTTTCCTTCTCTCTAGAAATACGGGCGATCCGACCGTCGGCAGTCTTCGGGACAAGAAGGAAAGTTGCTCTACGCGGAGAGGGCTTCAAGGTGGGTACGGTTTAAGGAGCTTTAGACAACTCCCGGGTTAGGGTTTCTCCCTACTTGCGTTTTATTCCCTCTTTAAGTACTTTACAAATGTTTGAGTCGAAAGAGGCCGTGAGGGGTCAAGTTGATCTGGCCCCAAAACCTCGGGACCGAATTGATATAAATTTTGAAATCCATTGTTAGTGCCCGTGACTCGACTACCTACTGGCTGGGTGTCAAATGTGTTTTTCCATGATGAATCATGTATTGATTGGAATGAGGCCGAAAATGGCTGGAAATGCGGGTCTGCCAAGGTGAACTTCCCATGAATTGTGAATTCAAATAGTAACCGAGGGTTTCACTATTCCCTAAACAGTGTTCTCAAAATAATTTTTGTGAATTAATATGTTTGGTCGAGTAATTCAAGTAGAATTGTTCGTGTTTGATCATTAGCCCAAGTGAGCTAATTTTGATGTATGAATTAATTAATTTACATGACATGTTGTGTGAATTAAATTTTTGTAAATATATGCATGTTTATATATTTACCTGTGAATTAGACTCAGATAGAATCAAGTATACATGCATTCCATATGCACTGGAACACCCTAGGACTATAGGAGTGAGTGCTTGAGATGAGTCTAGAGAAAATGGTTCGGAGGGTTGTCTAAAAATATTAATTATCTGAGGGTAGTCCAAATTAAAAATATCAATCGTCGGAGTTTCATTTAACTGATATTCATCGGAGGGTAGTCCACAAACAAAAAATATCAATCGTCGGAGTTGCCCAATTGATATACGCACATCGGAGGGTTGTCCACAAACAAAGCAAATATAATAATTTCATACGAGCTTAGCGAGTGTGAGAGAGTCGGTGAGGACTCCTGGATCCGAGTCAATACAGACATTCAAGTAGGATCATGCATTTGCTTGAATGTGTGTTTATTTCTGAACATCGTGACCGCACTTAGTAGAGAGTGCAGCCCACTTTAGGCGATTCCACTCATCGAGCATTAGCTCACTCCCGTCGAGGGATATTATTTACAGGCAGTGAGCGTGCGAGGGACGGCCAGTCTCTAGTGGATTGAGGATTGGAAGAAACCCGTTGTGGCTTGCTGATGATATATACATGTATTGAAATGTCAAATTTAATATATGTATTGTATAAGAGTTAAAATATTTGTAACTTTGTAACTATTTGGTTTATAGTTGGATTCATAGTTAGCATGTATTATGAGTATCGCTTTCTAGGCCCAAGTGGTCAGACATTACTTCCGCGTGATTGGATATATTGGATATATTGGATCTATTGTACCATTTGGGATGTATATGCAGTGTTTTATCTGGGTAGAGCTCCCCGCATAAAGGAGACTCTCTACCCGATTTTCGTGGAAATGTCTGCCATCGCCCGACATTCACGAGTATTCCGCAGTTGACGGGTAGTTAACTGACTTCTAGATTTGGGGCGCTACAAGAGCTCAAATCTTATGGTAAGAAACCTAAATGAGATTAATAGAATAAGTGCCCGTATGGTCATAACTTCAAACAGCTTAAATGATAATACAATATTTGATGGCTATTTCCTACCAAATAAATAAACATTGATTCATAAAACTAGAAATTGTAATTGGCACTCAAAGTTTGATTGTAAGTCAAGATTCTATCAAATTAAGATGATTGAAGAGTTTAATCCATTAACTGCCTTTAGTACTCCCCAAGGACACTATGAATGGAATGTACTACCCTTTGGATTAAAAAATGCTCCTCAGATTTTTTAGAGAAAAATGGATAATATTTTTAGAGAGTATGATTTTATACATGTATATATTGATGATATGCTTGTATCTTTCAAAAAATAAATAATAATATCTAAAACATTTAGATACTCTTTGCAAATTTATGCCAAACACATGGTATTGGGTTATCTAAATAGAAGTCCATTATAGGAGAAATCCTAAGATGTAATTTCTGTGGATTAATTGATTCAGAAGGAATAGAATTACAAAATCATATTCTAGAAAAAATTAAAGATTTTCCAAAAAATAATCTGATCAAAACAACTACAAAGAATTTTAGGCATATTAAATTGTGTATATAAAATCTTGTCGATTTACTTAAAAATTAACAAATGAAAAACTTAGATTTGTGTTCTAAGGAACATGAATAACATATTAGATTTATAAAATCACAAAGGTACGATTTACCAAAATTAAAACTTCCACTAGATGAAGATGATTTAATCCTTGAAACAGATTCCTCAGAAAGTACATGGGTAGTAGTACTAAAAAGAAGAAAAAATGATTATGAAGAATTACAGCCACTGAAGAACGTTATCACATTAATGAAAAAGAGTTTTTAGCTATAATAAAAGGATTAAAGAAATTTTCATATTTTTTGTTACCGAAAAAATTTGTTTTAAGAACTGATAATACTCAGGTTAAAGCATTTATTAAAAACAATTTACCCTCTAAACCTAAATACAAGCGTTTGATTAGATGGCAAACATACTGCTCTGAATATATTTTTGATATTGAAATTATTCGCTTCACATAAAAATGCGTTTCACAGAGATTTTAAACTGGGAGATGGCAGAAAAGCCAAAGATTGATGAAGTGATTAACAATCTTTCAGAGATGTCCAAGATTTTTGATCAAACGAATCCTTTGTAATTTGTTTGATCGACTTGTCGAAGTCCGAGACTTCCATTGAAAAGTAAAGTTAAACTAAGTTTAGTTAATGACCAGAAAGAATGCGAAAGGTTACACTAACTATGAAATGATTCTTACTACTTTTTCAAACAAATATTGATATATCATCCATCAATATCAAAGATGATTTAGAAAAATATGCTTTTGAAAAAGGTGAATCATCAAATACTATTTCTGTAACGCCCCGAAATATACCCTAGTCTTTTTCGACATGTTTAGGGTATTTTGTAGGCATAAATTGAAATTTTCGTAATTTAAATGCGAAACATGGAAATTGAGAAACCCGGAATTTGTACAAGATACAAGGGAAAATTTGTAATTTGGAAAAAAGGATATGAAAGACATAAGAAAAGAAGAGTGTGGGCTCAATTAGAATATAACATAAGTTGATTTGCAAAAATAAGGAAAGTGGAGGACTAAAGTGAAATAAATAGAAACTTAACCCAAAAAAATGGGTTTTTGAGAGCCAAACATGGCCTATGGAAATCCTTATTTAAGACCAAAATTTGGTCTCATTTTGAGGAGAACAAATCGTGAAGGCCAAGAGAAGAAGAGAAGGGAAGAGGAAGAAGAGGAAGGAGCCAAGAAAGGTATGGATTTTTATGATTTTTGGTATGGATTTTACATGGAAAGTAAGGATCTTATGGTTTTGTATGGAATTCTAGGAATGAGGAGTTCCAAACCTAGGGTTTAGTTAGGAATTGATCCAACTCTTAGGTTTGAATGAAATTGAGTTGAAAACTCTAGCTTGTTAATATAAGTGCATGGGATCCTCCTTGCTAGTTGG
The DNA here is from genome assembly GCA_016808115.1 of Tetrastigma voinierianum. Classification (NCBI taxonomy): domain Eukaryota; kingdom Viridiplantae; phylum Streptophyta; class Magnoliopsida; order Vitales; family Vitaceae; genus Tetrastigma; species Tetrastigma voinierianum. Next base: position 341,106 of record JAEQBH010002334.1, on the reverse strand, counting down.
ATTCATGAATTGATTGCAAAGTAATGGTGTTTGGGTTAGGAACAAACCCAACTCAATCCTTGTGTTTGGTTTGTGTGGCTGGGTTATAACTCATTAGGAGTGGTTTTGGGAGTAATTCATGAAAGGTTTTCAAGAAAGACAAGTATTGAAAGATGAATCGAGTATAATAGAGATTGGCAAGATGAATATGAAGGGGTTTGATGTGTATATTGATTATTGAGTTGGTTTGGGTAACAATATATGGAAAAAGGAAGAAAAACACACATTATGGGTAATTTTCTAGGGCGGTACCAAGATCGAACGTAGCTAAGACTGCACCATCAAGAAATTGCTTTTTCTCATTGCTTTGACCATTGTCTGTATTTTTGGGCCATAACTTACTCATTTATTATCCGATTTGAGTGATTCAAGTTTCTAGTTAAAATAGACTTCAAGGAAAACCAAACATCCTGAAATATGTACCTTCAAATTATGACTCTAGGTGGCCCAAAAATTCACTCAAAGAGGGGTACTATAAGAACACTATCTAACGGTACTAGTACTACATCAGCTTGCCTGCTTCGCATCAAGTTCGTGATATTGGCCATAAATTGGTCATTTATGATCCGATGGCGGATTCAAGTTTCTAGTTAAACTAGACTTCATGAGAACCAAACATCCTGAAATAGGAACCTTAAAATTCTGACTCTATGTGGTCTAAACATTCACTCAAAGTGGGCTATGTTCAAGCTAATTTCTCGGGTTATACTTTTGAACATAGAGTAAATTCGGGGTTGTTTAGACATTTCCGAGTATCTGTCTGGACACTGGGGTGATTCAATGGAGGAACCCTTAGCACCTTATCTTTAAAGGAGTACAAAGAACTAGTGTCAAATATGGAGTCAAGACACTGGAAAATGTGTATTACAAACTGTCCCGAGTGTAAAATTGGTAAATTGACTAGTTTGGCATGAAAATGCCATAACTTTAGTTTGGATGATCCAACTGGAATGATTCCAATTTCTAAGTAAAATAGATTCATAGAGGGACAATAATACATGAATGATGTGTGAATACATAGACATCATATTGTACAAGTGATGAGCTTAAAAGTCATCTCTTTTTAGTCCATTTTTCTGTTTGATTTTCAGTTAAAATTGAATGTTTAATATACAGAATTATGAAGAAACTCACCAATTTGTCATTAGCAGAAGGAAGCAAGAAAGATGAAAATGCAAAGAATATGGATAAAATGCAAATGGGAGTAGTAGAGCGTAGCCAAAGCACCGTCGAACTATTGATGCAAATTTTGAGGTCTACACAAATTCAGCTTATGAGGTCGCGACATCAGAAGATTAAAAGGAATTGGCGTGCGTCGCGACAGGATCACAACGCAGTACCGAGGAAAGAGCAGAATTAAAGAGTGATGTCGCGACAGAAGTCCGTCGCGACATCATAAACAACTGCTGTAGGTTCCAAGATCAAGCAGGCCACACAGAAGATCTGGAGCATCGCGACACCAAGTACAAACTTCAATTGATACCGGGCAGAATTCATGGATGAAGTCAAGACATCACAAAGAGAACATCTGAAGGCTTCAAAACCGTGAGTTGATGTCGCGACGCCAAGAAGCACCCATTCACAACAGCAGTTAATTTACTTGATGTCGCGACAAGAAGACTGATGTCGCGACACCACAACAAACAGTAGAAGAGTACAAGAGAATTTAGCTGATGTCACGACATCAAGGAACACTCATTCAAAGATGCAGTATAAAGAGCTAAAGTCGCGACAAGAGAAATGAAGTCGCGACATCCAGAACGATCATCCAAATGTGCAAAGGCTCACCAATGTCGTGACATCAAAGAAACGACCATTTCACTGCCGCAGAATCTCGTGGTGATGTCGCGATATGAGTATAGATGTCGATGAGACCGCTCGCGATAAAATAACCAAGTCGCTGAGCATAAGCAAAGGACTGGCCCCGGGTACTTTGAAATCCATGTTATAATACTACTGGGTCGAGAAATTCAATCGAGAAACCCTATAAATAGAAAGCTACCCGTGACAAAACGCAAGTCGCAGCACGTAGGAGAGACCGTAGCCTAGGCTTCACTTTTATTTTTCTTTCTTTCTTTCTTTTCTTTTCTTTCGTTATTTTGTAATGTGATTGTTTCTCGTATTTTCTTTTCTTTCTTTTCGCTTTGTTTGTTTGATTCAATGTTATCGCTTGAGTCAAGTCAATGTCAAATCAATTTCTTTTCAAGTTACTACCTAGAACGTGATGGAATTTCGCATACCCAAATTCATTGTTCCAAAGCTTTCCAATTGCGCCGCTCTATTGATCGTTGAATGTCAGAGCGTAATTCAAGAATTCGCGAACTCAAATTTCTCCATTAAGAGAACGCTTTAGTTATAATTGATCTTTCCCAGCATTTTCCATCTTGTTCATTTCAGCCTACGAATTTACTCGTGATTAGTTTATTGATTTTGGATCTCGAATATCGGGCCTCTATACCCGTTAAGAATCAAGGCCATTACCCGATTTCAAGGAAGTCCTCTCGAAAGTGACACAGGACATAATCCCTGGGGTAACGATAGTTCTTTTGAAGGTATACGTAACCTCGCTATTAGGGGTCCGTTGCGCTTTGCAAGTTCACTTAGATAAACTTCACTTGAAGTCAAGAACGAAGGCCGAACTAATTTATCCATTTAAACAAGCGTAGATTTCACCCCAACTGGATAGGAGGCTAATCCCGCGGTTAGCCGAGATCTAATCAAGGAAAGGTTGATCTATTCTAATTCGAGGAAGAGTAATTTGGAAGTTGTATATCCTTGCTTGACCGAAGTAACTTGGGAGCTAAGGTGCATACCCATAAATGGGTATGAAGTATTGCAAAAGAAAAATACCTGCATTAAGGAAGTTCTTTGAGCAGGTAAGTAGTCTCAATCCTCAGAATTCGGAGAATCGTGAAAATGAGATGTCTTAAATGTGGAGTGTGGAGAGATCCAAATTTCGCACTTACAATTGCCTTGGATGATTTTTTGAACTTGAGATAATCAAGAAATTTAATCATTATTCACACAGAATTGGATCGCTCACTACAAATTGCTTTCTCTTGATGTGTCTCTTTTATGATAATTGTTCAGTATTCATTTCTTGTTATAGAAATTAGTTTTACCTTCATTCATTTTATTTCAGTTTATTCTAATTTTCATTTTCTTGCGATTAGTTTATTTCCCAGCCCTTTACGTCGAACAATCAAGTATCAATCGATGGTCCAAATAGTATGAATTTTGAGTACTGTGGCAGTTGGATTTAAAAATTCGAGATCTTCCGGATCGATATCCTGACTTAAATCCATTTTATTACTTGTCGAATTGCACTTGCGTATCATCGTGCCAAAACCAAATTTTGAACACATTTATTTTAAGAGATTGGTGGGTTATATAGTGTGTAAGGATCAATGTTTTATGGCGCCGTTGCCGATTAGACAATAGTCCTTTTTGGTAATAACGTCAGAATTTGTATACGCTCTTCTTTGGTCACCAACAAGTTTTATGGCGCCGTTGCCGGGGATCGAAAGAATTTAATAAATCAATATTCAGATGAAAGAAGGAAATACTAATTTGGATTTTTTTTAAAAAAGAAAAAGAACAAAAATAGTGCTTCAAGTAGTGACTCTTTTAGCCACTGTCCGTTAACAAACCACACTGAAAATGTTTTACGAAAGAGGGCTAATCCTATCGATCCGAAAGTGTACTTTGATTTCGTGAAGATACCACAACCATGATGTGATAAAGGATTAGACGGTATAGCCAATCAATGTGCAAAGAAAAGACTCAAGGAGTACATGACACTATGGAGAATTTATGAATTCATTCATCCACAAACAAATATTTAGCAATGTAACGTATTAAAGAATCAATGCTAATGATTTTGAGTCGAACCGATCGAGCAACTATGGTCCAAATTGCAACTAATTACCGTCATAATAAAAACTTCAATGAACATTTGGGGCATTTTATGAGAATAGCAAATTCAATTAAATTGAATGGTGTGGAGCCAGAAGTTATTCAATCAAGTAGCTTGTTCCCATTCTTTACGTGATACGGGCCGCAACATGGTTTAACTCCCTACCAAATGAATCTGTTAACACATGGAAGGAGCTGATGAGAGCTTATTTCAGCAAATTCTTTACCCCACCCCTTCCTTCTGAACAACGAAGGGAGATTACTAATTCCAAACATGAGGAAGGAAGAAATGGCAGAGCTGAAGAGAGCAAAAGGAATGTGATGAATAAATTGTCAGCCATAGAGGCCAAATTGGATGCATTGATATGTTGGTTGAATGAAAGGAAGTCCAACTAAAAGCCAAAAAAAAAAAAAACGAAACAGAGTTGTGGAAGGAATGAAGATTGCACAGAAAGAAGAATCTCTAAATTCACATTCAGGGCAGCTGAGATTACATGACCTTAATAAAAAGGGGAGTCTCTCTTATTCCTTTCTCTATCTTTTAATCTAATTGCATTTGAGTTGAAATACTTGTTAGGATTTTATATTTGAAGTAGCATGATTGCAAGTTTGGGGGAATTTATTTTTATCTGTTGAAAAAGCTTAACTAGTTTATACATTTCCCGCAAGATAAAAATAAATTGAGTTGCAGTTGTTTTGAGGACATTGAATAATCAAGCATGTTGCTGAAATTTGATTGATTGTCGTTGAGGCATAACACTGGTTCAAAAGGATAACTAAAAATTTGAGAGTATGAAGAATAAGAAGGGAAAAATAAGGTCATCACATAACCATAAGGATAGGAGAACATTCCTTGTCGTGATTCAAGATTTCAAGTCACAATATGAAAATCTGAAGTCATGACATTCAGAAATTAATGTCTTGATTTAAGGGTCCAGTAACGAATATACTGTCTTTTAGGGATAATGTCCTTACATTGAACCCTGTGTCTAGTCTCAGTTAACTGCATCGAATTCCAAGTCACCCAAATTTGTTAACTTAGAAAGAATAAATAGTAATAAATACATGAACCGAAATCCATCTTTTGATCTAATCAATCTGTGGAATATTCACAGTTTCAAAGAGCATAATCAGAGGAAATTAAGGCATTCAAGAAAAACGTTCCAAATTCTCCAGGAAAAGCCGAAGTCTGGATTGAAAATACAAAAAGGGACATAAATCGATGAATCTCACGACCCGCCCATCGAAAATTGAAGGAAATCTAAATGACTCGTTCTTCCTAAGAGACACAAACATTATAAAAGGGATGGAAGAACAAGGAATTAGAAACAAGGTAAAAGAATGAAGGGAAGGAAGAATGAGAGCAAAGGAAGCGGCCCGAGGGGTGAAACATCGCTTATGGAATAAGTAGAGTCGGAAAACAAACCGGGCTTCCACGCTTGTTCCATAAACGTGGTTTCCATCCTCGCCAGAACGAGCAATGGAAGCGGGAATATGGATTGAAGTGAATCCAATAATCAAGAAGCTCCAAAGAAAAGGTAGAAGCAAATTTCAATTTGTTGCACAACTTTATTAACAACCGAATCACTCATTAGGAGCCTGGTCCGTGGAGAACCAAATTTCAGCTGGATGCAACATTCGAGAAAAGAGATGATTTTGAGCGTGCACAGAGTTTTTCAAACTTAGTGTAAAAATGCCTAGATCAAAACACTTTGTAAAAAAAATTGAAATCTTCTGATCTTTGAATAAATTTCGTTGAATTAAAATCTGGTTGATCGTGAATTGTGGTTTGTGTTTCGTGATAGTTTATTTTCCTCAAGTGAAATCGTGTAATAATATTTCAGGCTGCCTAAATTAACTGCTCAATTACAACCGGAATTAAGAGTATTTGTTGTGATATCTAATTTATATTTGTTGTAATAGAAATTGGCTATTACCAAGTAATGTAATTCTAATAAAATAAATGAAATTTTTACGTTGAATAAAACAAGTCTTGAAGGAATTAATACACTCCTAGCCAACAACACCTTTGAAACTTTGTCTAAAATTAGGAAAATTTTCTCTGGGAATTCAGAATTATAACTATAGTCCTAGAACTTGTTTGAATATTGATTAAGGCGAAATCCTAGTTGAAAACAACCGACAAGAAATGATACGTGCCATTCTTGAACAAGCTTGAGCCATTCTAGTTATCCCTATTCATAAGGCCGATGCATATACAAAGAGGTTCCAGCACTGAGCTACAAGCCTATTCTTCAACAGAAAATAAACCAATGGAAACCCGACTCATCCTAAGACACCAATTCTTCAGTAAAGAACCTATGATTACCCAGGAATTCAAAGAGGAAGAAAGAAATGAAGTTTGGGGGAGTATATATTTTTGAGAAACTCAAAAAGGGAATGAAAAGAAAAAGGCAAAGAGCAGAAAAAGGCAATTAAAAGTAAGGCTTCGAGATGTCAACCAGGCCTAACTTCTGAATAATTGTTCTTAGGGGTGTTTCAACACCTAGTACCCTAATGCCATCCGTATGGGAGCTACTAACCCAAAGTTCGCTAAGAGGTTAGAAAGCCTAAAAAGTTAAAACATTGTACTATCCTTAAATGGTGACAAACAAAGAAAAACTTTAAGTGAAATTACAAGTGAAAAATAAAGTATACAGCTCTGAATTGAAGAAATCAAAGAGATGTCCCAAACATGAAGTCAGGAGATATTTAGAGAAACTATAAGAAGAAGAGGCGTAAGAAGAGAGAAAAGGATCAGGGGTAATCTTAACCTAAAAATTCCTTCCATCCTACCCATTACCCAAGCCTAACATTACAAGCCCAAAAGACCTGATTGATTTTGAAGGTTGGAATCACCTACATTAGTGGAGATCAATATGAAAAACCAGCATATGGGACTTTAATAAACAGTTTGAGAAAACCTCCAGATGATTGACTAAATTTAATACAAAATTGAGAAGACGGTTTCTAATTCGCACACACACACAAACAAGACTTGAATAATGAATCGTTTACATACATTAGTTTATCGTGTGGTTTGTAATAGAAGTATACTATGCTCTATTCCGCATTTTAAACCTAATTTTGAAATAATAGTGATATTTTTAATTCAGATTCAAAATTTTCTTTGCTTAATTGAATACTTCTAAAAACAAAATGTAAAATGTCCTTTTTGCCTGGCGACAAACAATTTTCTTTTTCTTTGCCTGGCATGCAAAATTTTAAGCTCAGGGAGTTTGATGAGCTTATGTCATCTCTTTAGTCCATTTTTCCTATTTGATTTTCGCTAAAATTGAATGTTTAATATACAGACTATGAAGAAACCCACCACTGTCATTACAGAAGGAAGCAAGAAAGATGAAAATGCAGCACAAGTGGATAAAAAATGCAATGATAGTAGAGCAGAAATAAAAGCAATTGGCTGAACTATTGATGCAACTGAGGTCTACATACCAGCTTATGAGGTCGCATCGGGAAGATTAAAAGGAATTTGATGTGTCGCGGGATAGGATCACAGGCCAGAGGTACCGAGGAAAGAGCAGAATTAAAGAGTGATGTCAGACAGAAGTCTGAAGTCGCTGACATCATAAACAACTGCCGGTGTTCCAAAGAAGATCAAGTGATGTCACGACAAGAAGACTGATGTCGCGACACCAAGTACAACCAATTGATACCGGCAGAGAATTATGGAGGAAGTCAAGACATCACAAAGAGAACATCTGAAGGCTTCAAACCATGAGTCGATGTCGCGACGCCTAAGAGAAGCACCTATTCACAATGAAGAAGCACTGATTTGATGTCGCTGACAAGAAGTTCCGGCGTCGCGACACCACAACAAACAGTAGAAGAGTACAAGAGAATTTAGCTGATGTCATGACATCAAGGAACACTCATTCAAAGATGCAGTATAAAGAGCTAAAGTCGCGACAAGAGAAACGAAGTCACACATCCGTAACGCATCAGTCCAATGTGCAAAGGCTCGAAATTAATGTCGACATCAAGAACGACTCATTTCACAAGCCGCATTAACTGGTGGTGATACGCGATGATGAGTATATAGATGTCGCGAAGATATGGAGACTGCCGCGACAAAATAACTCGGGTCGCGACATGAGCAAGGGACTGGCCCGGTACTTTGAACCACAAAGAGTCACATTGGGTTTAGGGCCCAACTGAAAAACCCTATAAATAGAAAGCTACCCAGATTGAAAACGCAAGTCGCAGGCGCATCAGAGGAGAGATCTGGTAGCCTAGGCTTCACTTTATTTTTCTTTCTTTTCTTTTCTTTTCTTTTCTTTTCGTCATTTTAGAACAGATTGTTTCGTGATTTTCTTTCTTTCTTTTCGCTTTGTTTTGTCTGATCCTAATGTTATCGTTGGAGTCAAGCCGACGTCGAAATCAATTTCTTTCAAGTTACTACCTAGAACGTATGGAATTTTAGACAATTCAAATTCGATTGTTCCGCCTCTAATTACGCCGCTCATTGTCCAGCAATTAATGAGTACAATCTCCATCCACAGGAACCCAAATCTCCATTAAGAGAACGTTTTTAGTTATAATTGATCTTTCCTCGTAGTATTTTCCAGAGATCTTGTTCATTCGGGCTACTAATTTACTTCGATTATTGGTTTATTGATTTTGATCCGGTCGCCTCTATACCCGTTAAGAATCAAGGCCATTACCCCGATTTCAAGGAAGTCCTCTGAGTGACACAGGGAAGACAATCCAGGGGGTAACGTATAGTTCTTTGAAGGTATACTAACCTGCTATTAGGGATCCGTTGCGCTTTGCAAGTTCACTTAGATAAATCCTCTTCTCACTTGAAGTCAAGAACGAGTTGAACGACTTATCTATTTAAAACGCGTAGATTTCACCTCAATCTCGATAATGAGGCTAACTCGTGTTAGCCGAGATCTAATCAAGGAAAGGTTGGATCTATTCTAATTTCGAGGAAGAGTAATTTGGAAGTTGTATATCCTTGCTTGACCTGGATAACTTGGGTTAAGGTGTACAAATTCATAAAATGGGTGCATGGCACAGAAAAGAAAAATACCTGTATTAAGGAAGTTCTTTTTAACAGTAGTTATCTCAATCCCTGTAATTCGAGAGAATCAGGAAAAATGAGATAACGAAATGTGGAGTGTGGAGAGATCCAGCTGCACTACAATTGCCTTGGACAGATTTTGAACTTGAGATAATCAAGAAATTCAATCAATATTCACTACAGGAATTGATCGTTCACTACAGCTGTTTCTCTTGATGTGTCTCTTTTATGATAATTGTTCAGTATTCATTTCTTGTTATAGAAATTAGTTTTACTCTTCATTCATTTTATTTCGCTTATTCTAATTTTCATTTTCTTGCGATTAGTTTATTTCCCAGTTTTACGCTGAACACCGTTATCAACTGATGGTCCAAATAGTATGAATTTTGAGTAGTCAGGGTAGTTGATTTAAAATTCTCGAGATCTCAGGATCGAGTATCCGACTTAAATCCATTTTATTACTTGTCGACTGCAGAATTTAACATCGTGTGCCAAAACCAAATTTTGAACATGATTTATTTTAAAAGATTGGTGGGTTATATAGTGTAAGGATCAATAAGTTTTATGGCGCCGTTGCCGGGGATTAGACAATAGTCCTTTGGTAATAGCGTCGTAAATTTGTATACGTCTTTTGGTCAATCAACAACAAGTATATGAAATTCCATATGTAATAGGCATGAAACAAGAAAAGTATAGGAAATGCAAAATGTATAAATGTGTTTATAAAACATGAAAACGAACTGAAACATGAACATGAATATGAAAAGCAATATGGCATGAACACAGAACGTGATAAAGATAGGTTATGAGTTCTGAAAGACATATGATGCGATGACTACTCTGTGACCGAAAAATGAATGAGTGGACGTTCCGACGGCAAGGCTTCCATTAATTTTGTTAGTGATACGACACTCCCATTCCGTATGTGCACATTTTGTTCAATACTTCAAGCATTCCCGACAAGTACTACGACACTCGCTCGCTGCTGCACTCCCGCTTTGGGCTACGCGTGACCTCAAGATCAGATGGTACCTTTGGGTACTTATTGTGCTGCGTCCTACTCATTTCTTATGATTGGTCTGGTAGTCAAACAATTATATGATAAGAATCTAAACAAAGAATTAGAGTAAAGAATGAATATGGTAAAGATATGAATGTACCTACGGGTACCTCTGAATATGTTTTGTAGTACCTACGGGTACTTTTGTATAAGTAAAATATCTGTGGTACCTACGGGTACTCCCGTATCGGTAAAATAAGTATAAGTTCTGTAATATAAGTATAAGTCCAAAGAGTACCCTAATGCACTGCATGATGAACTGCTCTATAGTACCTACGGGTACTTTTGGTATAAGTAAAATGTTCTGTAGTACCTAACAGTAATTTCCTGCATCCGAAATACAAGAATAAGCTCCGTAATACAAGTATAAGATTTGTAATACAAGTATATGCTCCGTAATAAAAGTATAAGATCCGAAATACAAGTATCTGCTCCGTAATACAAGTATAAGATCCGAAATACAAGTATAAGATCCGAAATACAAGTATATGCTCAATACAAGAATAAGATCTAAAATACGAATACATAAGTTCTATAGTACCTACTAGTACTTCAGATCCTGACATCAGAAACACCTACTTTACTCAGATCCGATTAATTTCGGTAGTACCTATGGGTACTTTTGTATCTAATTAATTTCGACAGTACCTACGTACTTCAGACTGACACTTTAGTACTCCACGCGTACCGTATAAGCCCTGATAAGGATAAACCGTAGGGTACCTACTTCAAATTCTCGTATGAGTAGTTAGTAGTACCTATGGGTACTTTTAATTAAATATAAGTTTGATATAAGCACGCATGTGTCTTTGGGACATTTGAACAAGTAGTACTTTACAAGTACTTTCTCAGATAAGAATAAGTTCCACAATACCAAAGATATCGTCTCAATATTCCGTAGTACCTACGGGTACCTCCGAACAAGTGTAAACTCCGTAGTATAAGTATAAGTCCTATGGTATAAGTATAAGCCTTATAGTACCTAAGGGTACCTCTATATAAGCATAAGTTCTATAAACTCCAACGGGAGATCTGAGATAGATATAAGTACCAATACGTGTATACCTCCTCGTATAAGCATAAGTTCAAACTCCTACTGAGATCCGAGAGAGATATAAGTACCCAATACGTGTATAAGCACCCTTGTATAAGCATAAGCTCATAACTCCTACTGAGATCTAAACAAGTATAAGCTTCTGAGATAAGTATGAGCATGTGGATAAGCAATTCTGTATAAGTATATGTATAAGCTCACACGTACACGAGGAAATCTATATAAGCATGTATCCTATGGGAGATCGCATAAAAAATGTCCTACTGAGACTGAATAAGAATAAGTCCGTTTTAAGAGGCAAGTTCGAGTAAGTATGATTGCTATAAGTATAAGTTCAAGCATCAGACGATCCGAATCAAGCATAAGTTTGTTACAAGGATAATTATGTATGTAAATTTGTTATATGAATTCATGAAGATTCTGAGATCGCCATCATATATGTTTGTTATGATTCAAAAGATAAGTGCATATGTTTCTCGTATAGTTATATGTTTCACTAAGCGTAAATCTTAGATAGGTTTTAATCCGTGTAGGTACAAAGGAGTGACATCCGCGATCTTCTATGATACAAATGGGCCAAAGACACTAGTAGGGGTTTATCACAATATGTCCCGTGCTCTGATTTGTAAATGTAAAAGTCCAGTTTTGTATATGTAAATGAGACTCAGTATCTGTGTATAGATTTTGATGGACACCACTCTAGTGGTAATTCTTTTGTATATGTAAATGATTTTTGTTATTACAGAAATTGTTTGTATACCCACAAGTACAAGTTTAGTTTTGAAAACAGTAAAGAGTCCCAAGATATAGTCTCGTGGCTCGAACCCGCCGATTCGCCATTTGGCCTGATCAGAATCGGGTGACAATTTCTTCGTCCTCGGACATCCAAACAAAACCAATTTTTGATAACCCAGTTGATGTCACAGAACGAGATCACAGAGATTACATGAGAAATCCATGGAACGATTATTTGGATTAACAAATTAAACATAAGATTATTGATAAACTGAATTTTCTCATCTAATCTATTTTCTTCAAGGATCCAATCCTCGAAGAAATTAGAGAATTGTGGCGGATTTTGGTAGTATTACTACCATATACCTAACCATACCTAATTTTCCGGAGATCGAAAGATTATCGGGGTTGGATTAAAGATCTGCAGTTCGAGACAATTTTGGGAATAATCCCCTCATAAAGATTGATGACAAACTAGCACTGATTTTTTTTCAAGCATAGTCTTATTTTTATGAAAATCAAACATATCTATGGCACCTTATCCGACTGCGGAAGATTTCTGTTAATGAAAGAAACATGATTTCAGATACAAAAAAGATTTTTCGTTCATTCATTAAGGATAATGTTCATTACTGTCGAGGGCTTGGATTAATAATCGTTAAACGACAGATGGAGAATGCTTTTAAAACCTTTAAGGAGCTATGGAAAACCAAAAGATCGGGTCGTTGATGATTTGGCAGGTCGTAGGGTTACTTCCGACTGCAAAGAGATTTCTACTTAGAAAGATTGACGGATTAAGACAGAGAATCATGGTTCTTCCTCAAGCATTAGATTATGTGGAAAGACGCTTTGGTTTAAGAAACAATCCATCAAGATTCGGGCCAAGACGCTTGACAAAAATCTACAAAAGATGATTATGACTAAAAGGATAAGATTCCAAAACCGCCATGTATTTCCTAACATACTAATTGATTAGCACATGGTTTTCAAAAGGTGGATAATCGTAAGTAAAGCTCATGGTTTTATAGCACTATGATTTCTAAAACCAGAATCGTTGAAGATTTTATTATGAATCAACCAAATTCAATTCGGTTTCCATAAATATGTAAAACCACTAGTTTGTAGGAGTGGATGAAATCTCCTCTTTTCCTTAAGTTTTTATTTCTTTAGTAGGTAAGATACAAAGTGTGAGAGCCGTCACTCTATATAAGATTTGTGGCATCAGAATTTTCCTTTCCTTTAAGTAATATTTTCTTGTAAAATGTCAGGCTAGATTTTATTCTAAGCCTTAGTATTATGCATAAATAAAATCGTACTTATTCAGAATTTTTTTTTCATTATTGGTCCATTAAATTAATTAGTATTTTTTATTTACTGCCTACGCCCTAAGGTAGGAAATGAATTAGGGCTGTGCTAGTAACATTTGAAGGTGTCCCCATGGTAAAGGTAAGAGAAAATCCTGCTGGCAGTCTGAAGTGGGATTAGCAGAGATTCCGAGCTCTGCCTTCCCGAATGTTATTTAGTCAAAAAACAGTAAATTAGAAATAATAATGGGAGCATGGTGGACCCATAATTATGTTTATTTTCTGAATAAGAATAATTTTATCTTTACATAATATGAAAGGCTTAGATAATATAAACATGATATGTATGTTATAGATATTGTTAGCCATTGTATTATTTAAGATTTTTGTTATATTGTAATCAACTTTTTTAATCTTCTTGAATAGTTGACTATCAAATAATATATCCTGAGAGAAATCTCCTAAACTCTCAATCACTCCGGGTTATCAATAATCTTATCGGCACTTCTTAAGTTTCTAATTTTTCCGAACAGTATCATCTATCTCTTTGAATCGCCATAGGGATTGACTCTTCCGAGTGAAGATTATCTAAATATTCTAGTTTTCTTACTTATATAAATTCTTCTTGTTCAATCATTTTTTCAATATCATTATCAATTTCGATCTTCTTTTTATTTCGATCAATTTCGATTTCAATCGCAAGGTGCTATACAAGCACCTTCGGCAAAGATTGCATGGGCCAGAGGGGCCAGTGTGGTCGAGTCAGCACAGAGCTCCACAAGCCAGGACTTCGGGGACCTACACGGTTTATGCCAAGCAGCCGCAGGAGCATGCAGATCACAGGACATGCATGGCACGTTTTATACCCGCATTTTTTCCCGATGCATCATGTCTATTTCCTTGCATCTCAGTGATAGGTCTGGGTTTGATGGGCTGAGGCCTCCGAGAAGCCATGTGGACGTTCTTCCCTTGATGTAGATGAGAGTCAATTCGACATGTCGCAGTTGTGAGTCGTAGATCTCAAGTGATTCTCCTCATGGTGGACCTTCGGGGTGGTAGACATATCGGGTTTTGATGTCATCTATGACATGGATTAGGTCAGACGACCCATTGATTGTCACGAGTGTGACTCCTGAAGGCCGCTTGCACACCAAGTGTGGATCAGGTAGGTTACATATTCATGTGGGAGGATACGTATGTGCATGGAATTTTGGGACGAAATTATTTTAAGGGGGGGAGACTGTGAAACCCCGAGAAAATCTAATTTTCTCGGTGCGGTAAAATGGTACTGGTCGAACCAAATTTTTCTAGATCTCTGATGACAAAACGAACTTCACCGTTGGAATCGGCTTCGCGAAATCTACCTACCACGCCAAATTGGCACGAATTCCGAGACATTTGAATTTCACGCTTTTCAAGGCAACTGGTGTCGGAAATGTGATAACGCTTGTGTGAAAGACATGTGATGTGAAAAAAGTCACCTACTACATGTACCCATGTGACACATGTTGCATGACTAGTAAGATTATGGAAATGAATGACTTATATTAAGCCAAGTGTCAAAAAGGCCCTTTAAGTCAAATAGTTAAATGAAGGACACAATGGGAATTATTGAAAAGAAAAAGAACAAGTCAACTTCATCTTCTCCATTGGAAAAAACGTGCAATAGGGGGTGAGAATAAGTTTTTAGAGAGAGAAAGTGTGACTTCTCTCTAGATTTCCTGGTTATCGGACCATCGGCTCGGGCCAGCAAGAAGCAAAGTTGTTCATGCGCGTGCGGCTACGCGCGGCACCGATTCAGGGAGTTCCAACAACTCCAAGAGGTAGGATCTTTTCCTACTTGCTTTATTCTTCGATAAGAGCCATTTTAATGGATGGGGATTTGTTGAGGCCTCAATAATGTGGTTTCCGGCTTCAAAATTTTAACTGAGTGGAGAGTCCCTATTGTGGCTCAAACAAAGGCTTGTTTAGGTTTCATTGTTCACTTGATATGTCAGGTGATTGTGCTTGTCAAGATCAAATGAATTGTTGAATTGTTATTATTCATGAGCTAATTGGGGTGTTATTGATTGTGAATCGAATAAATATGAATTATGTGAATTAAATTTTGTTAATATATGCATGTAATATATATTAGCATCAATCGTTTGGAAATGGCATAATGCACACCATATGCACGTAAGCACCCTAGATGGTCAAAGGAGGCATGACATGAAAGAAAATGAAAGAAAGTAAAACGGTTATGAAAGAACCTCAAGGAAGATTTTCTCCGAAGAATTGCCTGGAGAAGGGTCCAATACCATCTCGGAGGCGGACCCATGATTGTTTGGAAAATTATCTAGCTATTCACCTCGGAGGAACTGAATATATTTACCGAACCGGTAGGTTTTCAAGTTATGAACAAAAGATTTTTGTTTTGAAACTATATTTTGCTCGTGATTTGGCTTGGGCATGTGTGAGGAGTCGATGAGACTGGTGACATGGGATTGGGCATGTAGACATTCAAGTAGATCATGTATTTTCGAGTGTGATTGTTTCTGCTGCTGGACATGTGCACTTAGGTGGGAGTAACCCATGGTGGAAATTATCACTTCACTCGGGCATTGCTCACACCTTGTCGAGGGATCATTATTTCAGGTACATGGAGTGTACAGGAGGAATAATGCCACTAAAGGCCGTGATTATAAGAAAGCCGTATATGTGGCTTTGGTAGATACTTTATAAATATGTATTAGAAATTGTAAATTTTAATATATGTTTGAATTAAGAGTGACTTATTAACTTCAATCACAATATAATGGGTTGGGATATATTTTGGTGAGTAATGATGTATGGGCCCAAGTGGCCATTTTTACTCATGTATTAGGTCTCATAATATGAGACACAAATATTCCGCAGGTTGACGGGTGGTCAACGAGACACCATGGGATTTGGGGCGTCACAGAGCTTTTAGGAGAGTTGGTTGTTTAACATGGTATCAAAGTCAATCCCCGATCTTAATGTGGGGATTTGTTGCGTTTGGCTCCGTATGAGATGTTTGTTCGTTTGGTCCCGCTAACTTATAGGGGCAATAACGAGAACGTTGTGTTCAGATGAAGTGTTTATCAGCATCCCACATCGGATAGGAGAAGCCTCGACACTATAAGTATGAGCTCTTGTCAACATAAGACACGCTTTTAAAGCCGTGAGGGTCCGGCCCGGGCAGAGGACAATATCTGCTGGTCACTGGTCGTTATAAACGGTATCAATGCCCGCCGGCAAGATGTCCCGGGTTCGGAGCCATCTCTTTCAGACTCATACAAGCATGGAGCTCCTCCCAACTAGTGAGATGTGTTTTGTACGCGAGGGCCTGGGGTGCGCATACATCTACATGGTCAAGGTCAGTCACATAAATGGTATCAAAGTCTGTCAGCCGGAGGTCCCCAGGTTTGAGCCACCTTTTTGCAATTTATTTCTCATTTGTTGATTTGAAAGTTCATAGAGGACTTTATTAGGTTTGTTTGACTCTTTACATGCGGGTATGAGACCGCATGTGAGGGAAGGTTGGCATTATAAGTAGTGACTACGGGGTAGATTTAAGGCAACAAATAAAGTGCAGGTGGAACTTTGACCTTTTGCACTGTACAAAAGTCAAAATCTGACTAAAAAATCATGAATTAAAGATCTCTATGCATAGTAAATATTCTATTATGTACTTCCATAATGGACTTTAAAAGAGGGAGCTTTAATTATCTTTAATAATCTTGGTCTACTTTATTTAAAAACATTGTATGCTTCATGTGCAAGTTAAGAGTAGAAACTATAATTTTTTTTTTTTTTTGGGGCCAATAGTAAGTTGCTTCCATAGACGCCTAGGGATGGCAATGGGTCAGATTTAGATTCCCCATTCCCATCAGATTTAGACTTTTTTATCCACATACCCATGTCAATCGGAGGATTAGGTACCCATTCCCTACCCAAATACCTTATTCCAATTTGTGAAATGAATTGTTTTAAAAAATCATTTGTCGTATAATAGTAATAAGAATTATTGTGATCGCTTTAAAGAAAAAAGAAGCTTAAAAGAAAACGCGTTAAAAATCCGTGTATCTACCTTTAAGGCTTTAATATAAATAAATATTTATTATATTTATATATTATATATTTAATCGGTACTGGGGTCGTGACTAGTAGGATATACTGCATCTGGCCCCCATCCTTGAATTTGAAAATCTCCAAACTCGACACCATATGTTTAATTGGGTATATGTGTCTAAAATGTTCCTCCATACCTTCTTCCATTCAGATTAGGTATCGGATTCTTCATAAGGTTCGGAAGAAATTACCATCCTTACATACTCCACATATCACAACCCAAAAACAGAAACATTCTATTATTAATTTGGATAATGGGATATCACGATTACCAATTATTAACTTTTACAAAATGTAATGCTTGAGAGAATATTCTTTTGTTTTGTAATTTTTCCACTTACATTTTCCTGTATTGAATTGTAGATATGGTTACAAGTGAAGATTGCAACTATGAAGAAAAGGGCACATAGAGTAGGATGAATAAACAAAATAACGACGACAAAAGGAGTACCGATGAAAAAGTGTCCTTATTGTATTCAGCTTGAAGTACTATACTAAATGAATCTATGATCGAGGATGGTGAATTCTTCCAAAGATTTCGCCTCAGAAAATCTAGTGTGCCAAAATCCCCTCATTTTGAAAACTGCAAGTCGAAAGCACAAGTAAATGAACGTCTTGATACCCGTGGTAAGAATGGCCTGCCTCCTTGACAAATTTTGGAAGGGATTTTAGGACATCTATCCGCCATCCGAACCTCGATGAACAAATGAGATATTTGAGACGCATAAGCTATGTCCGAAGGCTCTTATCCTCTCTAGTATAAGTGTTTCGATCCAACCCGATGATAATGATGTGTTGCTTAGATACTAGCTAAGAGATTTGCTGGCATTTATGATCTAATATTGTGCTTATTCCCAACCGATTTGTGATATATCAGATGAGACTCAGACTACATGTGCTCATTATATGCATGTAGTTGCGATAAATGCATAACAAAGAGCTGAAGCCACTCAATCTCTACAATCGTCAGATTGTTTACGCTTTATTTCTATGCAGCATATTAGTTATCCAAATAACTCTAGTTTTGAGTTCATTTTTGAAAAAGGAACCGAAACAAGAAGTCACTGTCTTCCTTCTATTTCCATGTTGTTAATGACTTATTTATGCTGTTTTTCTACCATTCTAGTCAATGCCTAACAGGAAATACAAGTATAACAGGAATGTATCTAATAAAGGTCCCGTAAAAATGGAGTAAACTTCAACATAATGCTTGTGTCTTCTCTTTAGACTTCTTCATGCGGTATTTAAACCGATGGTCTTGATATGATTGCAATTCTGTATTTTCTTCTTTCTTGTTGTCATTATTTTGGTGCATTAATCATCTACGTATGATTTTCTTCGACATGGATCGATGATGATAATTATCCTTCACAAGGAAAGTTCAGCGATATGGAGTCATCAATATCCGCTGAACTGCCGAGATCCTAACAAGATTTCGGTCGATCGGGGGAGAGACTACTAGATTTGGTATGGAGCCCGTGATCAATGTGGAATGCGCTGGACTACGCGACACGAAAAAAAGGTCCTCATTTAACCATTATAATCACATGACCATGATGGTTGTGAAGGTATATAAAATATCTTGTTTTCACATTCAGTATGTTTGATCCGACATACCCTTCTTTCTTTCGACAGCTGATTTAAGGTGTCATGGAATCGCATGATTATTTATGGGGGTTTCATAACTTAGTACACTAACTGTGGTCTACTAGGGGAAAGAAATGAAAATTACCTTAGTTGTTTGGTTTTGTTTATTTCATTTATGTAAGACCCGAGAAAATTCCAATTTTTTGAAAAAGGGCAAAATGGTAATTTTGGTCAAAATCCAAAATTTTTTCAGATATCAATGATGAAATGGACTTCAACGATGAATTCGCAAGGAATCTATTCTACCACATCGAATTTCATCGAAATCCGAAACAAGCCGAATTTCACGCCGAGGCACAAGGTGCTCTGGGTGCCAAGCAAACTGCTCGAGAAACATGATGTGACAAAAAGTCACCTTCTATTACGTATTCTCGCTATTAATACGTTGCATGACTAGAGATGATGTGAATGAATGACTTAGATAGCGCAAAGTGTCAAAAATCAAGAAGAAAGGGACATGTTGAATTTTCGGTGATGTTTAATGATATAAGATCGAAAGATGAACAGTTGTTCATCTTCTTCCTTCGAGAACAAAGTGGGCGTACTCGGGTCGGACAAGAGATGCAAGAGCTCGAGATTCGCCACTTTGCAGGTATGAGCTCATTTTCTAGATTTCCATTCTGACCGTCGGGTTTCTCGATCGAAAGCAAGAAGCAAGTCAATCTACGCTTACGTAGGGCTACGCATATGGACACTAATTCGTGGAGTTCCCGGCCAACTCCAAGAGGTAGAGATTTTTCCATTGGGTTTATTCTTTCGCTAAGAGCCATTTTATGGATAGAGATTGTTTATACCGGGCGGTCGTGGATATTGGTCTCAAAAGCTCAACCGAGCGGAGCACCCTAATTGTTGCGGGTTGTGAACAAGGCAATCAGGGTTTCACCGCTCACACAATAGTGACATGATTTTTGAGTGATTTTTATGATGTCGAGGATTCAAAATGAATTGCTTCTCATGTTTTCTAATTAGCCTCCAAGTGGAGCTTAATTCGTGTTAATACGTGAATTTAATATCATGATTTGTCTAATTAATTATGTTAATATATATATGCATATGAATATATTAGCATGAATGTTTCTGGGGATTGACATAATGCATTCCATATGCACCGGGGCACCCTAGAATATTAGGAGTGAGTGCATGACTTGAAATTAAAAGAAAAACGAAAATGTTTGTAAAAGGAATTTCAAGGAAGATTTTCCGAAGAATTGGCTCGAGAGTCATTCAACGTATCACTCTTTTATGAGGACTACAGACTGCTTCGTAGTTCGGAGAAATAACCAAAGAATCTTGACCTCGAAGGGTAGTCCACTCCATTTACTCTAAATTCTGTGAGTGAGTTTTCTCGAACAAAAGCTTTGTTTTGAAAACTATGATTTTACTTCGCATTTGGCTTAGGCACGTGTGAGGGAGCCTGAGGACTCGAGACACGGATCGGTCATGTGTACATTCGAGTAGGTTCATGTAATTGCTCGATGTGATTGTTCATGACATATGCACTTAGCGGGAGGCAAAACATGTAAGAAATTATCACCACCGGGCTTTGCCTACTTATCGAGGGATACTATTTGCAGGCTGTGGAGTGCATAGGAGGATTCAAGGCCGCTAGAGGTCGCTGCTTTAGAAGAAAGCCAGACTGAGGCTTTGGTATTGATTTTGTATAACGTGTATTAGAATTGTAAATTTTAATATATGTTGAATTAAGAGTAATGTAAAACCTCTTGAACCATGTAATATATTTGGTCAAGGAGATTTTGTGAGTATTGGATGCAGGGCCCAAGTGACCATTATTTACTCCGATACGGACCTGTGGTGGTCATCAGAATTACTGGGATGTGTTTAGGAGCCTGGGGTAGAGCTCCCCGCACGCTGAGACTCTACCCGATTTTAGTGAGTGGTGTCGAGTTACCCGACATCCACAAGTATTCCGCGGGTTGATGGGTTGTCAACGGGACCCCTGGGAATGGGGCATCACAATTTATGGGCTTTATTTCAATTTATTGCATAGAAGGCGCGTTTCAGGTGCGTGTAAAGCCTAGGCGCCATCATTCTCGACGACAATGGGCCACGAGCATTTTTAGGTTCTTCTTATGTTATTTTTTTAGGGAAAAGTAAGCTCTACTAAAAGATAAAGATAGTATATTTAGGCAGGTATTTTAAAATTTGATCATATCCAGAGTTATTGCAAATACCCCTCATATGTAACCCTATTTTGATAAGGAAAGTTCGAAATGTTGTTTTGACGCCCAAAACCGAAAGTGTCCGCTGACAACCCGCCAACCCGTGGAATATTCGTGGGATGCCTGCAACCTCGACACCACCATTTAAAAATCAAGTAGTCTCCTTCAGACGGGGAGCTCTACCCAAATAGAACATGTCCCAAACAAAGATAGCAAGGACCACAGGTCCATGCTTAGTAAATAATGGCCACTTGGGCCCTTGTATCAATACTCACAAAATACATCAACTATATACAATAGTTCAAGAGTTAATAAATTACTCTTTATCAACATATATCAAAATTTAGAGTTTCAATACATGTTATACAACAATATCAAAGCCACAAGTCGACTTTCTTCTAACACGACTCTGGGCGAGTGTCGCCCGATCGCCTCCTCGCACTAAATGGTGATCCCTCGAAGGTGGTGAGCAAAGCCCGCAGATAATTTCCTACATGTGGGTTACTCCCACCTAAGTGCACATGCGTGTGAAAACAATCACATCTGCCAATTTCATAAACCTACTAATGTCTACATGCCCAAAGCCATGTCTCGAGTCTCACCGACTCCCCACACATACCTAAGCCAATATGTGAGTAAAATATCTGGGCCACAACAAAGCTTTTGTTCTTGAAAACTTACTACCGAGTTTCTAAGAAAAATATTGACCACCCTTCGAGGCAAATTGTCGATAATCCTCCAAATGTACATGGTCCTCATCCGTTTATCTCATTGACATCCCTCCTGTGAAATTCTTCTAAAATCATTCATCGAAAATTCATTTCACAAACATTTCATTTTGTTTCATTTCATATCATGCACTACACCTAATATTCTAGGTCATTTCCTGAAGGCATATGGAATGCATTATGCCAATTCCAAATAATTTATCCTAATACAATTCACATGCATATATTAACATAATTTACTCACAACAATCATGTTATTCAATTTTCACATCAATAACATCAAAATTAGCTCACATGGGCTAATTAGAAAACACAAGCACCATTTGAATCACTCAACATCATAAAAATAATATCGGACTATCGTGGAATGCTGAAACCCTGCACAATCGTTCACTACCACAAATAGGAATATCTCCACTCCTGGCTCAAAAGCTTTCGAGACCGAATTCCATGGCCAAAACAAGCCTCATAACATTCCTAACCATTTACATGGCTCTTATCCAAGAATAATACAAGTAGGTGGAAAATATCCCTACCTCTCGATGCCACCTGAACTCCACCAACCTGTCCACGCATAGCCCTCAATACAAGAAACAAAATTCATTTCATTCATCGAGAACTAACGTCCGAATAGTCAAACTAGAGAGAGTGGCCACACCTCCCAGAATGAAATCTAGCAACCTACTGCATCTAATTCACGTTTTGGCCTTTCAAATGGGGTAGCACATTAATCGCTCATATTTCTCGTCTTATTATCATTAACAATTCAATTAATTCCTCTCATGTCCCTTATTCTAGATTGGATACTCGCACCATTCCAGCCTCCGTTTCCATCATCTCTCTAATCTTGTAACATGTGTCATAAGAGTACATGTAATAGGTGACTTTTATCACATCACATGTCTCAAACTCGCTTTTACTAGCATCTACACTTCGCGCCTCAAAACGTGAAATTTTGACTGCTCTTGACCCGACGTAAATTCGACGTGGTAGCTAGATTTTGCGAGACGATTCCAACGGTGAAGTACGTTTTGTCATCCAAAATCTAGAAAAATTTTGGGTTTTGACTAAAATTACCGTTTTACCATTTTTCAGAAAATTGGAATTTTCTCGGGTCTTATAGTTCTCATGGATGTAGGCATAGGTCGGGGGCGCCCTTAAGGTATGGTACAGTTTATTTAAGATATAAGGGTATTTTTGTAATTTGATCATATCCTGGGTTATTATTAATACCTTTCTATGTAACCCTATTTTGGTGATAGTGAAAATTGAGCCATTCCCGTACGTAGGTATATTGCCGAACCACATAAAATCTGTGTGTTTTCTTTACTTCGATTTTATCACCATTGTTACATGAATCGCAACATAAACAATGGAGATTTAGGTTGAAAAGTTCCCAAAATCACGATGATTTTTCGTGTCGAGATGTCCAAATGAAGTCAAGAAGTCGGAAAAGGGTCAGCTTTCCACAAAAGACTTGCTTTCTTCTGTTTATGGTATTCTAAAATTCATTTTGACTTTGGATGCAATTTGTTGAGACCTCTGTTGATTCACACTTGTTGTATTCTTCTGACTAACAAAATAAAACCATATTGAAACAATATTTAGCAAAGGTTTTAAAACTGACGGAATCGGGTTCGCCTCGATCGCACAACCTCGACTAATGAACTTTCCTGGCCCCGCTTAATCCAAATGTATCTACTCCGCTCAACTCTCATAAACTCGGTGAACTATAACTTTTCTTGCCTACCAACGGCCCACTTTTAAATCATTGTGGAAGGGGATATTTAGTCCTCGAACTTATAAATCGTTGTCTTTAGGTCAAAATCGCGTAGTCGGGTCTTGCTATTTTCCAAAACATCCTAAGAATGTCAAGATCGAGCATTCGAGCTTATGGGAATTCTATACATGTTTTTTATAGTATTCGTTAACCCGAACATGACACGAATGATAAACAGGTCAGAAATAACAAATTCAAACACAACGTAACACGATACAACTCGTGTGTTTATTAATTTGGTAATTGAAAATAATATAAATTATAATTCATTAATCAATATTTAACACAAATAATATATACATATATATATATATATATAATGAGTTAATCTATGTTAAATGTTAATTAACATAATAACTAAACAAATCAATATGGGTCAAATTCGTGTTATGTCTATATTGACATGAATATAACTCGTTTATCAAATGGGTTATACGGGTTAACACGAATTTGATCAAAACCTGATTACATTCGATCAAAACCCACAAAAATCGTGTCATGTTTGCAGGTAATGTCAAATTTTTCCAGGCCCAAGTACATCTATTATCTCGAAGTTGCTAACTCGTATTTTTTTACCAGGTCTGGGCTAACTGAGTTGATTCACACCTACAAATAAATCAATGGAGGCTTAATCAATCGCCATCGCAGAAAAATGATCAAAGATGGTGGCCGACAAAAGCCAAATTCTTTCTTCATCACTTTGACTTGTTGGCTTTTACCCTTTATTTGGTATATGGAAATAATACCCTAAAGATAACAAATATACCCAAAATTACCAGAGCATGTCATAATTGAATTATTATATAATAGATATTTATATTTACTAATCTCATGAAATTAAAAGTGTATTAAATAAATTTAAAAATTGTTTAAATGTTATGGTTAAAGACATTATATCATATATAAACATTAACTCATCATACTTAACTCATGTGGTAGAGGCTCTCAACCTTTTAAAAAGGCAGGGATATAGGAATGGTTTCGTAAAGGATCTCGTTCGGGTCCTCGGGATGGAACAGCTTACTAAATTGTAACTAAAGTGTTTATATATATATATATATATAATAATATGGATATGGGTAACAAGAGGTAAATCACGTAGGTTTAAGCAATGTTTTGAAAACTGGGTGGAACCGATTGTCCGAATGGCCAACCGCCGACGGCCGCTTCGTCCATTTCCTCTTCTAAATCCGCATTCAAGTCATACTGAATAAACCGCTTAAAACCTCTGTTGGGATCGTTGAACCCAGAAACCTGATGTTTCATTAATCAATCGAGCTATCAATTGCCACTCTTGGATTTAAAGGCTATGTCCAACTATTAAACCTAATTCTTTGTTTTATCAATAATAATAAATAAATTAACTAATTAAATATGTTAATGAACAAATTTGAAATATATATTTATTGCTGTTAAAAGAGTAAAATTATAATAACAATGATTTGGTATATGGAAATCATATCCGAAAGATAACAAATATGCGCAAAATTTTCGGAGCATGTCATAATTGAATTATTATATAATAGATATTTATATTTAATAATCTCATGAAATTAAAAGTATATTAAATAATTTAAAATTGTTTTCAATATTATGGTTAAAGAAATTATATTATATATAAATATTAACTCATCATGCCTAACTTTACGCAGAATACTCTCAACCTTTCAAAAGTGCAGACATCCGAATCCGCTTCGCAAAGTGGTCTGGTCTGGGGTCCCTTGGGTGAGGGGGACAACATAACATTATAAACTACAAATGTTTATATATGATTATATGGATATGGGTAACAAGACGTAAATCACGTAGGTTTAAGTTTCAACCCTTCTCATAGCCTTTTATTAATATTATTAATTTTTTTTTTATCATTTCTTCTTCTTCCTTTATAATTCTTCCTTTCTCACTCTTCTTACTCTCTTCTTTATTTATTTAAAAATTTCAGCAAAGACGCTACCTTATGAGGTTTCGCACCGAATACACATGCGACTTATCATCGTCGAGCGCCATGCCATTCTGGACGAAGTCGCGAAAATGGTCATTACTGGTCTCGGCCAAGAATGGCCGAGGCTCATTGACCACACATTTATGCTTCTTTAAATCATAGAACCGATCAACCTGGTTGAATCGGGACGAACCGAACATCGAATCGACTCAGAGCTACTGAACTAGTGATCGAACTTAAAATTCCATTTATAATTATTTTTATGTTTAATAACAGGCTTAATGATTTATTTATGATGGCATTGATTCAAATCCACAGTCAATTCATTTACTTAATCCATTGGATTTAGATTTTCAACCCGATCCTCACATCCTGAAGACTGGGTACCCATACCCTATCCAAATGCCCTATCCCAATTTGTGAAATGAATTGTTTTATAAAATCATGAATATTAAAAATAATTTATCGTATATAATGTTGGTAAGAATTATCGTGATGTGATTTCAAGAAAACCAATAAAATAAGCACAATCAAATTATATAAAAAAATAACAATATATTAGAAATTGTTATTTCCTACTTCTCAATATATAAATATATTTTACATTATATATTTAATTTTAGTATTCGCCTGTGGACGGCAGGATATTATACTTAGATTCGTCCCATCCTCGATCGCAAAATCTCAAAACCCATTATTCAAGATTGAACTGGATCTAAATGTCTCTTTAATATCCTCCTTCATTCTGGACGTATCCGACTCTTCATCTAAGTTCTGATGAATTGTCATCCCTAACTCGTCCTCACGAGTTGTAATCTCTTTTCCACAGGATGCTACAAAGAAACCGAAATCCGATATCGAAGAATATGTATGGTCAAGTCACAAACCATGGACTCCTACGCCAATCTTAAGCATGCATGTGAGAATGGGAGACAAGGCATGTGAAATAAAGCCACAGAATTCAAGATTACATGTCGCTTGTTGATCGTGATTAGACAATGATTTCACCTTGATAGCATTCGCTCCCACAAAAATGCGTATGTGTTTTTTGGTGAAAGGAAACTAGATAATAGAAAATCTATAAGACCCGAGAAAAATTACAATTTTCCTCGAAAGGGCAATGGTCATTTCGGTCAAAATCCAAAATTTTTCTAGATCTTGGATGACGAAACGGATTTCACCTTTGGAATCGTCTCGTAAAACTGAAGTACTGAAGCCGACTTCATTAATTTCCGATAATCAAATTTCACGCTTTTTCGAAAGGCCAAGTGCTTTAAAACGGGTTTGAGAGACATGTGATATGACAAAAGTCACTTAATACATGTACTCTTGTGACACATATTGAAAGATTAGAGAGAAGATGGAAATGGATGGCCGAGATAGTGCCAAGTGTCAAAAAATCCAAGAAAAGGGACACGGAATTAATCAAATGTTAATGATAATATCAAAAGATGAACAATGTCATCTTCATTTCCGAGCACAAAACATGCAAAGTGGCTGGATATACGGGCAAGGTGAGGGCTTTTCATTTCTAGAGAGAGAGAGTCATTCTTCTAGATTCTACCATTCGACCATTTCGCCTCGACAGAGCAAGAAGCAAAGTCGATCTACCTACGAGGCCACGTGACATTTCCGATTCGTGGAGTTCCGACACCCAAGAGGTGGTGGATCTTTTCCTACTCTTGTGTTATTCTTGGCTAAGAGACGGTAAATGTTAGAAATGTTCGAGGCTTGTTTTAGCCAGAATTTGGCCTCAAAAGGCTTTGAACCGAGTGGAGGAAAAATTTCCTATTTAGAAGGCCAGAATTAAAGGACAACCTGAGGGTTGCACCGTCACATGAATAGTGACGAGATTTTCGGGTGTGAAAATGTGTGTTGTAAGTGATTCAAAATGAATTGTTTATGGTTTGCTAATTAGCCCATGTGAGCTAATTTTGGTGCGCTGATGTGAATTTAATAACATGATTTGTTTGAATTAATTATGTTAATATATATTATTGTTTTATATATTAGCATGAATTATCGGGCATTGGCATCAAGGCATTCCATATGCACCTAGGCACCCTAGAATATTGTGAGGAGTGCATGACATGAAATTGAAAGAAAACGAAATGTCTGCGGAAAGGAATTTCACTAAGATTTTCCAAAGAATCGTTTCGAGAGTTGTCCACCAACTTCATCTTTGAGGCAGACTCCAAGGATCAAGCTTCGAGAAATATCTAAAGCACTACTTCTGAGGGGTAGTCCAATGTATTTACCGAATTCGTAGTGAGTTTCTGAGAACAAAAAGCTTTTGTTTTGAAAATCGGATATTTTACTTGCATTCGCTTAAGCATGTGTGAGAGCCTGCGAGACTCGAGACATGGTTCTGGGGCATGTAGACATCTCGAGTAGGTTCAGCGTAATTGTTTCAATGTGATTGTTTGCCATGTCATGTGCATTTAGCGAAGTAACCTACGAGGGAAATTATTTCACTGGCTTTGCCTAATTCGGCCGAGGGATCACCATTTAAGGTACAGTGGAGTGTGCACGGTGATCTGGCGCTTCGCTAGAGGCCACGTTCTTTTAGAAGAAAGCCGTATCGTGCTTTGGTATTGATTTTGTATAACATGTATTAGAATCTGTAAATTTTAATGTATGTTGAATTAAGAGTAATGTAAAAACTTCGAACCATGTAGTATATTTGAGCTCGGGATATATTTTGTGAGTATTGACGCAGGCCTAAGTGGCCATTATTTTACTCGCATGTGGACCCTATGGTCATTGTAAAGTTGTCAGGACAGTTTATACCTCGTAGAGCTCCCCGCACAAAGGAGACTCGCCGATTTTCGTGGAGGTGGTGTCGGTTACCCGACATTCAAGAGTATTCCGCGGTTAATCTGTCATCGACTGACCCTCGGCTTTAAGGTCACAGCTTGCATCGCAGCCATGTAAACGTGACACCTTGGAGCTCTGGTGGGTGTGGTATTTGTGGTATGTAATTACTTAAGCAATCACAGGACAGAATTAGAACACTTCATGCATTGTGTTTTATGTGTGAATGGTGCATAACATGTTGTTGGCGTAGCGAATTAATCAGGATGTGCGATCGATTGTGCATTGTATGTGATGTGCTTAGAGTGTTTGGTGAGTAGTATAGAGAAAGTGTTGAACATTAGGGTCGTAGAAACAAACTCTAAGTCCGAGGCTCTATGTCGGGGTTGAGAAATTTCGACGTAATAGTTCGTAACTAAATGAAAAAAAATAAAATTCGGGACAGTAGTTCCAGTTTTGAACATAAACAAATTGTGTTGTGAAATTCTAGAAATTTTTTCCAGTTTTTGCACAAGAAAAGGGTCAAAATGAAACTCTTAAAATTTTGAGGCTTGAGATGAATCAGTAGTTGGTCTAAAGCACGTGATTTCCTGTAGATGGCAGGAGGCTATCGGAGGATTAGAAAAAAAAAAATGAAAAAAGGGTGTTGTCATTGAGCTGAACCGGCTATTAATGCATTTTCTAATTGAATCACAATGATGCGAGTTTATTTGGCACACAAAGAAAATGACAGGCATTACAAGAGTCAGCAGCACACGCCAGACCGAAAGCAGCAATACGCCAGCCGAGCAGCATTACAAAATACTGAGCAGTACACAAAGAAGCTGAGGCGCAATTACGTGATACCGAGCAGCACGCAGGCTTGACGCCTAGGAGTGGGCTCGAAGCACGGCCGGCATCGACTCACGACAGCCTGGCCAGTGCCACGACATGGCCTCAGGCGGGCGCCCGGCACAGCGTTGCGCGCACTCGGGGCCAAGGTGGGCTGACCGTGTGCACTTGACTTAGTTTTGACTCAATGCACTGTTCTAAGTCATTGTTTGGGACACTGTTCATGAGGTTTTCAAAAATAAAAATTAAAAAAAAAATTAAAAAATAAAAATAAAAATAAAATAAAATAAAATAAAATAAAATAAAATCTTTTAAAATGAAAATTGTTTTTAAAAAAAATTTAAGGTATATGATTTAATATATATTGAATTATTGTCTTACATTACCTATGAATGCATGGATATTTGCGGTATGAAATATTTTTCTGTATATGAATAGTGTCTCGGGACTGTGATTAAGCCTTAGATATACTGCATTGAATATTAACTTGCCATTTGACATGTGTAGATGGCTAGTCGAGGGCGAGGACGTAGAGGTCGTCCATGGGGTAACAGTCAAAACCACCAAGATTCACTCAGCAGGCCTGGCTGGGAGGCTGCAGGATCAGCACTGCCATGACGGTACTGTGCTAGTGTGAGGTAGCCAGGAGATCTCGAAAGTAACCTCTAGAGGTTTGTGGCACATAATCGACATTCACAAAGAGAGGAGATCCGATGGTGGAAGACTATTGGTTCATGCAATGAGAAGGTGTTGGGAGGCTGATTACCTCCGGCCACCGATCAAGATTAGACTAGCCGCGGTTCCAAATGAGGGTGAGGCTCACATGGTGGAACTGGGCAAAGACCTTTAGAGACCTAGAGGCAATGACATGGGCAGTTCCGTGGAGATGTCTGCGGGTAAGAATTTTCCGATACCGCTCACATGCGAAGGCTCGTGGAGTTCCAGTACCGGGCTGACGATGACCGTGATGGAGTATGTGGCTAGATTCACTGAGCTGTACCGCTTTTCCTCGATGACTACGCGCTACGCACATGGCTAAGGTCGAGATTCGGTAAATGGGCCAAGTTATCCATTCGGAAGCGTGATAGCAGGGACTTCGCCATGTGATACGGGATCTGGCATGGTCGGGACAACTCACTACAGAGATCGAGGATGCTCGTGAGCACTTAATGCTATGTTAGTAGCAAGAGGAAGGAGAGTTAGTCTTCTTCTAGTTCGGGGAAAAAGCCCAGGGCTTCTAGTTCATTATTTAGGGTTCCAAGGCCGCTTACTATCCGTGCTAGGACAGATCAGAGCTGGTCAAGTCGGGGCAAGATGGTGTGCTACCATTGCCACATACTCTATAAGCACGGAAGGATTGATCTCGTGGTTTCGACAACAGCTCGTGATCAACTAGAGGGACAGAGAGGATACAAGATATTCCCTCCACACCCTAAAGATGTGCCAGAGGTTTCACAATGTAGGGAGTCGCACAGCACCCCATTACACTGCAAGCCGAGAGGCCAAAGCTACATGCAATGAGGCATGTGACGAGGTCCATAGGTAGGGACGCGGGGCCCAGGGGAGGTTCACATCATATACCACCCGGGCCTAAGTCCGCTGATCATCCAAAGCCATACAGTACTTTTTTCGCTATCTTGCCTATAAGCAAGAGTGTTATTTGATTCTCAAGCCGCATTCATTTATCGCCGTGACCGCTATGATAGTCGGGCTTAGAGGTCGAGGACCTCGAGGAGCTCATGTATGTGAGTTCTCTCCTGTGGGATTGCGGCGAGATAGGATGGGATGTATGTCAGCGGTTGCGAAGTTAGAGATCTCTTGGACTCTAATCACAATTTATCTGAGGTCGTGACATGCTGAGTTCTAATGCTATCTCGGGATGGATTTACTGACAGCCTGTGAGTCGCCATCGACTGCGGAGCGTAGGAGGGTTACTCTCCTACATGCGTGACGCATACTCGTGTTCGTATTTCGTAATAAAATATGATATTTCAACTTTACAATGTACGAGTCCAGTGTCAGTGATGGCGAAGTGTCAAGAAGAGCCTTACCTCAGAGGACGATATGAGACCGACTTAGACCACTTGAAAATACCGCGAGTATGGCGGATGTTTTTCTAGATGAGCCAATGACGCCTCCCAGAGCCCACTCTGACGAAGTTACACTGGTATTTCATCATCCTCATAATTTATGACGGCACCAGCCGAGTCGGGTAAAGAACCAGAACAGCTACAGGAGGTACCGACGCGTCATTGCATCGGTTAATTTCACCACGGGTGCTCCTGCTCTATTTATGAGGAAGAATGACAAGACCCTTCTTGCCTGCATTGATTACAACACTGAACAGTGGTTACGATCAAGAATTCCAGACTCACTACCGGTGATTTAATGATCTGCTGATCAACAGAGTGAGCGAGTCATTTAAATGACCTTCACACTTGGCACATCACCGAGGTTAGAGACAAATATCCCTAAGACAGCATCAGACGGCATGGCAATTTTGAGTTTATAGGATGCCCTTGACGCGACGACGCCCCAAAGAAAGATTCATGGACTTCTGCATGTGTGGTTCAACCTTATTTAGACTGGCGGTCATAGTCTTCGCGATGACATTATCTACTCCCAACTGATTTTGACGCTGAGTATCATTCGAGGATTGTTTTATAAGCCGGCAGACCATCACTTGTACCCAAGTGTGAAGTGTGAGCTTTGGGCTTACCGAGGTGAGATTTTCAGACACGTGGTGTCGCATCAAGCGTGCCGTTGACCCCAGAAGGTCAGCCGTGGATGAGTCGGGAGAGGCCAAGGTTTCACTTTCGAGGATAATGAAGCCTCGATCGCTGGGTACTACAGAGATTCACTGAGATTTCTCCCACAATACAGACTTATGATGAGATTGACCCTGGCAGGTCAAGCTTGATTATTAGGATGAGCTTCGATGAGAGGCATTCCAGAGTTGAAAATGATATTAACATCGCTTCCCTATCTTGATAGTTTCAGTGGGACAAAAAATAATGGAGCCATGATGCCTCGAGGCGCACCGCTGTGCTTTGAGATGCAAAGCCGAGGGTGTGAGCTTATGGTTCCGCCATTGAAGAGTCACGGAGTGTAAATTACCTCACACAAGTATGGAGTTGGTAATGAGTCTGGCCTTGAAGATTCGCGCCACTTCATTTATACGGCGAGGAGTCTTAGGTACTTGACCACAAAAGTCTCAAATATATTGCAAAGGACCCCATGAGGCAACGGGATGATGGAGTTCCAGAGGATTATGACTCACTTCACATTACTATCCTAGTAAGGCGCGGTGGTCACGTGACTCAATGGAAACACTGTATACCGCAAGATAGTACCACCGAGTGGCTGATACTGAGACTCCAGGACAATACACAAGACTCGAGTAGCCCGGGGGTACGCTGGGGGAATTTGGGAGCAACACTTTACTTCAGTAGAGACTGAGTCCCAAAGATGTGAAGTGTAGATAGTGTCCATCAGTGACCTGCATACGTACAAAGACGAGGGCTCGAATCGCCCACAATGTGATGGTAGTCTTTCAAAGATAGAGGATGGGTAGGGTTCCTGGGGCCGGACCGATCGAGAGAGGAGATTCTGGAGTTCACTACTCTGATTTGTCAGAACCGTGGCACCAAAGATACTCAGATTCTACGCGCATCACCGAGCGACGAAGAGGACACATAGGACTTTGTCTCGACTACGTCCTACGGCCGCCAGTTAGGTGAGATAAACCGCCATGGAGTATCAACATCCATGCGGTTCTATGAGATCCTGAGGTTGACACGACTGGAAGAGTTCAAAGTACTATGGTACACGATCGAATTAATGAGTATTAATCTTCAATCACGCATGCGGTCAATGTGAGAGACTATAAAGGTGCAGAACATGCTCAGTAATGTTATAAAGGTAGCGAGACATGCCTCAGCACGCCATGGATCATAAGGTAGCCGGGAAGAGCACTTCGTTTTTAGGCGAATTCGCCTATAACAACAGCTTATTAGGTGAGAGGTTATGATACACTGGCAGAGGCATTGCACGAGGCCACGCAGTCACCGTTATGTTTAACCGAAGGGAGAGAGTTCCATCACTCGTCCTGATCTCATTAGAGACACCTCTGAGAAGCGTGAGTTGACATTTGCCGCTGCTTTCCCTACGCCTCTCAGCGGCAAAAGAGCTATGCTGGATGTACGACGTCGACCCCAGAGTTCGAGATCGAGGATCACGTCTTTCAATGTGATGCCTAAGAGAGGAGTGGTCTCCTGGGTATATGAGGGAAGCTTATCACGAGGTTTATTGTGCCCTTCAGACACTCAAGAGAGGGCAGGCATCAGAAGGCACTGATTGGCCTTACCGCCCAACATGTCAGGTATCCACTAGGTATTTCACGTCTCCATGCCTGAGGCACCCAGATCACCCTTGATATAGGATTAGGAGAGATCGAGGTTAATACCTGGATGAGACCTTCGAGGAGAGACCAAAGCAGGCTTGTGGATGCTGTGATCGCTTTGGGTAGAGACGCTTTAATCGCGGAGGTTAGCGAGGGTGCTATGGCAAGACCGTGAGAGGGAGGAGTCAACGTGGGAGCGCGTAGACACGATGCTGGCCACCTATCCCTTTGCTGGATGAAGGTATTTGCGGTTTTTAGCTTCACGAATACTTAAAATGACTAGTTTATACGTACGGCATAGTGCACGCATATGCATGTGATTCGTTAGTGAGTTGTACGCACTCTCGGTACTAAATTCTTTTTAAGGAGGAGAATGTACACCCGAAAATTCCACTTCTTCAAAAATGGTCATTTCGTAAAAATCCTAAAATTTTTAGATATCGGATGACGAAATGAGATTTCACCGTTGGAACTGCCTCAATGCAATCTAGCGCTACCACGCCGACTCGGGCCGAATTCCAAGCATGTTTAATTTCACGCTTTCGAGTAATCGGTGCTAGGTGCCAGAAACAGTTTGAAAGATATGTGATGTGATTAAAGTCACTTATTACATGTGTACTCTTGTGACACATGTTGAAAGATTAGAGAGAAAAGATGAAAATGGATGGCCGAGATAAGGCAGTGTAAAAACTATGAAAATGGATACGTATGGAATTAATCAAATGTTAATGATAATAAAGACGAAGATGAATATGTCATCTTCTTCATTTTGAACAAAAACGTGCAAATGGTCGGATATATGGGCAAGGTGTGAGGTTTTTTCATTTTCTAGAGAAAGAGAGGGAGCTCATTCTCTCTAGATTTCCACTATCCGACCGTCTGGCTCTCAAACTGAGCAAGAAGCAAAGTAGATTTATGCGGGAGGGCTACGCGTGACACTAATTCGTGGAGTTCCAACAACTCCCAAGAGGTAGGATCTTTCCTACTTCGCATTCTTGCCAAGAGTCATGTGTAAATGGTTAGGAATGTTCCCGAGGTTTGTTTTAGCAAGAATTGGTCCCAAAAAGGTTTTGAACCGAGCGAGAAAATTCCTATTTGTGTGGCCGTGAATAGTGCCTAACCCGAGGGTTTCATTGTTCACATGAATAAGGACGAAGATTTTCGTGTGAAAATGTGTGTTGTAAGTGATTCAAAATGAATTGCTTGTGTTTTCTAATTAGTCCATGTGAGCTAATTTTGGTGTTATTGATGTGAATTTAAAACATGATTTGTTTAAATTAATAATGTTAATATATATACATGTTTTATATATTAGCATGAGTTGTTGGAATTGACATCATGTGCATTCCATATGACTGTGGGGCACTTTAGAATATTAAGAGTGAGTTCAGTGACATGAAATTGAAAGAAAAACGAAATGTCAGGAAAAGGAATTTCGACTTTAAGATTTTCCAAAGAATCGCTTGGAGAAGTTATCCAACAAGCTTCATCTCGAGGGCGACCTACGACTGCTTTAAATATCCAACAATTCGCCTGGGAGGGTAGTCCAATATATTTTTATCGAATTTGGTAGTGAGTTTCGAGAACAAAAGCTTTTGTTTCAAAACTAGGATAATTTACTAGCATCGGCTTTAGTACGGTGAGTCTGTGAAGGACTCTGATTACGTCTGCAACAGTAGTTCATGTAATCGCTTGAATGTGATCACTTGCCATGTCATGTGCACGTAGGTGGGGAGCAACTCCATGTAAAAAGAAAATTATCTCTACTAGGCTTACCACCTGGCCGAGGGATCACCATTTCAGTATGCGAGTCACAGACGGCGACGACGTCGCTAGAGGCCATAAGCTTAAGAGCCGATTGCGGGCTTTGGTATTGATTTTGTATAACATGTATTAGAATTGTAAATTTTAATGTATGTTGAATTAAGAGTAATGTAAAACTCTCGAACCATGTAGTGTATTCGTCAGATATATTTTGTGAGTATTGATGCAGCCCGCGGCCATTATTTTACTCGCATAGGACTCCCCTGTGTGGTCATTGTAAAGTTGTTGACAGGCTCAGACTCAGAGCTCCTGTATGTGCTGAGACTCGCTTCGACATCGTGAGGCAGGGCTTCCAAGCCACCCGACATTCACGAAAGTATCTCCACCCGGCCGGGACGGTTGTCAACGACCCCCGGCTTCGGGGGCGTCACACCACATAATCTATTAAACGAAGAACCACGATAATCATCAAACCAAAATTTAAACACTAAGAAAGTTCACCATCAACATAGAATCAACATCAGAAATACATTTATTTTCTAAACAATCAGCCTCTATTTGCTTCTGAAATATGATTAAGTACCAGAATATTTAAATTCGAGAAAGCCTTTGAGTTTCCTCCCATTAATAATATAATCAACTAAGTACCATTTTTTTTGTTATAAGTAGTTTATAATTACGCTGAATCTCCTTCAACTCCTAAATCTAAAAACCATTATTATTTTTTGCAAAATAAAATATGATCTCTTAACCCATACATTCCATTATAGTTATCAACTATTGCCTCAAATGCTTGCTTATAGCCATTTTGATAGTTCCATTAGAGTCTCTAATAACCTATCTTAAAGCACTTCTATTTTTGAATTCTTAAGCCATCAAAATTTAGCTTGAATATTCCATTAATAGGAGGAATCTAATGAATCCATTTTTCAACCATACCAAGGACTTTGTGCCATTTGTTATGGAGGTTAGAGTCACCAATAACAATTTGAAGATTTGAAAAATCTTAGGGCACTTCTCACCGATGAGAAAGGGGCCGAGCTGGATTTTCTAAACAAACCTGATTTCTATGATCGCAAGATACATTCCACAAGATGACAATTTTTTCTATGGGATGCTTGAAGAAATTGCCTTCATAAAGAGAGATCGCAGAGGATAATTATATCTAATAAGATCTCCCAAACTCAAGGAAAGCGACATCTCTCAAAATACATGGCTATGTTTGGTACATTGATGCTGCCATTATATTTGCAGGAGGTCATAGAGAAAACCAATTTGTATCCAAATTGGAAGTTCTACTACACAAATGTGAAAAGGCAATAGGGAAATGCAAAAATGGCTTCATTCGCTTAGCCTCAGCTAAAAATCAAAGACAAACTATCCGATGGTTAATCTCCTGACGGCGGCTAGTTTTAATTTCTTCGCTTCTGAGCATCAGTTCAACATGGTGCTTTCTCACTGACAGATGGAGGGAACACCCTACCGGAAGGTGATGGCCGGATATTTGAGGCCAACAAGGATAGATTATGGTAGTGAAATTGCAGCAAACTTACAATGATATGTTGTAAATCTATACACAAGTTCATAATAAACCACTAATGTAAATCTTTGTCTTTGATTCTTGGTTTTTGGTTTTGTATTCACAATTAGATGTATAAAAATGTAATGTTTTTAAGTTATATAGCTTTATTTTCATAAACAGATCCATGTAGATCTCGTCTGTGGTCTGGTGTATACGAGATGTATATGAGTCCAGCAGAGTCAAAAGACGAAGTTCAAGGTAAATACATAACTTCGCTCAAGGAAAGACGGCTCAATGCAAGAACTCGTTTTTTGGTTTCATTCACATATGATGGCAAAATGCAATGGTTTTAAGTTATACAACTTTAGTTTCAGAAACAGCAAGGCCTGCATGGGAGTGGGGCAAAGTGGTGGATTATATCAAAGTCATCAAAGTGTAAAGTATGTTGATTAAAAAAGCATGACTATTGATTGAATTATCATAGTTTGTGATGACAATGAATCCATGTAGATCTGGTCTCTAGTGAGAACGAGTTCAGTATAATTTAGAACTCGCTTTTTGAAAAGATGAGTTCGATTACCGATACCAAAACTTGTTTGTAAAAAGATGGAGTTCAATACAGATTCAGAACTCGTTTTGTTTTCTGTTCACATATGATAATAAAAATCAGATGTTACTAAATTGTATTTGGATTCAGCGATGAGCCATGGGTGGGATAAATGATGATTGTATCAAAATTAAAGTAATAGTTAAAAATATAAGATCTAAGTAACCAATTAAGGTATGATTACATAAATGAGGAACCGTATAATCCTAAGCCAGGTTGAATAATTCAGAACATAAATCTTTTAAGTGGTTCATTAATGATTTCTACAAGATAGTTAATACAAATGAGTGTTCTTTATTTCTTCATCGAATATAAAAATGTAATATTCAGTTAACATAAATGCAGTTTAAAGTGAAAAATAACATCAGCAGTCAAATCAGTGATGGGCAGCCACTTTGTGGTGCTCACCACATTAAAGGTAGAAGTTGTACAAAGGTGGGATTTTGACTGTGGGAGCTTTTGACACATGATTGGAAACAAGTGTCTCTTGAATAACCTATAACTATCCACTTTAGACTATGTGACCTTTGGGGACGGTGCCAAAGGAAGTGTTATAAGAGTAGGTTCTCTGGATAACAAGAATGCCCAAGGCGAGATGTTCTACTTGTTGAAGGACTTAAAGCCAACTCTGGTCAGCATTGGCCAATTATGCAACTAAAATCTTTTTAAAATTTACAAAAGATAGGTGCATTGTCCTTGATTAGAATCAGTGTCATATCATGGAAGGGAACGTGTCCTTAGACAACTGGTATTTCTAACTGGTCCCAGCACTTGAACTATCATAGTCTTAGGGATTAGAGGTTAGGACACATCAACCATAGTAGACTCAAAGACACTATTCATGTAGAGCGATCAATGTGTCCACGACGAGGGTGCAGGCTTCGAAGGATGGTAACCTTTGTCGATTGGTGAAGACGAGCCAGATAGATCTCACAAAATGTCCCGACCAACCCTACTGCTCATTGCTAGAACTACACTATATGGACCTTATGGGATACATGCTTAGTTGGAAAAGTCTTGGAGAAAAGGTACATCTATATGTAGAAGCCGTAAAAATGGCAATGCTCTGTCCTGAATCGATTTTGATAATGTGGAACTCATTCTCCTTATGAGATTTGGAAAGATAAGCAACCAAATTTGAAGCACTTTCATAACTTTTGTAGTCCCTCATATACCTTGAATGTTCGGGAAACTAAACGGAGGTTTGTTCCTAAGAGCAATGGAGATAAAATCATTGATCTAAGGTACTTATCAACCAAAACTCAATTGACTGATATATTCACTAAGGGCTTGGATGTAGCACCAGAAACCTAGATCTCTTGGGCTGCAAGAACTTAAAAAGGAGAATTCCTACTAGATATACAATTTGATAGAATTCCTTTATGTTGTTGACTCAAATTTCCCCCCCACTTCCCTTTCATATTCAAACTCAAAAACTTATTTCATTGCATACGTCCTCTTCGGGCGCGTGTCAATTTTAACTCCAAAATACTTGAGAAGACTAGGAAGTAGACTAATAGAGTCGAGTCGATACATAGCCAAACTCGAGGCTCATTTCAGTCGAAACTTGAACTCGAATTGGAGCTTTTTATATCATGTGTTCGAAACTCGACTCGAAAAATAGTCGAGCTACTCAAACTCAACTTGATAAAACTCGAATCAACTAAAAAATTAACTAGTAATTATGCTCGAATTCAACTCAATTCGAAATTGACTCGATTAATAAGATAATAAAGCTTAATTAAGTTCACAAGCAGCTCGACTCGAGCATGGTGATATTCGAACTCGACTTGACAAACTATTTGAGCTCAAACTCGACTTAATTAACTTTGAATCGAATTCGAGTATATTATGAGTAATTTACAAGTAGCTTGACTCGTTTACACCCGTAACTCTAACTTGCTTAGCCCCGCAGAAATCAATCAAAGGGGTGCATCAAGTCATTTCATTTACATCACACCAAAGTCATAAAGTCATACTCGTCTTTCTAGACCAGTTCCGGTTCGTATATATAGAGCACTCCAAAAATCTTATGTATCTCATTCCCATCAAATTCAATTCTATCCATTCATTCATTGATTTTCTCGGTTTCCTTTCCTTTCATACTACAACATGAAGCAAGTCAGAGATGACGTAGTCGACGAGGTTAAGGTCTTAGCCATGGCGAACTGCATGATGCACCTGTCTACTAGGGTTGGAAAAACCAAATCAGCCATTGGGATTTCCGGCCGTCTCTTTGAGTGCAGGACATGTAACAGAAAATTCCCATCCTTTCAAGCGTTGGGTGGCCACAGAGCCAGCCATAAGAAGTCGCGGCTCATGATCATGGGCTACGAACTCCGACAGCCGAAGTTGCCGGCGAAGCCGAAGATTCACGAGTGCTACATTTATGGGTTGGAGTTCGGTTATGCGTCTGCGCGTTAAAGCGCCCTCTGTGGCTTACGGTTGATCCACCCTACGCCGTTATCGGTTGTGATGAAAACTAGCGGCTGCGGCGCCCGATGTGAGAGAGAGTTATCGTAGTTTGGACTTGAATTTGACGCCATGGGAAAACAATTTGAAGATTCAGTTCCGGAAGGTGCCTCCTATGGTGGATTGTATTTTGTAATTTTTAGACCATTGTTTATATTTATTTGTTTGTACTTACGAAGACACTCATATTCATGATTCTTTACTTATCTTTTCTATATATAGATTTTCTATATATAGATTTTCCTATCAGTGTCCCATCCCATCGATCGAGAAGAAAGTTTAGAGTCCTTTATAAGTAACCAGGCTCATTTTAATCTAGGAGACGTATTTTAAAGTTATGAGGTCTCTTAGGCTCAAAGCGTCAAATATTTATATGGTTGGGTACAGTCGTACAAATGGTATAAGCGATTCTTAACCTTAGTGTGAAATTAAGATTACTGTTTGATTAAATGAGGTAGCCCGTTTGGCTCTGCAATCCCATGTTGCATGGAGGTGTTTGTTACATCCTACATCGGGTATGGAAGAAAATTCCTAACACTATATAATCCGTTTCATGCTAATTAACTAATTAAATAAGATCATATATATTTTAAAATTTTTATTTGAAATCTTATTGTTTCAAAATTTAGATAAAAATTAAAAGATTGATTTTCTTTTAAGAAAAAACAAACCAATAATTACTTAATCATATTAAGCACTATTCAAAACAAAAGTTTAATTTAGCATTAAGTAAAAAAAACAAACGCCACCTTACACCCCATGACTAAATAATGATCCGGATTTGAGTTCTAATTCCAAGTAACTTATTTTTCTTTTGGCTCATTTTTCTAAGAGAGGATGAATTGCTAACGGGTTAGAAAGCTTTCGATTTCATGTAGAAAGAAATTTGACGTCATATTCTAAAAGGGTGTGGGTTTTCAGTACACAATAGGTGGTTACTCGTTGTCATTGTTTAAGTCCATTGACCTTGTGGAAATTTTCTTCCTCTTGCCTAACCAGTCTTAATTCTCATTAAAGCTAAAAGGGATTTGACGTGATTTTAGAATACATCAAATTTTCTGCAACTCTCTTGTTGGTTTACTGTTGGTGTATTGTCCTCGGAAAGTGATATGATCGCACATTGGTTCCACATGAGATTATTGAGTGGTACTTAAGTTTGAGATGTTCTCCCACCTATCAGGCCGGTCTTTTGGGTTGAGCTCCTTTATTGGGCTTGGGTACCTATCATTGGTGGCAGTGCGTAGTGCGGGAAATTGCGATGCATGAAAGGGTTCGAGTGAAGCTATCACGGGTGCTAGTGTCGGATGTGACTTCTCTAGAGGTGAGCAATGATACGATCCCACATCTGTTCCACATGAAACTGTGGAGTGGTACTTAAGCTCGAGAGGTTCTCTAATTTATCTAGTCGGTTTTTTGGGTTGGACTCTCCTATTAGGCTTAGGTGCCTATCATTGGTGCTTTCATTGAGAGACGGTACATAGCGGGAAAGAACGACCTGGAAGAGGACTAACTGGTGCCTAAGAGAGGGTCTTGAGTGAAAACTATCTAGAGTGTGAGCCGTCTACGGACGTCTGATTTCTCTAGAGGTAAGCAATGATACGATCCCATGGGCATAAGGCCAGACAGTATAAACCAACAAAATGAAGAGTAGGAAGGGAACTTATACTTGAATCATGAAGTGGTTTTGTGGAGAAGTTAAGTGTTATTGCTCCCAAATCCAAGCAATAAGTTAGTGTTGATTCTTCCCAAATATGTCGAGATTCTTTTGGAACTTGAATAAGCATATTGATTGCATCATTTATATTTTCTGCTCGTGTTTTCAAAACATGCCTAATTGAAACTTTAACTGTATCTTTAGAAGTGATGCCTTGATTATTCATCAAGAGAGTGTGCTTTCCCAATCTAAGGTTCCCTGAAAATCTAGGCTTCACTATGGCATCATGCTTCTCTTAACAATAGGGAGAGTTTTATGAAATAATTTTTTTCTTCATTTTGATGGGGCATGGAGTAGGCCCATATCTAGGCCTAGACGAGATAGGAAGCCCAAGGCCAATGATGATTTTTAATATTATTAATTATTTATTTAATCGTACTTTTTGGATTTGTCTATTAGGGTTTTCTGTTGGTGCCTATAAATAACACCTTATGTTATTGTTTTTGGGGGGACTTGATATGATATTGAAAATTTGAGAACTTCGTTCTATTTATTTTGTTCGCTTTCTTTCAATTTTATTATTCTTTATAGCTGAACTACATCAATTTGGTATCAGAGCCTCTTGATCGTCAAACTCTTCCCCGTTCTTGAACATTGCAACCTTCATTTTTTCGGTGACCGCTTGAAGATCGAACATCAGCTTCGCCCTCACAGCATCAATTTCGTAGTCTCCATCGATCTCCTCCAGTTTCCTTCTTCAATTGCTTTATGAAAGATTCTTTCAATCTTTGCCTCAGTTCAAGATATTCAAATTCCTTGTTCTATCATTTCCCTGAATGATGTCGGATTCCTCGCTAAGCACAAACACACGATTACAAATATTGGATGCGAAGGTTCTGATTATTGTGAGGACTCTAAAATTCGTGAACTCACACGATTGGATGAATAAGTAAATGGTCTAGGTGAATGTGGAGCAGAGTTGAGCGTGCTGTTTGATACTGTAATTTGGTTACTGTCGAGGCGAGTTGGGCTTCGAAGAGGAAGGTGTTATGTTTGACAACATCCGACACACAAAGCACGATTCCGCGCAAGGAATGATTTCTTGCAATTTATTTTTGATTCCCTTGCAACCCTTTTACTAAGGTATTGTAGGCATCACAAAGAAGTTCTTGATAGGGTATATTTTCTTTTTACTTTGAAAACTGGTTAATACCAAGTGGTATTTAAGTATATTTTGTTTGATTGTTTTAGCTTCCATTTTATTTAATGAATAAAAGAGGATTAAAAAAAACTTGTTTTTAGTTATTCTTCGTGATAAATTGCAATCTGTAATATATAATTGCAATACAATTTTTTTGGATTTGTATTTGTTGCATTAGCATATAGTTTATTAATTTCCTTACTCAGTGAAATTTTAAATTCTATCTCAGCATGTCAGCCACCAAAAGTGATACTGTTGAATCTTCTTCACCTAACACAAAAGATCCAAAACTGAAAGACTTAATAATTTTGACTTAAGACTATAAGTTTTATCTCAAGATCTTAATGATAGCCTAGTATGTATTACCCGTCATCATGATACAAATAAAACATAATTTGATTCGGTCATTGCATCGGCAAGTAA
This sequence comes from Tetrastigma voinierianum, assembly GCA_016808115.1. Taxonomy (NCBI): domain Eukaryota; kingdom Viridiplantae; phylum Streptophyta; class Magnoliopsida; order Vitales; family Vitaceae; genus Tetrastigma; species Tetrastigma voinierianum. The sequence continues at coordinate 297,851 of JAEQBH010002334.1, read as the reverse complement.
TTTAAATTCCATGTGTGGTCAATTGACTGATATCCAATCACGCCCTCAGTAACAAACTCATGTAATGAATCGAAAAATGGATTTGCTTTTAAAACATTTGAGTAAACATGATATAGGTGAATATGTTGATGAAACTATTAGAAAACAAGTTTGGTCAACACACACTGGGGGTTCTAGTCCTTCTGGAGGTTCACATCAATATGATGAATTCCTAAATTGTTTGCACGATAATCTAGGTAAAATGAACTTGGGTAATAATTCAATTGCTCAACCTCACACGAGGTTACCTGCAATAGAAGACCTTCAGTTCAGCCTCGGTGATCGGTTTTAACCTGCTAATGTCAACTTCCCATTAGATTACTAACCACCAAGGAAAAATTACCCACCAAATCAAGTGAGAGAAGATGTAAGCTCCTCGTGATACCGGCCTAAGTTAATGGTAATTGGGGTAGAATTGGGGATAAATGGGTTAGACAACCTCAAAGGATATCACAAAAGTCAAGTTAGTGCTCTGAATTTACATTAGTGAATTGATCCTAATGTTTTCTCTGATTAGTTCTTTTCTATTGAGGAATCTTTTGATTGGTATGAAATGATTGATAGTGAATAGATTCGGTTTGCTAAAATGAAATTAACCAATTTAGATAAGATGTACTGAGTGAATGTGTTGCAAGACATGATTCGTCTAGGTGAACCACCCATCACCCATTGGGCTGTTATGAAAGCAAAGTGGAAAGAAAAGTACATTCCTCCATCATATAAGAGTCAATTGTTCTCCAACATGATGAATCTAAAACAAATGACTCTTAGTGTAGTAGAATATTTTGCTAAATTTGAGAAAGCTAGGCTTAGATTTAGTGAGTTCCATGCTGAGGATCAATCTGTTGTCTGCACTCATTCTGTTAATGGTCTTAAGTTCGACATTCAAAGGATGGTTAAATTGCATGCTCCACACACTATAGAGAATGCATATAAAAAAGCCTTAGCAGTCGAGAAGTTCAATAAACCCTCTTCTTTTGCACACACAGGTCAGTCCAAGTCACAGTCTATGTCATCAAACAGTAATACTAGGCCTAATAACATTAGGAGCAAAGAGTCTAATTTGCGTAACTCTCTTCCTATTGCTTCTCCTATTGAATCTAAGGCTAGTAATTGTCGATTGTGCGCCGCCAAGTGTCATCACAAAGTCATGTGCATCTCGTTGTCCCCAACATGCATTGACATTAGATGTTGAATAGAGTAGTTTAGAGGATGAGGAAGGCCAAATTATAGATCCTTTAGATTATTCTAGTGATGAAAAAGATCTTCATGAAGATTATGATAATGATGTCTGTGTTGGTGTGGTTAGATGTGTGCTATCCACAATTACAGATAATGATAATTCAAAGCGTACTAGTATTTTTCACACAATCATACAGAGTGGAGATAAGAAATGTTAGTTAGTGATTGATGGGGGTAGTTCAATGAATGTGGTTTCTAAGGATGTTAGCATTAAGCCTAAGGTAGAACCACATCGAATCCTTTAGAGTAGCATGGAGTGAATGACCATACTTTGCTGTCGCTCAAGGTGTCTAGTCTCTATTCAAATGGGGATTATAATGATGAAATCTATTATGATGTGCTACCACATGGATATTTGCCCATGTTCTTTTAGGTCGCCCTTGGCTTTGCCAGTCTTAATATTACCAATTTTGGTAAAGATAACATTTATTCATTTAAGTACAAGGGTAAGAACATTATTTTGAGACCTGCTAAGCCTAAAGGTTGCAATGGTAAACATGACATCTCTAAACTTCCTAAACGGAATCTGCATATTTTAAAATGTAAGAAGTTTGAGAGAGAGGGAATTGAGACTCGTATGTGCTTAGCATTAGTGGAAAAAGAAGTTCCATCTGATTCTTCGATTGTCGATGTTCCTTTCGAAGTGAAGAATTTGCTAGATGATTTTGTTGATATGGTGCCTGATGAGTTTCCTATTGAACTACCACCTTTAAGAGACATCCAACATGCTATAGATTTAGTTCCAGGTTCTCAATTGCCTAACCTACCACATTATAAGATGAACCACAAGAGGAGTTGAATAAAAACGAAGTAGAAGGACTTTTCGAGAGAGGATTTGTTAGGCACAGACTTAGTCCTTGTGCGGTGCTAGCTTTGTTAACACCTAAGAAAGATGGATCTTGGAGAATGTGTGTGGATGGTACAACCATCAATAAGATCACAATCAAATATAGATTTCCTATCCCTCACCTTGAGGATATGTTGAATCTATTAGCTGGTTCTAGTTGGTTCTCTAAGATAGATTTGCGTAGTGGTTATCATCAGATTCGTGTTAGGTCAGGAGATGAGTGGAAAACTACATTTAAAACACAAGATGTTTTGTTAGAGTGGTTAGTCATGCCTTTTGGTTTGTCTAATGCTCTTAGTACTTTTATGAGAGTTATGACCCATGGCCTATAGTCTTTCATTGGTAAATTTCTGGTGGTCTACTTTGATGACATATTGATCTATAGCCAATCCAAAGAAGAGCATTTAAAACACCTTTGACAGGTTTTTCTCACTCTTCGAGAGGCCAAACTTTATGTTAACCTTAAGAAGTGTTCTTTTATGCAACCATATGTGCTTTTCTTAGGCTTTATTGTGTCTGAACATGACTTTTCAACTGATCCCAAAAAGGTTAGAGTTATTAGGGAGTGGCCTGAACCAAAATCTATCTCTGAGACTCGTAGTTTTCATGGTTTAGCTTCTTTCTATAGGAGATTTATAAGGGGATTTAGCACTATTATGGCTCCTCTCACAGAATGTTTAAACAATGAGGAGTTTCAATGGTCTAATTCTGCTAGCCATAGATTAAGAGAAATCAAGGTCAAAAAGACTGAGGCACATGTTTTGAGATATCCTGATTTTACCAAGTTTTGAAGAGTTGCTTGTGATGCATGGTGTAGGTGTTGGTGGTGTCTTTAATTCGAAGGTCACCTATATCTTTGCTTTAGTGAAAACTCAATGATGCTAAAGAGCGATATTCTACATATGATAAAGTATTATGCTATAGTCTGAGTCTTTGTTTTGGGGTTTATTTGTTGCCTCTTGAATTTGTGTTTTTGACCACCAAGCTTTAAGATATTTAAACTCACAAAAGGGATTGAATGCTTCGACATGCTAAGTAGGTTGAATTTTGAATGAATTTTCTTTGTGATTAATCATTATGTTAGTATTGAAAACAAAGGCTGGCGATGCACTTAGTCGATTAAGCGTACACTTCATCGTATGAGTGCGTGTCATTGGGTTTGATAGATTGAAAGATGAGTATTCTGCATGTCCTGACTTTTGTTATTATTTATGATGAGGTTAGTAATGGTAACCGTCATGAGTATGTTGACTTTCTTATTGAAAATAGTTATTTGTTTAAAGTGACTAAATTGTGCATACCTCGAACATCATTTAGGGATTTATTAATTTGGGAGATGCATGCAGGTGGTTTAGTTGGACATTTTGGGAGGGATAAAATTATTGCATTGGTTGAAGATAAATTTTATTGGCCTTCTCTGAAGAAGAATGTTCTTTAGAGATAGTTGCCTGATACGGAACATGTCGATTAAATTTAAGACTAATAAACAAAACAACGGCTTATATACTCCTTTACATTTCCTCATAGCATGAACCTTGGAAGGATGTTAGTATGGACTTTGTTCTTGGATTGCCTAGAACTATTAGAGGACATGATTCGATTTTGGTTTTTGTTGACATGCTTTCTAAGATGACACATTTTATTTCGTGTAACAAAACCAATGATGCTTCACATGTTGCTAAATTATTTTTTAGAGAAGTTGTTAAATTGCATGGTTTGCCTTCCACCATTGTTATTTGATAGGGATGTGCAATTTGTCAGCTATTTTTGGAAAACTCTTTGGAAATTGTTTGGCACTACTTTGAAGTTTTCATCCTCAAACTGATGGTCAGACTGAGGTAGTTAATAGCAGTTTGGGTGATTGGTTGGGGTAAAACAAGGTGTTTGGGATTTAATTTTGTCACTTGGTGAGTTTGCTCACTTAACAATTACATTAAGCCCCATTCAATGGTAAGTCCCTTTTCAAATTGTTAATGGCTACTCACCCCGCACACCCATTGATCTTGTTCCTCTACCACCTCACATGAGTGTATATAAACCTATAGAAAACTTTGCAAAGCACATCCATGACTTACATGCTGAGATTAGGAGTCAAATTTCTCTAAGTAATGAGTATATTTAGTGTTGATGTATAATGTTGATGTTTGTATATTTGTGTCTAAAGAATTTAACATTGAAGTGAGATATGTCCATAGTTCACATTCTTCTTAGAAAGAAATTCAAAAGAACGTTTCGATGTACTTACTTCTGATTATGATGGCCCTTATTCTATCATTTGTAAGCGAGATCTAATGCATATCTTGATTTGCCTAATGACATAGATATTAGCCATGTTTTTAATGTAGAGGATTAGCTACCTTATCAAGACACTTTTAAGCCTTCTACTTTGCCTTCTAGTGTGTCTGCAGGTGAAGTGAGCAAAGGTGCACCCATTGTGCCTTCGTTACAATAGTCTTTGGAGATGGTGGATATTATCCTTAATGATGAGTTTGTGACTTCTAAAGATGGTGGTTTTTGTCGTTTCCTTGTCAAATGGTATCGTCGTCCTAATTCTAATGGTACTTGGATACTTGAGGATGATCTTCGTCATTTGGATCCTTCATTTCTGGATTGCTACCTTTCCTCTCACTCTTCGAAGTCGAGTTCTTTTCAACTTGGGGGGAATGATGGGACATGGAGTAGGCCCATAACTAGACCTATACGAGATAGGAAGCCCAAGTCCAATGATGATTTTTAATATTATTAATTATTTATTTAATCGTACTTTTTGGATTTGTCACATTAGGTTTTACATTGGTGCTATAAATAGCACCTTATGTTATTATTAGTTATTTATTTGTATCGTACTTTTTGGATTTGTCTGTTAGGTTTTTTGTTGGTGCCTATAAATGACACTTTATGTTATTGTTTTTGAGGGGACTTGATATGATATTGAAAACTTGATAACTTCATTTTGTTTATTTTATTTGATTTCTTTCAATTTTATTATTCTTTGTAGCCGAGTTACATCATATTTCCACCTCAAGGGTTAGTTTTAGGCAAATTTGAAAATTTTATATCCTCATTCTTGGAGTTTTGATGGTTTCATGGGTTTTAGGGCTCAATTATACTGATGGATTCTTTAGCCATCTTGCCTTGAAGCATAATTCCCCAAATAATAAAAACAAAACCAAAAAGGTGAAGGATATAAGTGGGAAGAAAACTAATGTGAGAAAAGGTTTGCATGGATGTGCGAGAGCCCAGGCCGAAATTAAGATTGACTACCTACCCTTCAACTTACGGAAAATCTATACGTCTCGTATCACAGGCATGCACGGAGTAAAAATATGGCCACTTGGGCCCTGCATCGACACTCATCGAATATACTGACTATATTCGATAAGATTCGACTCACGAAATCTATCGACGAATATATTACATGGTTCAAGAGTTATAACATTTCTCTTAATGCAAATACATATTAAAATCTATAATTCTAATACATATTATCCAAAAACATCAAAGCCACAACCCGGCTTTCTTCAAAATTGGTCTCTAAGAAGAGCCGTCTTCTCGAACACCCCTGTACCTGAAAAATGTTCCCTCGACAGGGTGAGCTATCGCCCAGTAGTGGAATCACCCTAAATGGGTTACTCTCCACCTAAGTGCATATACAATGCTCAATTTAAACACACTCAAGTAAATCATTGATCCTACTTGAATGTCCTAAATGCCGTTCCATGTCTCAGGTCCTCACTTGAGCTCCTCACACTTGCCTAAGCTATGTATGCGAAAAATATCATTTTCAAAACAAAACTTGTTGTTCTTGAAAATCTGATCACAAAGTAATCGGTAAAATATGGGACTCTTTATGGCGGGTGGTTGGTGAGCTTTTGAAGCTTGATCATGGTCCTCATCAAAATGATCGGTGGCCCCATCTCCCAACCCAATTCTCCGAAGAAAGGCATCCTATGGCTCCTTTGTAACCATGTTCGTTTTGAGAAAAATTCATGTCGTACTAACACCTAATCTGCAGGTTACCTTGATACATATGAAAATGCATTATGCCATTTCAAAACCATTTATACAATATATATACCAATATATTAGTATACGCATTCTCAAATTTGCAATTCACACCACATGTAATTCCAGCAATATGGATCAAACAACACTGAGTGGCTCGCCAGGCAATTCACGATTTTATCTCCAGTAGCTGTACTCCGCGATTATTTTCCATATAATTGAAGTAAATCGCAAATTTTATCTCAAATGGCCCTATACACACAATTATATTCCATATAATTGAGCAAATCTAATTTTATCTCAATGGCACATACACCAAAACACAATTTATTATATAAATTATGATACACAAATACTTAATCGGAGTCCCACTAAGAAAAACTATCTGGTGACCAAAGTGTCCCAAAAATTTCCACGCCGATTCGAGATTTGGAGCCGATCAAACGGCCACTCACGGCCTCAAACCAACACAAGCATTTACAAAACACTTAAACAAGGGGTAAAACAAGTAGGATAAAACCCTACCTCTAGGTTGTCGAAAACTCCAAAAACCGGTGCCCACGTGTAGTCCTCGATGTGTAGACCACTTTGCTTTTTGGTCCGAAGAAATCCGACGGTCGAATTAACCGGGATTTTAGAGAGAAGTTGCTCTCTCTCTAAAAAAATATCAAATCTCCTAAGCTACTGCATCCCCACGTTTTCTCCTTCACGTTTTTTTTCCTTTTTTCCATTTCCCTTCCTTTCTCCTACGAATTGTTTTTGTTCCTTTATTTCCTTTTTGCTTTTCTTTCTTTTCCTTTTCTCATCTCATTTTCCCATCATTTCTTCTCATTTCTTTTTGTTTTTCTTCTTTCTCTTTGCACTTTCTCTTCTCCTTTTTGGAGCATTGACCGTATGGGTCAAAAGGAGGATTTCCTTCCCCTTTCCTCAAGCCCGAATTTATTGTGGCTTTCCATTTCCTACCTTTTATTCTATTATTTCTTTATTTCCTTTATGACATCATACCCTACATGGCTTAATATGAGCCATGGAATCTTGCCACCCATGTGGCTCAATGTGAGCCATTCCTTTTATGCCAATTGTCACACTCTTAAGGTGCCATGTGGCATTCCCTTACCTTATATGTGTCATGTCAAATGCACGCCTCAGCGTGAAATCCCGACCACCTCGAATCTGACTAAATTCGACGTGGTAGCTAAATTTCGCAGACAATTTCAACGATCCGTTGCAAATCATCGAGATTTAGAAAAATTTTGGATTTTTACGAAATTACGATTTTCTTGCTTTTTGAAAAATTGGGGTACTAGTGCTACGGATGTTGTAGTTTAAAAAACATCCTTGTAATGAGTCATGATACATATCACCGGCTAAAGTGAAGAAATTTTCACCTTGATTATACAAAATTCAATATACTTTAAAATGAATAAAAATATGTACATTTAGATCTCTCTACGCCAATACAATCTTATATGTTTTTATTACTCAAATTAATGTTTGCTCTAATAACTATGAAGAACTTTGGTAAGAATATTATATCTTTGCAATTCTAATACTTATAGTTAAGAAAATAAAATTCTCCATATCGTGTTAGACTTCATGGAGCCATCTTAATAACAATACCCAATGAACTACTACTCAAATGTATATATTTTTCTTGAAGTTTAGGAAATTTATTTCTTCAAACGCACAAGGATCAAGACTAATTCTAATTAGAAAAATATCAATGGGTCTTTGAATATTGAGATATCACTATTGCTTAATTTATACTTTAGGTTAAATGGTTTTAAATATCTATATATAATAAAAGCATAATTTGCAGTAATTAAAAAAGAAGAAGCATAATTTGGATATATATATACTTATATATATATATATATATATATATATATATATATATATATATATATATATATATATATATATATACTATAAATAGAAAATGATTTAAAATTCACCTTTACCTTTTAAATAAGTAAACATAAATATATTTGTTTTTTTCGTAGATTAATATAAATATTCGTTCCTAAGACTCTTTACTAGGAAATTATATGTGAGACCTTGGAAAATCCAGATTTCCTAACGAAGGATAAAATGATAATTTCGGTGAAAATCCGGAATTTTTCTAGATCCGGATATGGCGAAGCGGACTTCACTTAGTTGGAATCGTCTCGCGAAATCTAGGCTATAATGTCGAGATTTCATCAGTTGAACAGTCGAATTTCACATTTTTTTGAGGCACGTAGACGAGGTGTGGGACACTTGGCGCACATGAGTGGCGGGCGCCACGTGTCGAAGCTATGGGAGAGTCGAGCATTGAGCTCAAGTGAAATTCGCATGTGACACACATGGCATCGTACCAGTGGGAAATCTCAAGTGGTTGGATAAAGGATAAAGTGTAATCCTCTCGACGATAGGAATTTGACATGTGGCATTGGGAGGAACTATAACGTCCCGATCTTGACCCGAATGGATTGGGAGGAGGAAGAGAGGGGAAAAAGACGAGCCGAAAGAGAGGGAGAGTGTGAGTTTTTAGAGAGAGGCCTCGCCTGCACGTAATTTCGGCCGATCGGACCAGCGAGCAGCGGCGGGGGCGAGAAGCAAAGTTGCTCCCCACGGCAAGGACTACGCGTGGGTACCAGGTTCGGGAGTTTGACAGCTCAAGAAAAAAGTAGGGGTTTTCTCTCTTTTAGCTGCTTTTTGTTTAGGCCATGTAATGGATGGGGTTTGTTGAGGCACGGATGGCCGTGGTTTTGATTCCAAAGATGAACCCGGTGAAGAAATCTCTAGAGTGGTTTTGGACGGTCCACGGACTGTTTGCGTGATTTGTGTGATGTTGTGTTATTGCCATGGTGAATAACGTCTTGAGTTGTGATTTTGTGGGCTGTTCGAGGCAATTTGCCGGATTGTCTTAACTTAACCCGTGTGTGCTAATCGCATGTTATTGTTATGGCTGAATAGGATGATTTATGGAATTAATTTTGTTAATATATGCATGAGTATTATATTAGCATGTGTTGAATATTTATTCGCGCCATTGCATTGCACTTAGGTAGGAAATAATCAAGTAAGGGAAATTCCGCTCTTGGCGTGCTCGCCTGTCGAGGAATATATTTTTCGGTACCAAAGACACATAGGGATGGGACAGCATCCGGGGCCTTAGAAGGCGAAGAAAGCGGCCAAGATGGCACTATCTTGTATTTTCTAAAATTAAGACAAGAGACCCATTTTCAGTTTTGTATAAATTATAAGCAGTGTAATTAAATCATTTTTGTATAAAATATCGTTTATGGCGTGGATGTGTAGGCGAGTGGCGTATTTGCACATGTATGGGTCGTGACATGAGGGCAGTATGTAGATTTACTTAGTTGTGGTGGTCAGCGGGCGCTATTTATTTGGGGCGTCACATTATATAAGTTACATAACATACTATTTTGACATTAACTTCTTACATGGTTCATCTGGTTTTTTTTTTTTTTTTTGATAAATGGTTCATCTAATTTGATTACTATATAAATGGTTCATCTGATTTGATTACTATTTATCTTATTTTTAAAAGAACTTGGACTAGAACTCATTCTTCTCTATTAGTTAGGGGGTGTTTGTTTGTTTTGGTTTTGTTTTTTGTTTTTTTTTTGACATTTTGATGAAAGTGATTTTCTTTCAAATTAAGCATGTTTTTTTTTCTTTGTTAGATTAAACAGGTTAAAATATTTGACTTTTTCTATTTAAAGAATATGAGATTTCCAAACTCTTGAAACAAGAGCGTGAGAAGACCATACTCAATGATCCAATTGAAACTCTTATTACGACGTTCTCATGCTAGTTAAATAAAACCACGTGTATTTTTTAAATTTTGTTTAAAAATTTATTTTCTCAAAATTTAGGTAAAAAGTTAATTTTTATAGATAACATATGAATTTAGCATATACTTGGATGATTTTTCACTTAGTATTTTATTATTTAAAAATAACTTTAAAAGGAGCATATATTTATTTGAATAATTTTATTTTTTTGATTTTTGTAAATACATTAAAATGTTATACAAATATTATTATTTTATTGTAATGATAAAGTTAAATTATCATCATATAATTAAGTATGGAAATAAAATATTTTAAATACATTAAGATGTTGAGATGATGTTTTCTTAGCATATAAAAACAAACAACTTAATAGAAATAAAGTATTGTACTACTATTAAGCATTATTCACATAAAATTTTTATTTATTATTAAAAAAATAAATAAATAAAAAAGCCACCTTAGACTATTTTTATAAGAAAAATTATTGCTTATAATAAAGTAGTTGTAGTAGTAGGCTTTTTACTCATAGCAAAGTGGTAATTGTATACACTAATTGATGTAATTCTAAGTAAATAGATGTTGAAAAAAATATGTAAAAGTTTAACTAAAAACCCAAGTAAAACTTTTGTGTAACTTTAAAAATTAAATAATCTAATACATAATGTAAAATAAATCTAAATTTACTATTACTAAATTCATTTGAAATTATACATTTATTTTAGGTGATAAAATTGAAATTGAAATTTTAGGTTTGCAAATTATGCATCAATTTTAGTCCATAAAATATTCTTTAATTTTAAGAATAAATTACAATTCAATTTTAGGTTATATATTATACATTAATTTTATGTTATAAATTATACTTTAATTCTAGGCTATTGAATTCAATTTAAATTATACATCCATTTTATGTTATAAAATTATAAATTAATTTTAGGTTACTTAATTCTATTTAAACCATACATTAGTTTTATGTTACTAAATTTAATTTAAATAAGGCTACTATGTTTTTTATTTTGTTTTAGAACTGACTTTGACTCAAATTCTTGACAAATAAAAGTTTGCTTATCAATTAAAGCCTTTCTAAAATTGCTAATAACGTAGAGTCTTCCAATATTAATTAATTTTCATGTGATTTAAAGCAATTTACTATATTCAAATATAATTATTCTTTATTCTCTATTTATACATACTAGAGTTTCTTGAATTATTCACCTTTACATTAATTGAATTTTTAAATGCGAAAATTCTCATACTACGACTTTACTTGAAAAGCAATATTAACAAGCGAAGAAATGTGTGTCCTTTCTCATTGTTATGGCTTTTTATCTTGTCAACCTGGAGTTTGCTTCATCTCTTTATTTATCATTTGAATTTCTTGGATATGATTGTATTTTTACCTTTTCTTTTAAAAAGGGAAATAATTTTATTGATTCAAACTATCAATATATTCGATAGAAACATAGAATAAAATTCGCTAAGAACTTTAGAGGATAACGTAGCATTTAAGTCAATAGCATAAATAATCGGCTTAAAGCATACATATTTGATAATCCTAAAATGAATAAAATACCTATGATTTCAGTTATGTAGCATATAGACGATGATGTCTTTGTCCAATCGAATATGTTTTGCTATCTGGTGCCCATAGATCATACGAGATGACATAAGCCTGGTTGGAAAGTTGGCAACAAAATCACGAAAACAAAGTTAAAACTTAGATCTATGTAAAGAATCACTATTAGAAGAAAATGATAAAAGAGATGTAGAGAAATTGATTTAAGGCCAAAATGGTAGAAATCAGCCCTCTTTGCTGAGAAAAAGGGTTAGCGGAGAAAAGAAAATGAAATTTGTGATTGCATTTTTGCACTTTAGATATCATTATTTTTTAATTTTGGTTATAGATGTTGAAAAAGAAAGTAGCAATCTTAGTGATCACATTAATATATATATATATATATATATATATATATATATATATATATATATATATATATATATATATATATATATATATATATATATATATATAGTCATAGTTTATGTTGAACATTAATATTGCACTAATACATCTTGTTTTTTAAAATAAATTTAATAATTTCAGTTAGCAACAAAGTTAGGCTAGCCAAGCTCGTTCGCCCTGGGCCTGTCAAGCCCGCCCATCCTAGACCCGTCTTCGTCCTAGGCCCACCTAATAGAAGCCCCATGGGCTGGGCCGTGAGCCTCAATAAAATGCAAAGCTCAGCCCGAGCCAAGCCACGAGCCTCATTTATCTAAGCCGGGCGACCCAGCCAGTTGGAGACCCCTAATCTTAATGATCATTGATTAAAAATTGTTAATAGTATAGTACTATTTATGATATATATAATCACAGTTTATGTTGAACATTAATAATGCACTAATACATCTTCTTCTCTTTTTTCAAATAAATTTAATAATTTCAGTTACCAACAAAGTTGTTGGTCAAGCATGTTGCAACAACCATCCTAAACTTGGACGTTGTCTTCCGGGCAAAGATGATCGTCGAGATGGTGGTGGAAAATGCTGGAACTATTGCATCTCTCGTTGTACTAAGGGAGGCTTTTGTAAAAGAATAGCTAAGCATCCTCATGTTTGTCATTGTTATTGTTGATGATATTAATGTAGTATTTTAGTAACATCAATAATATTAAAATAACTTCTCTATTTAAATTCTTTGCCATTTCAGTATTTGTGGTTAATATATCTTTGAAAGTAGATCTGGAAAAATTTGACACGATTTGTGAATCCGACATCAACTCAACACGATTTTTGTACTTTTGGGTTAAATTGGTGTTGATCAGCATAACCTGTTTAATAAACGGGTTATATAATTCGTGTCAATCAACATAACACGAAATTGATCTGTTTAATTATTATGTAGATTAATATTTAACCCAAATGAAGTTGTTTAATATGTTATTTGTGTTAAATATTGATGGATTAGTTTTAAAATTTTAAAAGTGCAAATTTGCTTGTATAGAAATTCTTTAAAAAAAAAGTAATCATAAATCTAAAATCATGATAAGTAGTGACTACGGGATAGATTTAAGGCAATGAATAAAGTGCAGGTGGAACTTTGACCTTTTGCACTGTACAAAAGTCAAAATCTTACTGAAAAATCATGAATTAAAGATCTTCATTGTGACGCCCCAAGTCTGGGGGTCCCGTTGACAACCCGTCAACCCGCGGAATTTCTGTGGACTTCGGGTGACCCGATACCACACTATTGTGTCCCATTTATCAGGATCCATAATTTCACAAAAATCGGGCAGAGTCTCCTTTGTTTGGGAGCTCTGCAACATCTGACTTTGTATAACGATACTCAATCATAACCCATCGAGTCCCCATGAAATAATATTGGTTACCGAGAGTCCTTTGTCATATCCAATACCACATCCCACCGGGACCACATTCATTCACATTTAAATCTAAAATATGAAAATAAAACACTTAATTACAGTCCATAAGAGTCCGATCACAGCCGTCTTACCATAATTACATACCCGACTATTTAGACAATAGTCCTAAAATAATTTAGTTACAATTCTTTTATACAATATATATATATACAAAGATAATATCAAGGCCACACATCCTTCATAATCACGAACTCGTTGGAGCGCCTCATGGTGAAGTGCTCGGTCTAATAAAACCCTTATCCAACAATTCCTGTAGTTGGACCTTGAGTTCCTGCAACTCAACTAGTGTCATTCTATGAGAGTCATAGAAATGGGTGACATACCAGGGTGCAACTCAGTAATGATCCCCGTCCATCGCGGAGGTAATCCCGAGTAGCTGTGGGAAGGAACGTCCTGCCCTTTCATGAGCCACGAGGTAGACTCAAATCCTGTCTCACCTCGTCCTCTAGGGTAAGACTTGCTAGCCAACCTATCAAATGTCTACTCCACTTGGAGTTGTGCACGGTCTGGGGTAAAGCATCATGCTTCTCCTCTTGAAAAGTCACACGAATACCGTCCCGTGTGTAGGCAGTAATCCTCTGATGAGTCTTAAACTCATCTATTTTTAATCCATTTTTATAGCATGTTTTTAACAGTTTCAGATCTATTTGTGTGACAATTATGGAATATTCTACCAACGTGTTTAAGCGAGTGTTAATTGAAAAAGAGGAAAACAATTTAAAAGAAACAAAAATGGAAAATGATAGTCTCTTGTCGAGCATAGTTTTGTATGTTACAACACAATTTCAAGTAGGCGAAAGAACTATGTCCTTGACCAATGGCTATATATACTTAACAAAGTCCAAGCTAAACTTTAGGCAAAAATAGAATCTTTGTTGTGATAAAGAGTTACGTGTCCCGACATTGCAAAAGAAGAATGAAAAGAAGACTGTCGCGATAGTCCTTAACTCTGTCATGACAATGATAAAGGAAGAGAGCAAAGGCGTAATCGTGGCTGATATTTCCTACATCATGAGTATAAAAACCTGAAGACTAACAGATGAACTATGTCGCGACAAAAGACAATTCTATCGCGATAGAAAATGCTAAGAATACAACACAAGTCAATTAAGACAAGTGTTTTTATGTTGCGACAAAGTTTTTAGAACCAAGCCAGCTCAAGGAGGAATTTATGTTGCAGCGAGAAAGTGCATGCGACATAACATTCGGAATTCACGGCTAAAACCCAGCCAAAATCAATGTTCTGACATAGATTATTTACATTGCGACAAGCAAGAAAACATAGAAGGAGGTAATTACATGTCGCGGCAAAGGAGTTGAAACAACACAAAAGAATGGCGACAAAGAAACTCGCGTATTTGCGACATAGTAAATTAAAGGCAAAATATGCCATTTCTGATAAAAGCTATGTAATGATAGAATTTTGTCGCGATAGAATAAAATTAGGTCTCGGCAGAAATAGAAGGAGAACTAAGATTAGCCAAGTCAAGCATGTAGCAACAAATATTTCTATGTCGCGACAAACAACTCAGTAAGCGATAAGAATCAGAGAAAAAAAGTCTATGGCGACCAAGGAGTTTCTTGTTATGACAGAAATTGCTAAGGACTCAAAGAAAACCTGTCGTGAGAGAGAAAACTCTGTTGCTATAGAGTTGACAGGCTGAAAAGGAAAATGTTTATCGTGACAAGGAAAAATATGTCGCGACAGACTCCAGAAGTAGAAGGGCATGAGAAGCTGGTTACAAACAGGTTTGGTGTCGCGACACAATACATTCCTGTTGTGACAAGAACAAGACTGTTACACCAAAATTATGTCGTGACATTATCAAAGTCTGTCATGACAGAATCCAAGAAAGAGCTCAGAGAACAGTCACACAGTAAGACTCCGCATAAGGCGACAGTAGGCCACCAGCCAAAGATTGGAAACCTCGTCACGACGTAACATCCATGCCGATGTAGTGACCAATTTGGGCCATAATTTTGGGGATCCACAACACACCACATCAAGTACGGCCCAACATCGGGAAGTCTATAACAGACTCATCTAGGCAATCGTGCGCGCAACTTCCGCAACTCTAGACATCCGGCAGTCAAGACTCTTGTATATTTTATTTTTTTTCTTTATTTTTCTTTTTAGTAGAGTTAGTTTCAGTAGAGTTTCAATGTAGATTTTAGTTGGTATTCTTTTAGATTTTTGGATTTGGGTATTGAACTGAAGTGCAGCTTCGAGCTGGAATTTATTTATAAAATCATCTTTCTCATTACTGTCTGATTTAAATGGAGGATGGAAAGTTTCTGGAGTTCATTTATTTCGTCATGAGTGATTTCAATGAATTTTTCCCGATCGCTAGTCACCGATACGAGTGAACCATTTTGAAAAAGTTGAGCTCTCTGAAATGGGTCAATGATGATAGTCATTTTTATGCACAAGGTGAAGAATGCCTTAATTAGGAATTTGAATTCTATTTGACGGTGATTGTTTTTGAATTTATTTGTTCATTACTAGTACTTACTCCAAGCAAGGTCCTATATCTTACTCTGATACCTTGTACAAAGAGATGGAGAATCTTGAGAGTATAGAGCGTTTCTTTGTGGGTATGGTAGACTAATACTAAGGAATTAATGAACTCTGGTGGGTTATTAAGATAGATCACCAACTTACTCGAATTTGAGGATAGTTGAATGAAGTATCAGTTTAAGCATTCAGAGATCTCTTCTCTTTCTGCTAAATTGATTCTGATCCTGTGTTAGCAAAGATCGAATCAAGGAGATGGAAATTTTCATCAAAAATAAAGGATGAGGTGTCAATCAAATTGGAGAAGGCTTGCAATATCCTGTCTATGGGGGCAAGAATTCTTCACTCCTAAGATTTGGGTATGAAGTACTGAAAACGAAAAATACTTAAATTCTAGAAAGAGGGTTAAATATTACAAGTAACTTATTAGAATCATGTCTCAGAAATGAATATGAACCTTTAATCATTGAAAAGTATGGTTATGGAGAACTAAACTATACTACTCATGCATCTTGACAAAGTCCCGCTCCAATTTATGGTTGAGCTTAGTGAATCAAGGTAAAGATACAAATTATTATTACTCATTGATCTATATCCAGTTTTTGTCTCACTCAGTGAATTCTCAAACCCATTTTTATTAAAAATTATTTTCATGTATATTAAGGAATTGAATCGATTAAAATTTTTTAGTCATCTCATCATCATAATGTGAGAGTTCAAATAGTGATGATCTAAGAAGTTAGTGGTAGTTAGTCTTTTGATTTATCATCATTCCTCGTGGGAATCCATATCTGACTTTAAATATCCAATTCTTAGTTACTTATATGACTCAAAGCAAGACTTGCAAAGAATCAAGACCAACTCACTTTTAATGAATATATTTTATGAAAAGAGCAATTCAATCTTTTCATGTACACAAGCATCCGGATAACAAGTTTTAGCGCCGTTGTTCAGACTAGTTAGTCTTTGCAGCCATGTAGGAAAATTGGTCAACAAGTTTTTGGTGTCGTTGTCAGGGATTAGATAATAGTTACTTGGTAATAATGTTATAAATTAGATATATATATATATATATATATTTATATAATCCGTCTTAATACTTTTTGCGCCACAAGTCAGGGATCGATTGATGAATTTAAAAATCAATATTCTAACCAAAAAGGGATTTACTAATTTGGACATTTTTTTTATTATTATAAATTTTAGAAAAATCACAAAACAATTTTAATGGCAAGACGAAGAAGCTACTCGAAATTTTCTATGAGTGTAAATTGGGAGATAACCTGCCTCTACAGACCCATTCGATCTTAGTGTGTTTCTATTTCAAGAAGATTTTGTAATGCATAGAAACCGTATATATGCTGCCTGGGCACTAAATTGAGAGAACATCAAGAATACGAGAAGATCTCTAATTATAGAATCCAGCATAAGTAATCAAAAGAGAAAGATTACAAAGAATTCTGCAATAGCAAAGAAGAAGCAGAGAGACCTGTGAGGCCTAATACTAGCGGAGGACTTTTCGTGAGGTCATTATCAAAGAGGAGGATCATACAGACAACCTCGCTATAGAAGCCAACACCCATCTAAAGCCAACATTGATTACTATGGTAATAAAGAAGACCAGCTTTCACTGTCATCCCACCGAAGATCCCAATGAGCATATGGAAGATTCATGAGGATGCTCACTGGCGTCAAACCCACCGGGGTGAGACCGTGGCGATCAAGCCGCAACTCCTCCCTTCTCACTCGAGATATGGTAGTAACTTGGTTTGATTAATTGCCGTGGGATCAATGAACAACCGGTATTAGTGGAGGCCTATATGAGCATATTTTTCCTCCATCCTAACTTCCCGTAGAGCATAGGAGAAATAATTGGTCTCTGCTAGGGGGAGATGAGAGTCTCTACAATGTAATGGAGAGATACAAGAGGCTTCGAAAGATGCCCTATGCATGGAATAGATCCACCACTCGATGGATATATTCTATCATGCTATGAATTATGCCTCCAAAGGTATAATTGACAATCATAGTCGTGGGGATTTTTCTTTAAGAGAAGAAGCGGAGAGGAGGTAAGGTAGTTTGAGTCACACTTCGCTAAATGCAATTACAAGGCTCCATCTGATGCTTCAAGGAGCAGCAGCAGACTGAAGGGAAGTGGTTTGATTGAGCTGAACTGAATGATTTCCATAGAAGCAAAGCTAGATGTAGTGATGAACAAATTGGGAAGCAATGAGAGAAGAATGCATACTGCACATGAAGTGGGAGCAGGAAATGAAGGAGAACGAAGAAAGAGGTTGAAGAAGGACCAAACCATGAGGGTTCTTACTGTGTCGAGGAGGACAAGACTCGAACGCAAGAGCTACACTTTTAAGCCCAACCCCAACCTGGCCACTCATTACACTCCAACACTCAAGAACCATGAGAATTTCTCATATGGTGGAGGAAAGATCAAGGTCAAACACTGACAAAATATGCAACAATATCATGCCTCACCTAGGTTCCAAATAAGAAGGAAGAAGAAGAAGGTGACAAAGAGCGTATAATCAGGCGTAGGAGACTAATTCTTTGAAGATCAAATGTCGCTTTGCCGGGAAAACAAAAGGCTTTAAACATAAGGAACAGTAGTTCATCGCAGCTAAGAAGATTCCAAGAAAACACAACCGCGGTTTCAGCTACCACGCACGCCTCTTTGAAGAATCTGAGACTCGTAGGGCAAAGCCTGGCTCTAACTATAATCACCGCGATTCATTTCAAAGTGACACAAGGAAATGATCCGGCGTAATCGTATGGCGTGCAACCCCAAGAAGTGGTAAAGAATCGAAGAGAGAAGAGTGGAAAAGAAGGACATTGAGGAAGAGAAATATGCAAAAATTGGAGAAGAATTTAAGCAAAGACAGCTGGAAACTATAGAGAAAGAGAAACACAAAGATAAAAACAGAGCAACAAGTGGAAAAGAAAATCTAAAGGAAATTAAGAGGTTAAGGCTTATGAACCTCAAGTTCCATTCCCCCAAAAGGATGTGGCTGCAAAGTTGTAAAAGAAACAATTTCAGATTCTTAAACATTTTTAAGAAAATAGAGATCAACATTCTTCTTAGAAGCATTTTACTCAAATGCCTCTTATGCAAAAATTTATGAAGGATATTATAGTAAAAGAAAATTTGCCAAGGAAGCGAATAGTGAACCTACATCAACCCAGCACAATTCAGAATCTACAGAAGATGCAGATCCAGTGCAGCCTTCCTATACCCCGCGAATCGACATGCTACGGAAAACACTATGTGATTCCTGAGCGCATCAACTTTGATGCCTCGCTCATGGTTAAAGACTAAGTTTGGGGGAACTTATTCCCACAACCATGACCTTGCAAATGGAAGACAAAACACTAGCCCATCCTGAGGGCATTTTAGAAGATTTGCTTGTCAAAGTGGGAAAATTCATTTTCCCAGTGGATTTTGGAGTCATTGATATAGAGGAAGACAAACAAGTCCCACTGTTGTTAGGAAGACCTTTTATAGCAACAGAGCGTTTCATTGATGTGTAGAAAAGCGAGAATTAACTCCTCGTGGTCGAGATGAGGCAGCTGCACTTCAATCTCAATCACGCCAAACAAATTCGAACTAAGTAATGCCGATTATGAGATTATAGGAAACAAAATTCCCATCAATTTAACCGATTAATGATTGTAGTTTTCTGAAGTTCAATGAATGAGGAATGAGATGAATTTCCAAAGATCATGAGCACTCAAGTCAATTTCTGTGACTCCAATGTTAAATTGAAAAGGCAGTACTTAGTGTTAAAGAAAATAATACAGAAAAATTCAGCAGTTATGAAGAGGAAGATGTCAAGTAAACAAAAGTTCGGGAGGGTTTAATTCTAAAAGTGAATTGACCCTAACATTCGATATGCCTTCGCAACCGTGTAAAAATGAAACCGGGCCATCACATGTTTTGACCGACCGGAATTGAAGAACAAACCCGCTAGAGATTCTCAAAAAATATAAGGAAGCAATAGCTTGGTCCATAGAAGATCTGAAAGGAATCAGCCTTTTTATTTGTATGCATAAGATCCTGTTGGACAAGAATGCTAAAACCTCTATAGAACATTAGAGAAGGCTGAATCTAGTAATGAAAGAAGTAGTCAGAAAAGAAGTTCTGAAATGGCTAAATGTAGGCTTCATATAACTCAGATGTACCAGTGAGCCTACCATGTGGTTCCAAAGAAGGGAGGATTCAATGCGGATCGAAATGAGAAGAATGAATTGATCTCACAAGAACTTTGACAGGATGGAGAGTGTGCATGTAGTGTGTATGTGACTATAGAAAACCAAACACTACTACCGTGAAGGACCATTATCCCCTACCTTCATCGACCAAATGCTAGATAGGTTAGCAGGGCCCGCCCATTACTGTTTTCTTGATGGATATTATGGTTATAACCAAATTGCAATAGCCTCAGAGGATCAGGAGAAAACTACATTTACATGTCCTTATGACACCTTTGCTTTTAGAAGGATGCCTTGTAAAACCTTAGAAAATTCAATTTTATGGAAACTTAAAACGAGCACTCTCATGGAAAACTGAATTTTTCAGATCTCGAATGATAAACGGAATTTTCCATTGGAATCGCCTCATTTAAATCTGTACACGTCAAATTTCACGAATTATGAGACAAACTGTACTTCATCGCTGAGGCACCGAGTAAGACGGACACTCTTGACGCAGATGAGTGGTTCACGCACGCCACGTCAAGTGCGGTAAGCCAAACAAAGAGCCTATGGGACCCATAAGATACATGTGGCAACACATGATCGAGAGAAATCCATGTAGATGGATGAGGTGATAAGGGTAATCCAAGGAGCTAATGGGGTATTGACATGTGGCAAAAAGTACTCTCCAAACTTGACTTTAGACCAAACAATTTGGTAGGAAGAGAGAAAAGAAAGGAAAGGAAAAAAGGAAAGAAGAAGAAAGCTTAGAGAGAGAAGCTCCACCTTCTCTCTAGGTTTCCTGGCAATCGGATTAACGGTTCTCGAAAAAGCAAGAAGAAAAGTGCTTCCTCAAGAAAAAAAGTTTCAAGTAAAGACCGGAAACGGGGAGTTTCAACAAACTTCAAAAGGTAGATCTTCTCCTAATTTGGTTATTTTCTACCTTTAGGACTGTGTGGTTGTGTCTTGCCCCAAGGGGAAAGTTTGGTTGCATTTTGAATTATGGGAAGCTGCCCTAGTTTGATCTACGCATTAGCCGGACTTTAGGACTGGTTTTCGGATGGGAAATAAAGGGAATTTGGAAATAAGTCATTCAGGTAAATTTTATCCACATCAGTGAACTTGATGTTAGGCTTTTGAATTACCCAAATCGGACCTCTATAACCTAAGTTATGGTCCGTTTACCCTGAATAGTCTAAGTGGAAAGGCCGGGTCGGCCAGGTCACTCCACAAAAAGCCCTGGCCAGTGGTTAAGCTCGACTAGTGGATCAACCGACTCAGGAGTCGCCTAGCTAGATTCATCTGGCCAGGAGCTAGCCATCCAGAGTCAGCCGACTAGGAGCCGGCCGACTAGGAATCAAAAGAGGCTAGGATTAAAGGTGTTAGGTTCATGAGCCCTCCAACTTGGAAGGCTATATCTTCTTCGTCCGACCTGCCAGTGTTCTGACTATATGGAAAGAACATTGAGTCACAATTTCAGCCATGTGATTGTGGAGGACAGTGGGTGATCCTAACCTTGCTGAATTCTATGCTTTCACCAAGTGCAACTTGCTTGGTATTGCACATGCACATAGTCTGGTTTTGAGATGACCATCAGATGGCATGTTTAAAGTTATCAGGTCGTAGGAATTGCCATGAGTTAACCTAAGGAAGGTTGTAGTGGACATAAATTATTTAGTCATGGATTAATGGATGCTTGTATGTTTGCGATATGTTTCCAGACATGGTAGTCGATATGAAGTATAGCCGATGTGAATGGTTCATGAGTGTGCATCACATGTAACATGAGAAATCGGGTAGTTGACATTCAAGATTGCATATGCATGGAATTCATCATATCGGGTGTGGGTGCATGGTATGATCATCCATCATCGCTGTTGATGAATGGATAATGAGCCCATACTTCAACGACGCTCCAATAAATGACTCACTGCATGCCAAAGAATAAAGTGAAATATAACAATGTGTTTGGGCGTTATGGGTTTGCCATCCTTCAAAACTCCGAACATTGGGTGTAAGAGACCCGCGGTGTGATCCGAAAAATTATGTATGGGTGTAAGAGACTCGCAGTGTAATCCGAAAAATTCTATTACCCAAAATAAGACACACGATTACATGATCATCAGGTGGATAGAGTCAGGATTAACTTGGAATTAGTTGCCCATCGGGCACTGCAGTGGTACCGTGAGCCGGCAGGCGGCCCGGTATGTGTGTGCCAGCCGTACTACCACGATCGCAAGGTCAAGACTTGACATAGGCATGTGTGAGGGAGTCGATGAGGACCTGCATTATGTGGCATGATGATATCTCACGTACTGATTACACATTCATGTATTACTCGCTGATGTGTATGGGTTGGTTTGATCACCCGCATTTAAGTGAATTTAGCGAGGAGTAACCTCTAGATTATCACTATCGGGCTTTGTCACCTCGTCGTGGGACCCCTCAAAGAAATTGTAGCCCAGACAGCGCCAATTCGATATGGGATGAGAGCCGAACACGGCTTTGTTTTATTTTTGCTTTCAGGTTGTATTATATACGAACATAACCAAAATATGTACACCTTTTTGGTATAAAAAGAGACTGTAAAGAGACTGTGATTATAGTCTATCATATATTTTTGTATATTGTGAATTGATATGTAGGAATGGGTCTCGATATATGAGATGATGTGAATGTGGATACCTGTAACTGATATCCATAGGTTCCAAGTGTTGACACAAAATGGGACCCCCAAGATAAGGGCGCTACATGCCTGGATTATGTAATGCCTGCCTTCAGGATGTATGATATCTATGTTTTTTGATCGTGTGGAAGAGGCCAGGAGATCTTTATGATGACTTCTCAAAGATATTTATCCGCTTGGTTACTGTTTGGGAAAATTTAAACAAAGACTTCAGAGGTGTCAAGACAAAATCTAGCTCAATCGTATAAATGCCATTTTATGGTAAATACATGTCTTGTCTTCGACACAAGATTTGGCCAAGGATTGAAGTAGACCAAGCAAAAGTAGCTTTTATAAAAAACTCTCATGCCACCATAAATAAGGGGATAAGAAGCTTCCTCGATATACGCTTTTACAAGACCCATAGGACTTCAAAAATCTCCAAACCATTATGCAGATCGCTAAAAAGATAAATTTTGATTTTGATGAATCAAGCGCGATCGATTTGAAGAAATCAAACTAGATTAGTGACAATCATTATGTCGATTAATCGACCGAACAATTGATTGCGAAATTATTGCGGTGACGCCAAGATTATGAAACGGAGCCGTATTGGGATAAAAACTGAAAAATATTAAAGGCCATATACTATGCCACAAAACCTTTAATTTAGGCACAGAACTTCTCCAATTATAGAAAAGTAGATGCCGGGCAATGGTGTTTTCGCGGAAAATTCAGGCTCACATATCGGGTCCCATGTTATAATACACACTGACTGTCGCAATTAAATATCTAATGGCAGAGGCCAAACCAAGACTCATATGGCTACTGCTTAAGGAGTTTGATCTACCAAAGATATGGTATGACAATGTGATAGCAGATCACTGATCTAGATTGAAATGGATCACAGCAAGAAAAAGAACCAATAGTAAATTTTCCCGATGGCTAAATCGCTTTTATTGCCGCTCAAACACCCCGGTATGTTGATATTGTCAATTACTTAGCTATGGAGTCAGGCCACCCGAATCTCAGCCACTAAAAAGAAGAAAATCGAGAACCGACAAGTAGATTTTATATTCGGGATGACCTAATTACTTTATAGAAGAGGAGCATATATGATCATAAGGAGATGTCTAAATGCAACAAGGTGAAGCAGGAGAAATGGTCACATCAACATATGGAAGACAATTCAGAGATGTAACAACCTAGAAAATTCCCTCCAATCATATTTCTTTATCGTCTACTCTATTCAAAGATCATGAACGGGTGAAACATTGTGATGCTTTCTATCGTGAGAATGGGTAACATTAGTAGAAGAAATGAAATGCCCTTGTAAGGAATTCTAGTGGTACAGATTTTTTATGTTTGGGGAATAGATTTCATGAGACCTTTCCTATCCTCATTTGGTAATATATACATTCTCATAACTGTGGATTATGTATCCAAATGGGTGGAAGCATCAGCTTGTCCCAGAAATGATGCCATCATAGTGGTTGGGTTTATACAAAGAAATATTTAGAGCAGATTTAGAGCACATAGAACAATCACCAGTGATGAGGGAAGCCATTTTGCAAAACTCATGAGCAGATATGGAATCGTATATGTGATAGTTTCATTATCACCCTAGTCACAGTAAGTAGAAATTTCAATACGGAAATAAAGAAAATTCTAGAGAAAAAGTCATGAATACAAGCAAAAATGATTAGTCTCAGAAGCTAGATACACATGGCTTATATAACTGCATAAAACTCCCATTGAATGTCCCCATACATAATAGTATTGAAACCTATTATCTCCTTTTAGAACTGGGAATATAAAAGCCATACAATATCGAGAAATCAACGTGACTTTCAAGCTGCCAAGGATAAGAGACTACTCCAAATAAATGAACTGGAAGAGTTGGGAAATGAAGCTTATGACAATGCTAGATTCACTAAAGAAATGACAAAGAGGTAATGATCAAAAGATTTATGAGGAGGAATTCATAGCCAGAGAAAAGTCCTTCAGAGTACAACTCAGCTCAAGCTATTTCAGGAAATTAAAGTCAAGATGGAGTGGTCCTACACAAAGGGTACGTTACACCTTCGCCAAGAATATCATATATTTAATTCAAAGTGAATTTAAATGAAATGATCGTGAGACTCCAAGCATTATTGGGGGGAAGCATAATGCGAGATCCTGCATTTGGAAAAGGCATAGTTTACACATGAAGACATCCGTGAAAGTGTTCGCTAAGGACATTAAATCGAAAGAGTTTGAGGCAACCTGCATTTAATTCTTAATTTGATAGTTTGATTAATGTTGATTACTTATGAGTTTGAAGTTCAGTTTTAATTTTGTTGTAAAATTTTATTATGAAGTTTGATAAATTGCTATTTTTTTTTTCAGGAACATGGAAGATTAACTAGAAAGAGATATTATTAGAAAACACACTTTCTCAAACTAAAATGTGCAGAAAAGAGCTACAAGGAGGATTATTTCTATTTCCCTCAATTTTTTTTTTAATAATAATGCTTAGTTGAAGTTTGGGGGAATATAAAGATCTTTAGAGCATAAATTGTTAGACAAATTTCAGGTTAACGCTAATGCCTTATCAATATCTTATGAATGATATTGATGAAGAAAGAGATTCGTTTTATACTTGAAATGATTGTTTGATGAAATATGTTTTCATATAGCAGAATCCATGTGATCAGACAGATAATGTCATCGGTTTGAATGGTTGAAAGTAAGGTGTTAAAAGATTTTCAGGTATGTAATTACTGGCGACAGACCGTTATGTCATGACACCGGTTGAACTTCGTGCTAAAATATTATGTGCTTTGTCACGATTAAGTTTTCTTTTGTCACACGTGTTGCAAATGGACATATAAAGGTACCGCATATATTTTCTGGTGTCACAACAACAAAGAAACTGTCTCCAAAATTGTCATGACAAATTTTTCTTTCTTAACAAAGATCTGCCTTAATCCACTATGAAACATTTATGCTCGTGACACGATTAAAAAGGGCACAACTTAGGTCAAAATTGGTTGCACAAGTAATGTGAAGCAAACAACCTTCGCCTATAAATAGAAAAGATCAAGACCTAAGAGTCAATCATTCATGATAGAACCATTCGGGATTTCCCTCAACAATTATCTCTCACTCATTCGAAACCCTAGATCCCTAAACCGATCTCTCACGATGTCTGAGCCCCAAAACTTGGTTCCAAACCTCAATGAAATCATGGAAGAATATGATGAGTTGGAGAATGAAACAGTTCAAGCCACTTATGCAAGCAAAGAGGTGGCAAGGTGAAGGTTATTTCAGGTAATCAAGAACTGGAAAGGGCATATGGAAGAATCTAGAAGAGGAAGTAAATGAAGAAGCGAGAGCAAAGAAACAAAAGTTAGTGGATCAAGCCCTAATATGGCTATATTTCTTTGAGAGATAAACCACAATACGTAGATCATAGGGGAGAGAGGCTTAACAAGTGGGCTTCCATTCCAAGAGCCGGGTCGAAAGAAGTGTATGACATCTATTCTCAAGAGAACAAAACTGACTGGGATGTGGTGCTGAGTTCTATGGCAACATGGTGGGGCTGGAAAGATAAGGTTGTCTACGGCCGAGGGAAATGGATATCTTCTGTAGAGAATAGATCGACCAAACTACAAACTCAAAGTGTTTTATACTTAATTCAAATTTAAAAGACTAGTGGAAGAAATTGACTACCGTAAGATCAGGGTTCCGCTACTAACTGAAGGGGGAAATGGAATGCCACCAAGAAGAACCCACATGAGCCCCAATTGGGAGGATACTGACTGTAACTAGCAAAGTTTTGCTTTACTTCTTATGTTCAATCATGTCAGCTTCCAAACACTTACACAAATGTGGAGAAAGAGGCGCCACATGCAATCCTCGAGGGATATAAATTGAGTGTGGGCAAAATAATATAAAACTCAATTATGAGTTATTACAAAGGAGGATACAAAGGGCTAATTCCTCACCCAGCACTTATTTCAAGACTTTACATCTTGAGGGGTGTCCAAGGAGACTGGGAAGAAGATGAGAACTACCCCTAAGACATCACCCTTGACATTAACATGAATCGCCAAGGGGTCTAAAAAAGTAAATAGGGGAAGACAGGTGTCAGAATGGAAGAAGAAGAACCAATGTAAATATGTTCTCGAAGGTAGCCCAAAGTCCCAACAAAGGCAGAAGTGTGAACTCAAAAGATCACCTTCCCTTAAGGTGAGCACAAGTCCACCAAGAGCAGGATGAAAGCCCAAAGCCCCAGGTAGGAATGCTACAAGGTTAGACTCACTGAATGCACAGAGGTAAGAAACAAGAGAGGGGACAACTACCTGAAGCTCCAACTCCGCAACTTAGGGAGAGTACATGGAGGTCAGTTGAAAAGGAGGGACCAAACTCGAAGAAGCTCTAAAGCAGAGATATGAATGGAAGAGTAGATGGGAAATAAGTGAATAAGAGTCGAGCGAAGAACCGAGAGTTGAGAAGATGCTTTTCTCTGGGACGCCTTAGAGAGAGGAAAGCAGCCACACAAGATAATAAGAAAGGAGATGCAATGGAGAAGAACTTGTTGTAGAAGATGCCTTACTCTGACAAGGAACACGAAGGAAATAAGAACTCTAATTGAAAAATGTTAACTAGAGGGCACCCTGAACTGTGAGCGTTGGACCGAAAAGCTTAGATATGATCAACAAAACCTGATCAAAGATGGCTCGCTGTGGTGAGCTCAGGAACCCTGAACTCTATCGGTAGAGACAAATGAAATGATCAAGCAATTAAGCCATAACCATGGAGTGTTACATTGCTAAGCGAGTGGAGGAAGCGAGTGGGACAAGCTGACCTGAAGTCCCGAGTTCTTGAGTTCTCACGCTTTTGCGTTGGGTCTGAGTTAGATCCAATTAACTACCATCCTCCCATAGGCATGAAAGGAAAATAGCTCACCCTGCTCTTCCATATCTTCTCCCTCTTTGTACCTAATGTCCACCCTTGAAAAAGTCAGTGAAATATAAAGTGTGCATTTTTGTGCCAAAATTGGTGTTCACTATGTTTGTGAAAAGTTTTGTGAATTTTGTGTATGTGTGCCTTCTATCTTTGTGTTTACTTTTGAATAAATTGGAATTGATGAAGTTGTGATAAATAATTGATTCAGAGCTCAAATGAGAAACCAATTTACCTGGATCTAATTGTCAAATTGCTGCAACATGTTTGGTTCAATGGAATTAGTGAAAGAATGAAACTGTGGTTGTGTTGGATTGTTTTGAGCTTAATGCTTGATTAGAATGAACTTCTTGACTTGTTAAACAACATAACAACAAATTTGGAAACGAAACAAACAATCTAATAGATGCATTGGGGGTAGGATGAGATGAATGGAATTGGAAGGTTGTAAGGTTATAAATAAATGTGTTGAACTTCAAGAAGAAGGAAGAATTTAATAAATTGATGAGCAGATAAGGACCTATAATTACATTTGTGTACACAATTGGTTATAAAAATCCCGGTAACTTTGCACATATTAAATTAACTCTAAAACAAATTGTGCCAAAATTAGGAACATCTTAAGGATATCATATGCGTCTCTCGATGTCTAGAACTTGTTAGATTATTAGTCAAGGCGAAATCTACCACTAACAGGAAATGATTTATGCCATCCTTGGAAGTTTGAGCCTTTCAAAGCTTGCCCCTATGATATGCGTAAGCATATACATTAGTTCCTTATTTGAGCCTATATCCAATCTCATCATCAACCAGTAAATGAGAAGCAAACTTCCTTCCCTAAACATAATCCTAAAATAAAGAACCCTTATTTGCCCAGATTATCAGACAAATTACATCAATGACAAAAAAGGACAAGTTTGGGGGAATATTATTTCAAGTTGTAGAGAAGGATAAAAACGGTTGTGAAAGAAAAATGCAGGGAGATAAGAAAATATGAAGAGAATTATGAAAGAAGCTGTGAAAAGAAAAACATCAAAAAGGAATGAGTTTGGTCTTGTAGCCTTTCTCCACTGAAACAAATTAAGTCCTTAGGGGTGTTATTTTTAGTACCTAATATATTTGGTATGGTTGTTATTGGTAAAGTCTGTTAAGGGGGGTAGAAAGCTTAAAAAGACAAAACATTGCACCATTCCATCAAACTTGGTGAGAGATGAAAAGTAAAAAAGCTTCTCAAATAAGGGAGAGAAGTTATCTTCTATGTGGGGACAATGAAAAAAGAGAAAAAGATATCACAATGAAGAATGTGTAGAAAGATGCACAAAACTTGATAGGGAGGTTAGAGACTTACAATCCAGAGAAATCAAGGATGAATGATGAAGGCAAAAGTGTAAGTTGTCAGTGAGGTCTAGGTAAAATTGAGCCTAAAGTGTCCCAATTATCTACCTAATTACCCAAACCCCGCACATTCTGAGCTTCAAAACCTATTTGATCGAAGAGTGGTGTTATGCCTACATTAGTGGAGATTAATATGATAAAGCAAGCATATGAGACTTTAAAATGTGAAGAGAGTATACGATTGAGTATTATCCCGAGAGAAGATTAATTGACTGCCAAGGAAAAATAGGAAAGACGGCACACACACAAATCAGGGTTAAATGATTAAATTGTTTACATCATATGAATTATTTGTTAAGTTTAGTGAACTTAATTGAAAATCTTGAATTCTATGATTGAAAACATATTTAAGTAAATTTGTGACTTATGGTTCACCGCGATTGAGCTTTAAACGAAAAATGTCCTTAAAAATCAAAGCTAAATTGTTTGAGGACAACAAAATTTTCTTTTCTTTTGCTTAGGGACGAAAAACTTTATGTTTGGAAATTTGATAGGTCTTAAGCTGTCTATTTTTTTAATCATTTTTCTAGAATGTTTTTAACAGTTTCAGATCTATTTGTATGCCAAATTATGGAATATTCACCAATTTTGTGTTTTGCGGGTGTTAATTGAAAAATGAGAGAAAACAAGCAGAAAAGAAGTAAAAAAAAATGGAAAATGCAGCAGTCTTTGTCGCGACATAGTTTGTATGTCCACTGACCCGGCAAGAGTATATGTGCGGTATAGTCAAGGATAAACTTAGGCATAAATAGAATCTTTGTTGCGATAAAAGAGTTACGTGTCGTGACATTGAAAAGAAGAATGAAAGAAAGCATCCGCGATAGTCCTTAACTTTCACATGACGATGATCAGGAAGATAAGCGAAGGAGTTATGTCGCGACAATATTTCCTTTGTCGCAACATAAAAAGCCAAAGACTAATAGATGAACTCTATCGCGACAAAGACAATTGTAATAGTGACGAAAATGCTAAGAATACAACACAAGTCCGCTGAGACAAGTGTTTTTATGTTGCGACAAAGTTTTGAAATTTAGAGCTAGCTCAGGAGGAATTTATGTTGCAACAAGAAAATCTGTCGTGACATAACATTCGGAATTCACAACTAAAGGCAACAAAAATCTTTGTCGAACAAACAAAACATGAAGAAGGTATTGAATTCTCTATCGACAAGAGTTGAAGAGCAACACAAAAGAATGGCGAAAAACCATGTTGTGACGAATTAAAAAGAATTGAGGCAAAATCTCAACACGTGAATAGAGATTTTACTGTCGCGACAATAAAGCTATGGAATTATAAGTGCAATCGCGACATAATAAAATTAAGTTCTGACGAAATAGAAGAGAGCTAAGATTAGCCAAGTCAAGCATGTCGCAACAAAGATTTCTATGTCGCGACAAACAGCTCAGCAAGCGACAAGAATCAGAGAAGAAAAGTTTGTCGTGACCAAGGAGTTTCCTATCACAACAGAAATTGCTAAGGACTTAAAGAAATCTTGTCGCGACAGAGAAAACTCTGTCGCCATAGAGTTGACAGGCTGAAAAGGAAAATGTTTGTCGCGACAGGGAAAAATATGTTACTGACAGGACTCGAGCGAAGGACATGATGATTCGGTGCCCGCGATGGGGTGATAGGAATCCATGAAATTTACTTATCCTTTGTATTCCTCCTCACTGTCGTAGTCTGTGACTCTTGATATAGTGGTCCTAGGAGTCGGGTACAGGGGATGGGTTTTCTTCGTACAAATGATTTGAGTGAAATCAAAACTGGTGAATTAAATTTGGATTTTCAGGTTTGGTTAAAAACAGTGAGGTTTTGGGGTTTAAAGCTGAAAATAAAATGAAGAAAATGAAAAAGAACTCCTTTGTGAGTCTCAGACCCTTTGGAGTTAGGGTTTTTAGGGCCTTAACATGTCCTCGGGTCTTTTCCTAGTGTTGGGGAGCATGACATATAGTCATTTTCGAGCAGGATCTTCATTCTTTAAAGCTAAACCCTATGGTTTTCCCTTTTGAAACATAGCATTTAAATGGGCATAAATGTTCTAGCAGGTGAAAACACATCTCAAAGCCCAATCCGATAACTAGAGTCAGCTAACCGAGCCTTAATGAGTCTAGTGAAAGTATCCATTGAACCCTAGCTTGCCAAATACATTAAAGAGCATGCTTAAGAGATTTTAACCTAAGTGTGAAGCATGAACTTAAACGACCATAAATGTGCGTTAAAAGCAGAGAGGGCCGTACGTTACCTCCAGGCCACAGCCGACCACTCCTCTTTAAGGAGGAAGAGGCCTAGCTAACCATCCTCTAAGTTGTCATCACGGAGTGTTTGGTAAGCTAGAAAGGGGAGAAAATGAAAGGGAAAAGCAGGAGAAGCTGAGCCCTAATTTTTATTTACAACAAAAAGCGATCCTTAAAGTGTATCTGAGTGAAGCATATAGCCTTACAAACCCGTGAAATACCATACAATCCAAACATAAGTGATTACAACGAGGGGTAGAAAGGAAAAACCAAAAAGCGTAACAAAAGAACAAACGTGTGCGGAAAAGCAAGTCTTTAGAGGAACGATGCGCGAGGAAGGAGGGGCTGGGAACAGTGCTCGCAGGAATGTTTTTCCTGCAGTGGTGTTTTTCTTCACATTTTGCTCTTCTTTCCATACGAACTTTGATTTGAAATGCGAGTTTTGACTAAATTCTTCGTGCTTGGGTCGACTCAACAATTTCGCATAATTAAGGTGCAAAAAGCGCAAAATTAGGTTAATTAGAATGATTAGTACACAAAAGCACTCAAAACCTATAATAAATAGGGTTCAAAATAGCACTTTTTGGGCACTAATCACACTAACCTACATTGCTAGTCACTTAACGTAAGAAAGAAAGAAAGAGCATACAAAATGATAACAAAATTATGTTACAAAAAGGTTGCAGTTCAAAAAGGTTGTGAAGAAGTAATGCCTAACCTTAAGTAAGAATCATCAAAACCTAGCCCAATAACCATCTCAAGAGAATGAATGCCATACAAAATTGAGTATTAAAAGAGCTTCCTTCTTGATGACTCAACCAGGAACTTCAACTAAAATCTAAGTGTTTATTTGATTAGCTCTCAACAATAAAGCATCAGCTACTCCCCAAACCTAGCTACTACCCACGACCTAGCATGCTAATAACCCTAACTAGTCGGAGACCCACCTCTTATTCCACAATTCTTTTGCGTTGTAGGGTGCGTCTTTGGCGAGGAATCGACCTCACCAAAGTCCATGTAACGGGGATCTACCGATGACTCCAACCAATTAAGGCTTAGGGCACGAGTCGCGAGGATCTTTCGACCACTAATAACCAGGGTTTCACCGGGACTTCGAATAGTTTCGAGACTCCAGCACTACAACTGTTCAGCTCCACCTATCCACTCATGTGGCGAGCACTTCGTCGGTGGCTCCCAACCGGTGAAGGTTTAGGGCCTTAGGGCTGAGAGCTTTCTCCATATACCCCTCGGGCTAGGTGCTCGGGTTTCAAAGTAGCTGTGCAATGTTATTCTTTCTTTTCTTTTCTCTTTTATTTTTCGAAGATTTGTGGCCTTCTTTCCACATGGAGTCCATAACCTATTAAAGGCGGTCAATGAAACTAGGGTGGGATTATGCAAAGTAAAAGGAGTTTATAGTTTTTTGACTATCATTAAAACTGTGTGCTCGGTGTGTGGTTAGCTAAAGGTGGAAGAAAAAGGGTCGAAATCAACAAGAATTCAACTACTCATCCACTCAATTAGGCATGGAACCAATCTAACATCAATAGAATTGGACAAAGTTTGATTTTCCAACTTGCAGGTTAGGCAAAACCACAAAAAATTTTGATTGCAAAATGGGTCCAGATTTTGAAAAAGTAAAATTTGTTTAGTATAGCACTTTATAGAAAAAGAGGAACCCAGCAAGCCACTGAGCATAAAATTGGGGCTTGCTCAAAATAATAACAAAACATAAATACAAAAGCCACTCCCTTAGCTAACTCTCCCGACCCAGACATCTCGGTGTCAGAAATGGGGCGCTGATTTGTAAATTAGAGAAGGAAGTGTTACCTCCTTGATGAGATGTGATCATTTCTGGATAGGAGACTTCGCAAGCTTTCCATCGACACCTTATTCACTCCGATTGGGCTTCAAATGAACAAGTTAGGGGAAGAAAAGAGAGAAAAAAAGTGACCAGTTGGACCATTTTTAAAATTACACTTTTATAATAATCTCAAAAATGTTCTTTATAGCCATATTTGGATTCTACACTCTCTAAGCTTTCCAATGGTATAAGAACTCATGAGTTAGTTAAAAAAAAGTTATGGCGAACAAAAATTGAGAGTCAAAGAGTGGGGCCCTTGAAAATTTGACATAGCAAGAGGTAGCTATGGTTGCGAAAATTTAAGCTATGTCTAATAGCAAAAATTTTTTGTTTGTTTTTTGAAAAATCAAATAAAATAAATAATAAATAAAAATAAAAATAAAAATAATAAAATAATAAAAATAAAAATAAAAATAAAAACTTTTATTTTTAAGACAAGAAATTTTTTTTTTATATAACAAAAAAATATTATTTTATTTATTTATTTTTATATATATAAAAGAAAATAAAAATAAAATATAAATTTTTGAAAAATAATATATATATATATATATATAAAAGACAAAAGTTTTTTTACTTGCACGTGTAGCTACGATAATTTTAAGCTAACAGTGAAATTTAGCTAGCTAATGAAAATTTCTCTCTTGAAAATTTTGCATTTCGCTAGGATTACGAATTTTTCGCTATAGTTGTGAAATTTTAACACCTTTCTCACCTTCTTTGATTTCTTCATTCTAGGTTTCAAAATTTGCATTTATGCTTTAAAATTTGCACACAAACTGCAAAAATTAACACAAGAAAAATTAGGAAAAATTGCAGAAAAGTAAAAATTAATATAAAAACAAGAATTAACTAAAAATTAGAGAAAATCTATAAAGAAAAATTAAAGAAATTAAAAATAAAAATACTATAAAATAAAACTGGCTAAAAAAAAATGAAAACAAAAAGAATGGAGGCTTAGAAATGCAGGGATTACTGGTTGCTCTGGCTTCGAACCCTTTTAGAACCAACCCTTGTGCCATGCACAATGTGGCGGTACCATTGTTTTGTTGTAGTGGAAAAAGGCTCTACCGGTGGCCATTAACTTTACGATATTTTGTACATGATGGTAGCATGGGTTTTAGGAGCCGAGTCTTTGTAGGTTTGGGTTTTACGCAAGTGTGGGGCAATATGTACCTTTGGTAGTGGCTGTGGTGGTGCTTGGCATTGGCGGTGGGGTTCAGTGCAGTGGGAATTGGTTGGAAGAAATGCTTTTGGGGCTCTTCCTATTTCTTTCCCGATACCCTCCCTCGATCCCGACAAAGCGGTGATTTCTTCCAGTTCTCCCTTGGAAAAACAACATCACACATATATGAGGATTTGTAATCCTTCCGGATAATTCAATAAAATCCTCACATCGCTCTGGTGTGGTGTTGTTCACCTTTGCTCCTCTGCCCGTTATGTCGGTCGACACCACCATACGGATTTTTCTTATCTTGATGAACAAGGCTGATTGGTGAGCTTTGAGATGGATTCTGCCAGGGATGTCAATTTTTTTATCAATTTCACTTTGGAACCCATCGATTTCTAGCATTGGGGAGCTCTCTGCGTGTCGGTTTCCTACTGATTAGCACAGACTGATCAACGCCCTTTGCTCCTCTATGAAATTATCCACTTACTTGCTTTCCCGAGTTCGGGATGGCTTGTTCAACGGGGATGGGGTTGAGAGTGGTTGCTCTTCTTTGAATGGGGGCATAATAAAAAGAGGTTCGGAGGTGCATATTGTGGAGTTTTGGTTCCCATGAGGAATTTGTGATTCCCCAGCTATGGTTGTAGTACTACCATATGGTGAACTCATCCATTGGTCTCTGTAGTCCCTCATGGACTTATATTCACTTGGGTTCCTCTCCACAGGTTGCTGACTTTGCCATGCAAGGTTTCTATAGTCCCTCATTGTCATATATGCCCTAGGGTTACTCTCCGCGAATACTGCTTGTATTGCCTTCCCTCTTCCATTGGCACTTGCAGAATTCAAACCTTTGAATTCAATCAAATGCGGTAGAAATAAAAGCGACACAACGATCAGTGGAAATTTTTTTTTTTAAATAAAACAAAATAAAATTAAGCGATGAAATATAAAAGAAATTCACAAAACTTGTGATGAGGGGATCATAAGTGTTCCACGGCTCGTCATTAGCACTTAGGCATATCCGGCAACGGCGCCATTTGATTCGTGCCCACGGTAGGGTGATCGAGATCAACAAAATTTATATCCTATATTTCTCTATTGCAGTAGTCAAGTTCTTTGCAGTATAGTGGTCTAGGGTCGAACACGAGGGGATGAGTTTTCTTCCGTACAAATGATGATTTGAGTGAAGTCAAAAATGGTGAATTAAAATTTAGTTTTCATGTTTGGTTAAAAATAGTGAGAGGTTTTAGGGTTTCATGAAAATAAAATATGAAGAAAAATAGAAAGAACTCCTTGAAGTCTCGAGGGCCAGCCCAGGTTAGGGTTTTAGGGCAACTAACATGTCCTCGGGTCTTTTCCTCTCGTGGTTGGGGGCATGACATATAGTCATTTCCCGAACCGGATCTTCATTAGCTTTAAAAACTAAACCTATGATTTTCCTTTTGGAAACATAGCATTTAAATGGGCATAAATATTCCTATGAGTGAAAACCACATCTCAAAACCTAATCCCACGATAACTAGCGGAGACAACTAACCGAGCCTCAATGGATCTAGTGAAAGTATCCAATGAACCCCAAAAGCTTGCCAAATACACATTAAAGGGAGCATTCTTAAGAGATTTTAACCTAAGTGAGAAGCAGGAACTTAAACAACCATAAATGTGTGCGTTAAAAACAGAGGACCGTGCGTTACCTCAGGCCACAGCCGGCGACCCTCCTCTTCCAAGGAGGAAGAGGCCTAACTTGACCATCCTCTAAGTTGTCATCCTCGGAGGAGTGTTTGGTAGCCGAGGGAGAAAATGAGAGAAAGGGAAAAGCGGGAGGCAGGCCCTAATTTTATTTCTGACAAAAAAAACATCCTTCAAAAGTGTATCTGAATGAAGCATATAGCCTTACAAACCAAGTGAAATACCATACAATCCAAGCATAAGTGGTCTACAACGAGGGTGAAAGGAGAAAAAACCAGCGTAACAAAAGATAAAGAGTGTACATTGCGGGAAAACGAGTCTTGGAGGAACGGTCTTGCGGGGAAGGAAGTGCAGAACGGTGCTGTGAGATGTTTTCTGCGGTGGTGTTTTTTTTTTTTTTTTTTTTTTTTTTTTTTTTTTTTTTTTTTTTTTTTTTTTTTTTTTTTTCACATTTTGCTCTTTCCTTGAACTTTGATTTGAAATCTTGAGTTTGACTAGGAGTGCTCTTAGTGCTTGGATCGACTCAAAATTTCGGCATAATTAGATTACTTAAAAGCGCAAAATTTGCCACAAAATACGTCCCGATAAAATAGTAGGGACCTAAATGTGCAGTGGGTTAATTAGAATGATTAGTACACAAGCACTCAAAACCTATAATAAATAGGGTTGAAAATAGCACTTTTGGGCACTAATCACATGAAAGGATTGATTTGCAAAACGGGTTTGGTGTCGTGACACAATACATTCCTGTTGCGATAAGAACAAAAACGCTACATAAAATTACGTCTTGACATTACCAAAATTACGTAGCGATAGAATCAAAGAAAGAGCTTAGAGAACAGGTTGCGACAGAAGACTGCATGCTACAATAGAGGTCAGCGACAAAGGCTAGAAATTCTGTTGAGGAAGAACTTTCTATGTTGCGACAAAGTGACCAATTTGGGCCAGAATTTTGGGGATCCACAATACAATTAATGAAGTGCGGCCCAACATTGAGAAGTCAATAAATAGACACATCTAAGGCACTATGCACAGATTCCGCAACTCCAGAACGTTTGGGTAGTTGAAGACTCTAGTATATTTTTTTTCTTTTTAGTAGAGTTAGTTTTAGTAGAGTTTCAATGTAGATTTTAATTGGTATTCTTTTAGATTTTTGGATTTGGGTATTGAACTGAAGTGTAGCTTCGAGCTAGAATTTATTTATAAAATCATCTTTCTCATTACTGTCTAATTTAAATGGAGGATGGAAAGTTTCTGGAGTTCATTTATTTTAGTTCGTTTATGATTTCAATGAATTTTCCTGATCAGTTAGTCACTGATACGAGTGAACCAGTTTTGAAAAGTTGAGCTCTCTGGAAATGGGTCAATGATGATAATCATTTTTATGCACAAGGTGGAAGAACACCTTAATTAGAATTCTTGAAGTTATTTGATTGATTTTGTTTTTGAATTTATTTGTTCCCAAGACTAGTACCGTGTACCCAAGGTCTTGTATCTTACTGATTTCGGGAGGCGCTGCATTGACCACGAGAGATGGAGATCACGAGGTATAAAGTGGTTCTTTGTGGGTATGGTGAATACTAAGGAACTAGCCGAACTTTCGGATGGGTTATTCAGATAGATCACACCAACTTACTAGTAATTTGAGATAGTTGAATGAAATTATCGGTTTAAGCATTCGAGTCTCTTCTTTTTCTACTAAATTGATTTTGATCAGGTGTTAGCAAAGATCCCAAATCAAGGAGATGGAAATTTTCATGAAATGAAGGATGAGAGTTTCAATTAGATTGGAGAAGGCTTACAATATCCTATACATAGAGCGAGAATTCATAAGTCTAAGATCGGGTATGAAATCTTGAAAAGGAAGAATACTTAAATCTTAGAAAGAGGGTTAAATATTACAAGTAGCGATTAGAATCATGTCTCATAAATGAATATGAACCTACAATCGGTGAAAAGTATAGTTAAGGGAGAAATCCAAACTATGCTACCATGCATCTTTGACAAACTCAGTTTTCGATTTATGGTTGAGCTATGAATCAATAAGATGTAGAAATTGATTATTACTCATTGATCTATATCCAGTTGTGTCTCACTCAATGAATTCTCAAACCATTTTATTAAAAATTATGTTCCATGTATATTAAGGAATTAAGGATTCAAATTCTTTTTAGTCATCTCATCATCATAATAGAAGTTCAAATAGTGATGATCTTGAGTAGTTGTTGTAGTTAGTCTTTTGATTTATCATCATTTCCTGCATTAGGAGCGATGTCTACGGACTTTAAATATCCACTTTATTACTTGTATGACCCATGCACTTGTAGTAATCTGTTGACTCAATTTTAATGAATATATTTTACAAAAAGAGCAATTCAATCTTTTCATCTACACAAGCATCTAGGTAACAAGTTTTTGGCGCCGTTGCTGGGGACTCTAGTTAGTCTTTGGTAGACGTATCGAAAAAATTGGTCAACAAGTTTTTGGTGCCGTTGCCGGGGATTAGATAATAGTCATTTGGTAATAGTGTTATAAATTTGTATATATATATAATCTAGTCTTAACAAGTTTTTGGCACCTAGTGTTCCATATACAATCTACCATGTATATTATTCACACAAATCACCACAATACATCTCTCGTGGTGAATGGAACCTGTGACGCCCCAAAGCCAGGGGTCAGATTGACAACTGTCAACTGTGGAATACTACGTGGATGTCGAGATGCTTGACACCACTCAAAGAATGGGCAGAGTCTCCTTTGTGGGAGCTCTGAGTACAAACACAATCCCAATCACATGGCCTTTGTCCCTATGTTTTACAAAAGACCACACCAGGAGTACATATACAATTAAAATGAGTAAAAATGTCCACTTTAGGCCCAAACATGGTATATCAGAAATACATCAACTATATACCAATAGTTCGAGAGTTAATAAATCACTCTTAATTCCAAACATATATTAAGATTTACAATTTTGTACATGTTACTACAAAATAAGAAAATGCCAAAGCACAATCAGTTTCTTCTAAATCTGGCCTCTAGTGGCGTAATCTCCAGTACACTTCACAGCCACTGAAATAGTGATCCCTCGACAGGGTGAGCAAAGCCTAGTAGTGATAATTTCCTACATGGGTTACTCCCCACCTAAGTGCACAAGTCATGGCAAAACAAACACATTCAAGCAAATACATGATCCTACTTAAATGTGTATTACTTGATCGGATCCCTAGTCCTCAGACTCCCTCACACATGCTAAACTGAATCTTAATTAAAATATCAGTTTTCAAAACAAAGCTTTCTATTCTCAGCTTACTACAGAGATTCGGTAAATATATTGGACTACCCTTCGGCGAGAAATACGTTGGATAACCCTCTAAACAATTCATGGGCCTCCAGTGTGTTGGTGGACAATCCCAACATGAATTCTCAGAAAAATCTTCGTCGAAATTCTTTTCACAAAACATTTTCCTTTTCTTTCATTTTCGTGTCGTAAACTTCGCTCTAATATTTTAAGGGTGCCCCGATACATATGGAATGCAGTATACCAATCCCAAAATATTCATGCTAATATATAAAACATGTATATATTAACATAATTAATTCACAAAATTCATGTTATTAAATTCCACATCAATAACACCAAAAATTAAGCTCACATGAGGTAATTAACAATTCTAAGCAATTCGTGACACTTCAGGCAACACGAAAATCCTGACTATTCCGCTGAGCACGAGTGAAACCCTCGGGTTGGCATGCTCACGACCACAATTAGAATTTCTCGCTTTCGGTTCAAAGCTTTTGAGATCGATATCCACGACCACTTCAGGCCTCGGCAAATCCTATCCATAAAATGGCTCTTAGCGAAGAATAAACAGTAGGAAAAGATCCATACCTCTTGGAGTTGTCGGAACTCCACCCAATCGGTGTCCACGCGTAGCCCTCGTAGTGTGGGAACAACTTTACTTCTTGGCGAATGACAGACGGTCGACGACGGGAAATCTAGAGAGAAGAGGAGCTCTCTCTCTTTCTAAATACTAGATCTCAACATATGCCGATTTCTTTCCTTAGGAAAGCTATTGCATTTTGTCTTATTCTCATTTACATTTCCAATAATTCCATCCATGTCCCTTTTGTCTTGATTTTTGACACTTGGCACAATCTAGGCCATTGATCTCCATCCTCCCTCTAATCATGCAACATGTGTTACATGAGTACATGTAGTAAGTAGCTTTTGTCACATCTACATATCTATATGGGAGTGATTTACGACACGACACTCGGTTCCTTGAAAATGTGAAATTAGATTATTGTCGAATTATTGAGAATTCGACGTGGTATTTAGATTTTGCAAGACAATTACCAAATGGTGAAATGCAATTTCGTCATCCGAGATCTAGAAATTTTGGATTTTTACGAGTAAGTAGTTTACCCTTTTTCCAGAAAATTGGAATTTTCTCGGGTCTTACATTCTCCCCTCCTTAAAAATTTCGTCCCAAAATTCTAGACAATCACAACAACTCACATGCATATCACAGCGTACACTATACCATGCATGCAAATAGTCATTAAGTGATAGCAATCCCAAATCACGTACCTTCATCCTTAAACAAGAAGGAATAGGTGGCCCGCATCGTATCCTCGCGCTCCTACGTTGACTCCTCCACTCCACGGTGCTACCATAGCACCCTTCCTAGCCTCACAGTCTTGCGTTGTAAAACCTGCTCCCGGCTATCCTTAATGCACAGTGATTCCTCACCCGAAGTCTATAGTGTCAACTCGATCTATCCCCAATCCACTACATGAGCTGGATTTGGAGTGTACCTCCGGAGCACG
The DNA here is from genome assembly GCA_016808115.1 of Tetrastigma voinierianum. Classification (NCBI taxonomy): domain Eukaryota; kingdom Viridiplantae; phylum Streptophyta; class Magnoliopsida; order Vitales; family Vitaceae; genus Tetrastigma; species Tetrastigma voinierianum. The sequence goes on along the minus strand of JAEQBH010002334.1, from coordinate 256,956 downwards.
GAGATGTGGAATACCTCGTGGACACCTGACATGCTAGGCGGTAAAGCCAACCGGTACGCTACAGTGCCTACCCTCTCGAGTATCGCGAAAGGCCCAATAAACCTCGGCGATAGCTTCCTTCGCCTGCCAAACCTGACCACTCATCTCTTAGGCATCACCTTGAGGCGTGGTGCAGCCTCGAACTCTAAGGGGTGCGACATCGTACATCAGCATGGCTCTTACTGCTTGGATTGGCCGGGTGAGGAAGATCTTTGTCGTATCAATCTCACCTTCTCGAAGGTGTCTCACAATCAAATTAGGGTAGTGATGGAGCTCTCCCACCTCGAGTCCGACATATGATGATCTGCATGGCCTCCCCTTACAGGCTGCCTCATATGGTGCCATCTATATGCTTGCGATAAGCTGTTGTTGGGTGAATTCCCACTAAGGAAAATGCTCTCCAGCTACCTATGATCCGGGGCCTTGACCGCGGCATGTCCTCTAACACACAGTATGGTACTCGACAAACCATTTAATACGTGGGTGGAAAATTGTACTCATGGTCAGCCGTGTGCCCATGGCCTTTTGAAAACTCTTCCAAAAGTGCGCGAAGTAAACACAAGTCCCTATTCGACACTATGGATACTTGTACTCCATGTAGTCGGATTATCTCTTGCATGTCTGACCGGCGAATCTCTTGATGTGAAGGTCATCCCACGGCTAGAAAATGTGCCAACTTTGTGAGCTGGTCCATTATCACCCATAGCGTCATGTCCTTATGATTGTGCGTGGCAAGTGGATCACAAAATCCATCGTGACGTGCTCCCACTTCCATAGCCTCGAATGGCTCCCAGTAGCTGTTGCGGCCACGGTGCTCGCAATAACACATGTTGGCAGAGGCGTGATGACGAGTCCTACGTGTCTCTTCATCCCGCTCATTAGTCTTTGTGACGAAGTCCTAGTACATCTTAAATTGCCACTGGATCTGGAGAAAATCGAGAGTAGTGAAACTCCTTGAATCTCTCTCTCAAATGAATTGACTAGGGGAACCCTTTGCACAGATCCTCTATCTGAAGACTACCATCTGCGTGGAAGATTACAGCCCTCGTCATGTACACATTTGTGCCCAAGCGTGTGCACGGTCCTGGTGGACACTATCTCCGTAATCACGTCCTTGGGACTGGATCTCTCACTCAACGAGCGGTGGCCACTAAACTCCCCAACGTACCACTGAGCACCGCTGGCACATGTAGCCCAATTATCCATGATCCTGAGACATCAGCCACTCCAGGGCTATGTGTGCTCAGTGACTTCCGACTAAGTGCATTAGCCACCACATTTGCCTTACCAGGGTGGTAATGCAAAGTGAAATCATAATCCTCTAGGAACTTCATCCATCTACATTGCCTCATATTGAGGTCCCGCTGCATGAAAATATACTTTAGACTTTTGTGGTGCAGTGCCTCTCAGAACTCTGTCATATAAGTGGTGGCCAAATCTTCAAGGCGAAGGCTGGCCCACCAACTCCATGTCGTGTGGGACAATTCTACTCCTTGATTGATGAATGACGGGAACCATAAACACTACCCTCGGACTATATCAAAGCATCCACAGTCAGGCCCTCGGCATCACCATACCTTTGTATACCCCTTTCCACAATGGGGACTATCGAAGAATGGGGGTTGCAGTAAGCCTCTCTTTGGCTCTCCTGGAATTCCCCTCCTCGCATCTTGTCATCCCGATCAAACTTGACCTCCTTGGTCAATCTCGTCATAGGTGCTAGTTAATCGGGAGAAATCCTTAATGAATGTCCGGTGGTACCCGGCCAGTCGAAGCTCTGTATCACCGAAGACTGACTTGGCCTCTCCCAACTCATCGACCTCGACCTCCTACGAGTCCATTGTACACGATGCGACACCACGTATCGAAAATCTCACCTCGATAAGCGAGCTTCGCTTTCCCGAACTTGGCGTGGTGATAGTCTCTTATAGCTATGCTCTAATCCTCGATGATACTCCTTCCCACTTTGACCGGGAGTAAATCAAAATGTCATCCACGAAGACCACGATAAACTGATCCAAATAGGGTTGGAATACCCTATGCATGAGGTCCATGAATGCTGCTGGCACATTCGTCAATCCAAAGGGCATCATTGTAAACTCAGGGTACCATCACTCTAAATCTCAATGCTTAGGGATATCCGTCTCCCTAACCCTCAGCTGATGGTAACCAGTGCGAAGGTCTATCTTAGAGTAGACTCGCGCTCCTCTCAACTGATCAAACAAATCATCAATCCTCGGCAATGGGTACCGATTCTTGATCGTAACCCTATTCAACTGTCGGTAATCAATGCATAGTCGAAGGGTCTTGTCCTTCTTTTTCGCCAAAAGCAGGAATTTGACGCCCCATGGTGAAGTGCTGATCCCTATTGGGCCCACTTGTCAGTGGCTGTGGTTGGCTCTAAGTTCCTGCAACTCAATTGATGCCATCCTATGAGGAGTCATAGAGATGGGCGAAGTATTAGGGTGTAACTCGATACCGAAGTCTACAACCCTCTGCGGAGGATATCTTGGTAGCTCATTTGGAAAAACATCTTCATACTCACAAACTACTCGAGGTAGATCTAAGTCCGATCTCACCTCGTCCTCTAGGGTAAGGCTTTCTAGCCAACCCGCACTGTCCCTGACACCTGGACTCGTACACTGTTTAGGGCAAAATATCATGCTTGTCTCACTCAAATACAACACGAGTACTGTCTTGTGTGTAGGCGGTAACCCTCTTACGCTCACAATAGATGATGACTTTGTAAGTTGTCAGCCAATCTATCCTAAGGATGACGCTGAACTGCGACATGTCTAGCGACCCTCGGGGTCCATTTGTGAGGTAGAATCACGAGATCTCTAACTGCAACCCCCGACCTTATCCATCCCTATCCTTGCCTAATCCTAAGGAACTCACATAAAAGGGCTCCTCTCTGGCCTCAACCTCTAAGCCCAACTCTATTACAACTGATCGGCTTATCTACAGGTCTGTAAACACAGCCTCGAGACCTTATTTTATACGAGGAGGCTTTATACACTATGTCCAGCGCATTCATGGTGTGCAAGACAATAATTCCATATATTAAATCATATGCAACAAAAAAATTATTTATTTATTTATTTTTATATTTTATTTTATTTTATTTTAAAACATTTTATTCTTTTTTTTTTTTTTAAACTAAGTGAGCAGTGCTCATGAGCAGTGTTCATGACGATGTCCCAACGGTGACTTAGAATATTCTGCGAGTCAAAGCGATCGATTGCACGGTGCACCCACCCTTGACGGCCTGGCAGCGCTGCTGCGCCTTAGCTAGCTACGTGTCGTAGGCACGGCACGGTCGTGTCGCGAGGCTAGTGATAGTGTTGTAGGCCGGGCCGGCCATGTCGCGGTGCTCATCTTTGGCCTTGCATACCATGTGTGGCCGCCTGTGACTGCGTCACCGATGTTGCGGTCGTGTGTGCGCCCGTCTGAGAGAGTGTACAATGCAATAGCGTAGGCGTATAAGAGCATCAAGTGTTACATTGTAGTAATTTCGGAAGATATATATGAAAAGATAAATTTAGTGAATCCGGAATTGTGGTACTAGAACAAGGATAAAATTGTAATTTCCACAAAGGATATGAAAATCATAAAATGAGTAGAGATGGGACATAATAGAAATAACAAGAGTTGATTTGTAATATTTAAGTGTTTGAGGGCCTAAATCTAATTAAGGCAAAGATCATACTATAAATAGGCCATGAGACAAACAAAATTTATTTTTTGTCTCACAAAAGCTAAGGCTCCATGTTTTGTAGAGGAGAGAAAAGAGCAAGGGGAGGAAGAGGAGGAAGAAGGAGAAGGAGAAGAAGACCAAAATTCAGGTATGGAATCATGTTTAATTTGGGTATTTTGGATTCCTAGGGTTTTGGTTTGGAGAATAGTTGCTCATTTGTCTAGGGTTTTGGAAGAGATTACCCAAACCCTAGATTTTTCTTGAGGTTATGTAGGTAAAACCCCAATTGGTGGAAAATAAGCATGGAATCATTATATTTATATGGTTCTTAGAAGAATTGGTGGACCTTTGGTTGAATTCCTAAGATTTTCACCTAGGGTTTTGTGGTATGAGTTCCAAACCACCAATTCAAGTGTTGTGAAGTTGTTTTGGATGATTTCCATGGTGATTTTTGAGGTATTAAGGAATGGGAAGTTCATGAAGAGGGTGGTACAAAAAGTGGTAAAGGAGCAGTGCAGGCAAATTTTTCGAGGTGTGGAATGCAGTGCGGGGCTATACCGGTACAGCCCACAGTAACTTGTGCAGTGCGGGTCAAATTTATTACCCTTTACGTGCAGGCCAGCGAGTGCAACGTATCGGTACTGAGTACGGGTGTGCCAAATACCCGGTGTGTATTTTTGTATAATTAAGCTTAAATTCTCACATCGATCGCATAGGAACCTCATTAAATGATTAAGAGAGGTTCAAATATGATTAGAACTCGACGAAAAACGTAGCGTACCTTGCCGTATTCGTAGGAGAAGTACGTTAAAATTATGCGATTACGTAGGAGATTAATATTTTCGCCGTATTCGTTTGAGTGTGTAGGCTAAAAGCAAAGGCGGGAAAGGTGGTGGAATTGTGCTCAAGTTTAGAAAGCAGAAAAGGTGAGTGTTCTAAACCAAATTTTCAAATACTAGTGTACTATTATAAATTGTTTTACACTGGTGTTTAAATGGTTTTGATTTAAACCATAATTGAAAAGCAAGCAAATGGTTTTGAATTATTAACCATTTTTCAAGCAAGCAAGCAAGTAAGCAAATGGTTTTGAATTATTAAACCATTTTTCAAGCAAGCAAGCAAGTAAGCAAATGGTTTTGAATTGTAAACCATTTTTCAAAGAGCAAGCGAGCAAGCAAACAAAAGAATATTTGCGAAACAAACTTTAACTAAATCCATAGTTGCAGCAAACAATAGGTTAGAATTGTTAGTGCGTTACGATTGGAGTTAGGATATCATACATGCATTTTAGTTTTACTGGTTAGCAAACTTGAGGTCATACATCATGCATTTAAGGCATTAGCACGTGCGGGGGTATATAAGGTTAAGAGCTCTAACTAAGTGTAATTGATGGCGGCCGGTCGATTCCACCATATTTCTGCAGGGAAAGGTGGAGTGAAGTGTGCCCAGGCCCTTCCACCTAAGTGATGCGGACCTAGGTCCTTCCACCGCACGGTCGATGCCCAGGCTCTCGTGTTCACTAGGGTACATCAAGCAAGTATAGGCCTCCAGTGGTTGATGATTTATAAGCATGATCATTCAGTTTTGAAAAAATCAACCACTGGTGCACGGTCGGCCAGGCTTATAGAGATTTAAAAGCAAACAGTTGAGCAGGCTCCGTTTATGGCACCTGTGATCGGGTTTGAGCCCCGGAGCTCCGTGGTGATTTTGAAGCAAACGGTTGAGCCTAGGCCCCCGTTTTATTTTTCAAAGCATGTGGTTGTGCCCCAGCTCCCGTATTTATAAAAAGTTTTAAAGGCTTTTTAAGCAAGAGGTTTGTGAAAGGTTTTGAGAAACTTTTTAAGCAAGAGATTTGATTAAAAGTTTTAGAAACTTTTCAAGTAAGATAAAGCAAGCAAGCAAGAGAATTTTTGAGAAGTTTTATAAACTTTTAAAAGCAAGCAAGTATAGAAAGTTTTAGAAACTTTAAAGTAAGCAAGCAAGGCTTCAGGAAAATAATTGTAAGAGAAAGTTTTACAGTTTTGAGATGTTTTCCGGAAAAGCAAAAACATTTTATAAGTATACACTCGAGCTCGTTTAGCTCATTATTTTTGTGTTTAAAAACTATTTTCCAGTACAAGCCTCGGATATTTGGAATGATTAGGATTCTCGACATTTTGTGCAAATCAAGCAATTAGAATATTTATGAAATACTTTTGTAATTGTATATTGGAACTATGTATGTACATAGTGTAGTTTGAGGAAATGTGTGGATTGTTGGTTGCCATATTTTGGAATGAATTGTGTATCTGAGGATTTAGGTATCTATCTGTAGCCCAGTTATCTTCTTAGAGGTTTTAAGCGCAATATTTTCCAAATCACAAGTTAGAAAAGTAAAGAGATTTTTTTATACAAGGTTTAAGGAAAGAATCTTGTGGCTTCACTTCACAGGGTTTCTAGTCGTTAGAGGTATGTTTGGGATTTCTATGGAGTGAGCATGCCTTGTTAGAAGGGGGTAAGGGTGTGTTAGTGTGCTACGCGCCGTGTCACGCGCCCTCTACGCTGTATCGTGGCGCCTCCCCTGGTCGTGTCGCGCTTGTCTCGCAATACAACCCAGCGGCCAAGCCGCGTGCCTGTCACGATACGCCCATTCATATCGCGACCTGATCCCCCATGAAGCGGGCCTGCTGGCGCATGACCACGCCTTGCACCAGTAGAATGCGTATCGTGGCCTATCTCGGCCGTATCGTGGCTGTGTCCCCGGCCGTATCGTGGCCCTTCTTGCTGTCCGCATCTTGCTTTGCTTTCTGCGGCGCCCGTAATCCTGTCTGATTACCAGTATCGTGACGAGTGCAAATGGGCGGCCGGCAGGCTGTTGCTGAACCTTTTGTTTTTCAAAACTTTTTTTCTTATTCGGCCCCTCTTTGAAACTACACCAAAAAATGTTATATATATTTTTTCATTTTCCAGTAGAACCAAATAAATTTATTTAAATTTTATTTTATTTTATTTTTTTCCAGTTTTACACTATAAAAGCTTGAAAAATAATCTCAGCTCTGATTTCTTTTCATTTATTCCACCTACTGGAAGACCCCAAAAAAAAATTATTTTTATTTTTATTTTTTTCCAGTAGAACAAAATAAATTCATTAAAATTTTATTTATTTATTTATTTATTTATTTTTTCTATGTGCTATTCACTAAGCACCGCAATCCACCTGATTCATACGACACATGATCACCGCAAATTCATACCTGACAAATCATGTTATGCACACCATTCACACATAAAACATCATGCATGCAGTGTTCTAATCCTATCCCGTGACTGTCTAGGTAATCACATACCTAAACTCTAACATCAATCCACACCAAGTTGTGATGCTCTCACACCATGATGACCATGGCCTATGCTCAAGTCCCTCAAGCCCTAGGTATTCGTATACCTATGCTCACGATAGGTTGTGAGGCGGTAATGGGGACTAAACATAAATACACCCACCGAGGCTCCTGGGTAATTGTTTACCTTAGCTCACGATCTGGCCATAAGCGCCCCAAAACCAGGGGTCCGTTTGAAAACCGTCGACTTGCGGAATACTCGTAGATGTTGAGTAACAGACACCACTCCACGAAAATCGAGGCGGGAGTCTCCTTTGTGGAGCTCTACCCAAGGCCTGTGTCCCCAATGCACTTGACAACCTGTCCCAATATTTTATAAAGACCTGCTGGTCCATATACAAAGTGCGTAGAGTAAAAATGGCCACTTGAATCCCAAACATCTTAATACTAAGTGAAATACATCATCTATATACCAATAGTTCAAGGTTAATAAATCACTCTTAATTCAAACATATTAAGATTTAATTTTAATACATGTTATACAAATAAGCTTGCAAAGCCACAATCATTTCTTAAAAAGCACGACACCAAGAAGTGGCCTTGTCCTCTTGTCACCAGCTTCCCCATGCACGAAATAGTGATCCTCGTGGGTGAAGGCAAAGCTTCAGTAATGAATTTCCTACATGGGTTACTCCCCACGTAAGTGCATAATTTATGGAAAAACAAACACATTCAAGCAAATACATGATCCTACTTGAATGTCTACATACCCAATCCCATGTCCCAAGTCTTCTTAAACTCCCTCACACACATGCACAAGTGAATCACGATAAAATATCAGTTTTCAAAACAAAGCCTTTTGTTCTCGAAGCTTACTACGAGATTAAGTAAATATGTTGGACTACCTATGACGAATCACGTTAGATAACCCTCAAAAACAATTTATAAGGCCCCTTCAACAGCGTGGTGTTGGACAATCTCCCAACACAATTCTCCGGAAAATCTTCAGTCGAAATTCCTTTCACAAACATTTTTCCTTTTCTTTCATTTTCATGTCATGAACTCACTTCTAATATTCTAAGGGTGCCCAATGCTTATAGAATGCATTATGTAATCCCCAAGAAATATTCATCTAATATATAAAACATGTATATGTGTAATTAATTCACAAATTCATGTTATTAAATTCACGTAATAACAAGAATTATGTAAATTCAATTAACAATTACAAGCAGTCATTTGAATCACTCAACAACACAAAAAATCACACAACCATTTATGTGAGCAGTGAAACTTCCCTCGGGTTGTACTTTACATTCACGTCCACCTGATTAGAGATTTCTCCTCGGTTCAAAGCTTTTGAGGCGGAATGTCATGGCCAGTTCTGGCCCTCGTGAAATAATCCTCAACAACACAAAAAATCACACAAAATCAGTGAAGCGGTGGCCTCGAATTTAGCCTTTATTGCGACCCACCTAATTTAAATTTTCCACTGGTTCAAATGTTTTGAGAGAGATAAAGAAATTACGAAGCTAAATCGAAGCCTCGACAAATCCACAATGCATAAAAATGGCTCTTGGCCAAAAGAATAAACCAAGTAGGAAAGATCCCTACTCTTGGGTTTGGAACTCCACCAAATCGGTGTCACGCCACTTACTTTCGCCCAAAGCGAACCGACCTGCCTAACTGGGCGAAATCTAGAGAGAAGGAGCCTCTCTAAAAACCGGATCTCCCACCTTCTCGACGATTTTTGCTTTTCCTCTCTTTTGAGAAGAAAACTATCAGATTTTGTCTTATTCTCATTTACATTTCCACAATTCCATCCATGTCCTTTGCCTTTGATTTTTATTAATTGCACAGGTCTAGGCCATTTATCTCCCATCCTCCTCTAATCATAAATATGTGTTACATGAGTACATGGAAGTTGGTGACTTTTGTCACATCACATGTCTCTCATAAGACGTTTTACGACAATCTCGATTGTTTTCTGGCTCAAAACAGAAATTCGATCGTCTGAAATTACAAAATTCGGCGTGCAGAGCTAGATTTTGGCATCTATCTCCAACAAAGGAAGTCCGTTTCATCATCCGAGATCTAGAAAAATTTTAGATTTTTACCGAAATGACCATTTTACCCTTTTTCAGAAAATTGGAATTTTCTCGGGTCTTACAGAACCAAAAATGGTTCATGGTTATGAAGGGACCGAGAGGTGCCCTGTTTATGTGGATCCGAGATTTGGGTCATTTTGTGTGTTATTACTGGAAAAAAAATAAATAGCATGCTGTTGTGTGTAAAAATCATGTTAATATATACTTGCTTTATGTATTAACATGGAAATTATGATGAATGGAAATTCTATGTACAAAATATAATTATCCGGAATTTATCAATGTTGTATGTAGCTCTTATTGTGTATGTAACATGTTATAGTATGAAATGACATAATTGCATTTCATATGCACGGGGACATCACATCAAGTCGGGTGTGTGTGCATGGTATTGGTTATCTACCTTTTATGAATGTGTAGTGAGTTCAAAATTGGGACAACGTCCAAAATTAAGACTCACGTGCATAAAATAATAATAATAAATTTCGTGGTGTTTAGTGAAGCAAGATGAGGTAGATCCCCTCTTCGTGAAAGACCCATATTTTATCTCTTCGTTAGACATATGTATCCAAATGGCGAAAGTTCACAAAGTTTTACATGCTCAAAGCTCATGAGAGCCCTGGAATTTGCAACCTACAAATACACGGATTTGATGAAATTAAATAAGAAATGAAGGGATGTTGTCTAATGAGTTGTCACTGGGTGAAACACCACTGATCGCCGCTAATTTGGCATTTGCATACGCGAGCAGCCTAGATATCTTGCTACGGGCATGAGAAGTCTCATCTCATGCATGACATGAAATATTCCACACAGATCGCATTCGTGGCGGAATGACGGCTGCACGATGCCATCGCATGTGTATTGGCAGTAGCATTTGTAGAAAAATTTTCTAATGTCATTGCTCACTCCTCGTGGGACCCTTTCGCGCCGTGGGGTGTACAGAGACTACACCGATGAAGCTGTGATTATGAAGGAGGCCGATGTGTGGCCTTGATATTATCTTTGTAAAAAAATATATATTTTGTATAAAAGAATTGTAACTAAATTCTTTTGGGACTATTGTCTAAATAGTCGGATATGTAATTATGGTAAAAGGGCCGTGATCTGAATTTCACGACTGTAATTGCGTTTTATTTACATATTTTAGATTTAAAAGTGAATGAACGTCCCGATAAAGGGATGTATATCGGGGATATGGACAGATGGACCTCGTGGTCAATACTACTTCTATCGAGACCCTGTGACGGGTTAAGGATTTATACCGGGTTATACATGTTATGTCAGAGCCTCGAACAAAGGAGACTCTACCCGATTTTAGTAAAAATATGGATCCCGGGAGCAAATTGGGACACAACAACAGGCAATGTGTCACCCGAATCCACAGAATTCCGCAAGTCGACGGTTATCAATCCAGACCCCCGACCTGGGGCATCACATTCATGCATAGTAAATATTATATTATGTACTTCTATAGTAGACTTTGAAAGAAGGAGCTTTAATTATCTTTAATAATCTTGGTCCACTTTATTTAAAAACATTGTATGCTTCATGTGCAAGTTAAGAGTAGAAACAATAAATTTTAATTCAAATAGTAAGTTGCTTTTCCATATACACCTATGGATGGCAACAGAAGACTCAGAAATTCCACTTCAGAAAATGGTACAATCGTACTCTTCGATTACAAAGTTGTTAATTTCTGCTAAAAATACGTAATTTATTATTCAGATCTCGATGACGCAACCGGATTTCACCGTTGGAATCGCTCTCATGAAATCTAGCTAGCACGTAAAATTTTGCCGACCTCGAGACAATGAGTCAACACTGCCGAGGCATCACGCTCGGTGTCAGAAACGATTGGCCGGGCATTTAAAGTCACATATAACACGATCATGTGCCATAGCGGTATGAGAAAATGATGAAAATGGACTACGAGATAGTAATCAATGTCAAAAATCGGAGAAAGAAGCGGAATTAATTAATTTAATCGATTATATGGACTAAAAGACGTGGGCATACGCTTGTATTCTCCACTTAACTAAGAGCAAAACGCTGAAATAGGAAAAAATGACAAAGGAGTCGCAAATTTTCTCTAAAAATACGGTGATCCGACCGCCGGTACTGGACAAGAAGGAGAACCGCTTCACGCAGCAGAAGGCTACGCTGCGGACACCGGATTTTGCGGAGTTTTCGACAACCCGAGAGGTAGGGTTTCTCCTACTTGAGTTTTATTCCCATTTTGGGCGTTTTACCAATGTTCGAAATGAATGAGGCCGTTAGGGTCGCTTGATCGGTCCCAAACCTTGGGACCGAATTGATACAAATTTTGAAAATCAATGAGCAATGTGGTCGCCTCCACGACCGATTTCGTGTAAAATTATGCATTCGTGTGTCGATAAGTATTGATCGATCGAGGCCGAAAATGGTCGTGGAAACCCGTTCACTAAGTGAACCGATGATTTGTGATTTTTCAGAATACAACCGAGGGTTTCACTATTGCGTAACAAAGGTTCTCAAAAATATAATTTTTGAAAATATATGTTGGTCGAGTAATTGAAGTAGAATTGCTCGTGTTTGATCATTAGCCCAAGTGAGCTAATTTTGATGTATGAATTAATTAATTTACATGACATGATTCTCGTGAATTGGAATTTTTGTAAATATACGACGTTTACATATTTACCTACGACTGGGATCGTATTGGAATTAGCATACATGCATTCCATATGCACTCGGAACACCCTAGGACTATGGAGTGAGTGCAATGAGATGAGTCTAAGAAACTACTCGAGGGTTGTCTAAAAATATTAATTATCGGAGGGTAGTCCAAACAAATAATATATCAATCGTCGGAGCGGCCCAATTAATATATATACACATCGGAGGGTTGTCCACAAACAAACAAATAATATATCAATCGCTTCCGAGCTACTTCAATTGATATATATACATCTGAGGGTCATTCACAAACAAACAAATAATAATTTTCTATACGAGGCTTAAAGCCAAGCAGGATGGAGCTCAAGTGAGGACTCGTGGATCCGAGTTGGTCACGTAGACATTCAAGCAGTGATCACGCATTCGGCCAACGCTGTGTTCACAACATCAGACCGCACTTAGGTGGTGAGTAGCCCAATTTCTAGTATGACATTCCACTAATGAGCATTAGCTCACCTGCCGAGGGATATTATTTCATTGCGTACAGTGAGCGTATGAGGGACGCACTGGCCCTAGAGACCGAGGATTAGAAGAAAGTCGAGTTGTGGCTTTGATGATACATGTATTAGAACTTTTAAGTTTAATGTATGTATCAGATAAAAGTAAAAAACATATCACTCTTGTAACTATCGAAAGTATATAGTCGATTCATAGTCGTATGTACATTTGTATTGCTTATGTGGGCCCAAGGCCGCTTTTAAATCATAAATCGTTATATTGACTGCTTGGGGACAGTTTATGTGTCTCTCAGATGGGGCAGAGCCCCCGTACAAAGGTACCCCCGCCCGATTTTCGTGGAAAAATGCCCAGTCACCCGACATTCACGAGTATCCAGCTGACGGTAGTCAACCTTTAATCTCCTGGATTTGGGGTGTCACAACCAGCATTCCAGCCTAGGTATACGGCAACCTAGGGCTTGAGGGGATTTGGGCTTAGGCCATAGTCTTTGAGGTATAGGAACATCACCACTAGGTGTGGTTCGATGTTGAGCGTAGGTATGAGATTACCTAGGAAATCACGGAATAGCACACCGACGACACGGTGTTCGATGTGTGATCGCATAACATGAGTTGTATGTTATGTGAATGATGTTTATAACATGGTTTGTGATATGTTATGATGTTTGGGTGCTTAGGTGATTAGCACTTATTATGTTGGAAAACAAATCTTAGGAGTTTACAGTGTGTAAACTGGAAATGAAGTAAATTGTAATCAATTTATTTGGTTTATTGGATGACAAAATAGAATATTTTGAGAGTTTTACAGTTGAGTAAAACTGGAAAAGAAAACTAAATGAAATAAATTAAATTCAATTTATTTGGTTTGTAGAATAATGAGATTTTAATAAAATTTTAAGATTGAACACTAGGTTTAGTGTTGGATTGTAACACCCCAAAACATACCCTGGCATTTTATAACATGTTTCCTTTGCATCATAAAAGTAAAAGTATATATATTTTTAACAAAATAAGGCTAAAAATAAAATAAGTAAACCGAATTGGTACAAGACATAAGGATACAAGTGTAATTTATCAAAGTGAGGGGTATAAAATGTAGAAGCAGGAAGATTAGAGATCAAGTGGAAATAACTTTAAGTTGTAGTGGAAATAAGGGAAAGAAGGAGGACTAAATGGCAAATAAGATAACTTAAAGTATAAAAAGGAGATGGAGACAAAATAATTCATTTTTTTGTCTCCAAACAACAAGGCTCATACGGGTTTAGGGAGGAAGAGAAAGAAGAAGAGGAGGAAGGAAGAGGAGCAAGCAAAGGTATGGATACATGTTTTGTTGTATGGAATTGGCGACTGCACTCTGATTTCGATACAAGAATTTTCGATATGGATTGCTGTGGTTTCATTCGACATTAATTTGTTCCTTCTAGGGTTTGCTAGGCAAACATTCTAACTCTAGATTTAAGGGAAATTTTGCTGAAAAGCCCTAGTTGATAAGGAATAGATATGTAATCCTTCAAAATATCAAGGTTTTATAGAATTGGGTGAATTTTCGTATGAACCCTAAGATTTCTGCAAATTAAAAGTGTTTCAGGGAGTTGTCGAGGATCATATGTTAGTTTTTGATGAAGGATGCATTAGGAGTGATCTAAGGATGAAAGTGAAGGAAAAATGTGAGAAAACACCCATTCGGGGCATTCTGGCTTCGTTAATGTCGATTTTCGCTGCTCCCACGGTAGTTAAGTTCTACCGGTAGAATTTACCCTGGTTTCCCGCCGACCAGTTTTTCAGATTTTGGCCATAACTTCCTCATTTCTTATCCGATTTGAGTGATTCAAGTGGCTACGTAAAATAGACTTCAAGGAGAACAAAACTTAAAAATAAGGAATCGCAAAATTCTGACTCTAGATTGCCCAAAAATTCACTCAAAGTGGGGTTATGTGCAAGTCAATTCCTGCATCAGTTTTGATCATAGAGTCGTCCGAGTTGTTTTGAACATAACTCGAGTTCCGGTGCTCCGAATTGGGTGATTCCAGTTGGAATAGAACCCTTAGCACCTTAGATTTAAATGAGTACAAAGAGATAGTGTCAAATATGGAGTTAAGGCACTGGAAAATAAGTAGTGCAAACTGTCCCTCGGTAAATTGACTAATTGGCATGAAAATGCCATAACTTGAGTTGGATGATCCAATTGGAATGATTCCAATTTCTAAGTAAAGTAGATTCATATAGGAACAAGGGTACATAGGTTTCCTAATATACAAGTATAGGTATAAATTTTATATAAGAAAGCTAAATAGGATATATGTATAATTTGGTTATATGAAAAAGTATAGTAACATGGTTATAAGAGAAATGCTATTTGATCATGAATATATCTCATATGTATACATGATATCAGTAGATATTCATGTATATGGGATATCATTGTATAATACATGAAAGAAACCATAATACAACCCAATTGCTTGCATATGACCGGGAAGATGGATAGATAGGCATGCCTATAGGGAAGATACAATACAGGCAAAGATATAGATATAGATATTGCGTCTCGTTGTCGATGATATAGATCCCGCTTTCGATCACGGTGGCCCCGCAAAGGGCCAACGGGCAAATACTTCTTCTCGCTCATACATGGCATGTGTCATCGCCTCGCATGCTGATGTACCTTCTGCATATTACTGCATAGAGATCAATTGCCTCGCACAGCGATAGTACCTTCAGGGTAATATTTATAGAGATCACCGTCTGCACGCTGATAAGATTTCTGCACATATAGTTATTTCCCGTATCCGCTTCAAAGGTATTTGCAGGCAATGAATATAAAAGAAAATGAAAATATTATACAAAAGAAATGTATATGAAAAGTATATGATTTGATATGATATGGGAAGCTTAACATTTTTATGTGATGATAGTATACAATGACAAGAACACGAAGTAAAGTATAAATGACATCAAAAACCTAAGGAATGAAACATGTTATGGCAGATAGATACGACAAATGAGTAGTATATGCAAAGATTATAATTGTCATAAGTATATGTATATGTTTAAAGAGAGATGACTATTATTAGAGTCAGTTTTTTTGAAATATTTCCACTGCTTAAAGCTACAAGACGGTGTTTCATCCGTGCAGATTGCGAGAAGAGAGGGAAACTAGAGGATCGATCACCCACATCATCAAGATCCAGGTCAACACATCCATAGGGGTCCATTGGAAGATTTTTTGGTATAATGTATATGTCTTTTGTTTTTTTTTTAAACAATGTAAATGTTGAACATTATTAAATATGGAACTTGTATATGTATTTATCCTTTTGCATTTAATATAAACAAGTTTAATATTCAAGTTAGAGGCTATAAGACCGATCATAGAGTTCCAACCTGGGGCATCACAAATTAGTGAGCATCCCGATCTCGGTTCGACCGCCAATCTGCCTGGACGGAGAAGCGGTGTCACATGGATCATGAGGTTTTGAGAAATTTGACAACATGGTCCAGAATAAAAGAAAAATAAATAAAATAAATTTTATAAATTTATTTGGTTTAGAGGTGAAGCAAATAATTTTCTAAGGTTTTACAAGTTGTAAAATTGAAGAAAATTGAATAGAATAAATTTTTATAAATTTATTTGAGTATTCTGGAAAAATGAAAAAATATAGTATATATATTTTTTTTCAGGTTCTTCCAAAGAGCCGAAGAAATGAAAAAAAAATTGAAGCAAATGGTTTTCAAAGATTTTACAAGCAGTAAAGCCGGAGAAAGAAAGTAAAGAAAATAAATTTCATATTTTTATTTGGTTTTGAGGAAGAAAATACTTTATAAGATTTACAAGTAGTAAAATGAAGAATCAAAATAAATTTATAAATTTATTTGAGTATTCAAGAAAAAAGTAATTTTTTTAGTGATTTTTCCAAATTGCTGGAAATAATCGAAAAAGAATTGAAAAAAAATTTAAAAATAAAATTTTCAAAATGAAATTTTGAAAATAAAAATTTTTGTTGAAAAACAATATTTTAAATGCACTGATTGCCTTGCATTATCCAGAAATGCAAGGACAATGTGTATACACCGACATGTGTATGATTAGTGTCTCTGGGCCGTGTTTATGCTCTTGTAGATTTAATTTGCCATTGCAATCGGAGTAGATGGCTGGGCCGAGGATAAGGACGTAGAGTAAGGCCCATCTGGTATCGTCGTGCACCGCCGTTTGATCAGCGTGCTTTAATGAGGCAGAGGTATTACGCTAGCTGCCATTCGCATTGTGCTGGTATAACAAGCAGACAGGAAGATCCTAATAATAACCTGCAGGTTTGCATGTGATCATCCTTCGACATTCACAAGGGAAGGAGATCCGATGGTGGTAGACCATTGGTTCATGCAGATCGAGAAGGTGTTAGAGGTTATGGAGATTACCTCTGACACGACCCGGATTAGACTAGCTGCCCACTAGAGGCGAGAGGGCCCAAGTATGACGGAATGGGCAAGAACTCCTAGAGACCTAGCAGGGCGGACTATGATGGATTACGTGACTAAAGCTAGAGCTAGCACGATTTGTTGATGATCACGTGGCCACAAACTGGGCCAAGGTTAGGAGATTTGAGAATGGACTGAAGTTGTCCATTCGGGCCAGGATTGTAGGACTCCGCTTACAGGATATGGATTCCATGGTCGGGATGTACCTCGACCATGAGAGACTGAGGATGCTCTGAGCACTCGGGATGCGAAAGTGTTAGTAGCAAGAGGTATGACAAATACCTTTCTTCCAGCTCAGCATACAGAGAGCTTCTTAGTCTGTGAGGGTCCCGCAGTCGCAGCCCATTCGGTCGTGACAAGAGAGTCACGGTCAGCGGGCGTATGGTATGCTACCATCAAGCCGCAGCTCGACACATGAGGAGGATCGCCCGAGACAGTGAATCCTGTGGTTCGGGACAAAGACAGCCCCGCCAAGAGCAGGACAGAGAGGATACAAGACGTTCCTCCATAGCACGGCAGGCCACAGGGCCGGGCCTCGCTCTGGGAGCTAAGCACGGCACCCCCACATTTCACAGCAGCCCGAGAGGTCGAGGCGGCAGGAGGCAGAGACGAGGCCCACAGTGTGGACATCAGGTCCAGGGCGTGTCTACGCTGCCACACCGCAGCTGAGTCAAAGAGATCGCCCGCTTATTCAGTGGTACGTTTTGCTATCTCGCCTATGGGCTACAAAGTGTTATTTGATTCCGTGCTTTATTCATTCATCGCTGCATCGGGCCAGATCTAGTCGGGCTTAGAGGTTGAGACCTTAGAGGAGCCTTTGTACGTGAGTTCTCCTCAAGGGATTAGCGAGAATAGGATGATATGTCGGTGTTGCGAGCTGGAGATCTCGGGACTCTACTCACAAAGGGACCTCGAGGATCATGGACATGTCGTGAAGTTCGATGTCATCCTGTGATGGATTACCGACAAATTACGTGGTCGCATCGACGGAGCGTAGGAAGGTTACCGCCTACACGCAGTAACTGAAATTGCGGTGGTGCTTTAGGGGACAAGCATGACATTTTTTCCCTGCATGCGATATGAGTCCAAAGGGGATAATTGGCGGGTTGGCTAGCGAGCTCATTCCTAGAGACGAGGAGAGACTCAGACTTAGATCTACCTCGAGTAGTATGGGTATGTGGATGTTTTTCCGCATGAGCTACCCGGACTACTCCACGAGGGTAGTAGACTTTGGTATCGAAGTTACACCTCAGTGACTTCACCCATCTCTATGATCAAGAGATAGACATGGCAATTGGCTGAGTCATAGGAACTCGCAGTCCAAGCACAGGAGCTATTGGACAAGGGGTTTTACATAGACCGAAAGCACTTCTACCATGGGGCACTGCCCTATTTGCTACAGCGCTAAGGATAAGACCCCCTTCGACTGTGCATTGACTATCGACAGTTGAACATGGTTACGATCAAGAATCGGTACCCATTACCGAGGATTGACGATTTGTTTGGATCGGGCTGGTAGTGAGCGCGAGTCTACTCCAAGATAGACCTTCGTGACCGTTACCATCAACTCGAGGGTTAGGGGATACGTATATACCTAAGACGCCGCTTAGGATGCGTTTATGGGCACTTTGAGTTTAAGGTGATGCCTTTTGGATTGACGAATGTGCTAGCAAAGATTCATGATCCATGCACAGGGATATTCCAACCCTATTTAGATCGGGCCTTTGTCGTAGTCTTCGTGGATGACATCTGATCTACTCCCAACGAGTGGGAGCATGAGTATCACTTGAGGATCGCTTTTGCATTTGTTGAGAGACCATCAGTCAGATCACCCAAGTTCAGCAAGGGCAGTTCTGCCATCGAGGTTAGATTTTGGGACACGTGGTGTCGCGATCGAGCGGTCGCCGACCTAGAGAAGGTCGGCGCGTTGATGAGTCAGGAGAGGGGCCGAAGCCGGCCTCGAGATACGTAGTTTCTTGGGATTGGCTAGGAATTACAGGAGATTCATTGAGGATTTCTCCAGATAGCAGCACTTATGACTAGGTTGACCCGAAATGAGGTCAAGTTTGAGGATGACCGATGCAGGAGGCATTCCAGAGTCAAGAGGAGACTTTACTTCGCCCCATCTTGATAGTCCCTGACAGGGGATGTAGGTACACAAGCAAATAGGGATGCCCTCGAGGGCCGGATTGGGATGCAGTTCCGATGCAATCCCGGAGGGTAGTAGCTTATGGTTCTCACGCTAAAGAATCACGAGCAGAATTTACCCCACACACTCCATACGGAGTTGGCGGCCGTAGTCTTCGCCTTGAAGATTTTGGCGCCCACTACTTATACGGCGAGGAGTTCGAGGTGTACTGCACTACAAAAGTCCGGGCATATTTTCACGCAGCGGGACCTCAATATGAGGCAACGCAGATGGATGGAGTTTTTAGAGGATTATGACTTCACTTTGCATTACCATCCCGGTAAGGCAAATGTGGTGGCTGATGCACTTAGTCGGAAGTCACGAGGAGCGTTGGCTAGTATAGCTTCTCGGGAGTGGCGGATGCTCGAGACCGTGGGATACCACACAAGACATCGAGCGTACTCCGTGGTACTGGGAGTTTAGTGGCTACACCGCTCTGGGCTGAAAGCGTAGGTGATTGAGTCCCAAAGCAGGTGACGACAGAGATAGTGTCAAACAGGGACCGAGTACAGTTAGGTACGGGTGACGAGGGATGGACCGTTCACATAGATGGTAGTCTTCGATATAGGGGACGGGTAGTGGTTCCCCAGTTGACCGATTTGAGATAGGAGATTCTCAGGGAGTTTCACCCGCTTCATTTATTGCGGTGATCCGGTGTGGCAATTTAAGATGTACCAGATCTTCGCCGCGCACTATCGAGTGGAATGAAGAGACGCGTAGGGCACTTTGTTCGACGATGTCTCACATGTCAGCAGGTTAAGGCTGAGCACCAAAAGCCAGCAGGGCTACTTCAGCCATTGGAGGTGACTGAGTGGAAGTGGGAGCACGTCATTTACGGACTCTCATGGACCCACTCACACGGGACGCAGCAGGCTACGACGCGGTATAGGTGATACGACCGCCTCACGGTCGACACATTTTCTAGCCGCGCGATGACCTTCGCCTTTGAGAGATTCCCACATCAGGCATTCGAGATAGTCCGCTACATGGAGTACCAAGATCCATAGTGTCGATGCGGACTCGAGGTTTACGTTCCACCTCGGGAAGAGTCAAAGGCTACGGGCACACGACCACTACGAGTACAAATTGCTCCACCCGACGATGGTCGCTTTGAGACTATTAGTATTAGAGGGACATGCTACGAGCATGTCCCGGATCATAAGGGTAATGGGAGGAGCATTTACACTTAGTGGAATCTTCGCCTTACAACAACGCTTATCGTGCGCGAGTATACAGATGGTACCGTATGAGGCACTCAGACGTGGGAGGCCATGCAGTGTCACCATTATGTTGACCGAGGTGGAAGAGAGCTCCACATCGGGTCCTCTGATTAGAGACACCTCCGAGAATGTGAGCTTGATACGATAACGTTTTCTCTCACCCGCCGTAGCCTAAGAAGAGCTTGCGCGATGTGCGACGCCGACCCCAGAGTCTCGAGTCGGGATCACGCCTTCTCAAGGTGATGCCCAACAAGGGAGTGGTCGCCCGGAAAGCTGGAAGCCATCGCCGAGGTTCATTGGACCTTTCGAGATACCGAGGGTAGGGCACCGCCAAGGCGCCTAAGCATGCGCGCATCGCCCAAAGATGTCGTGTCCATGAGGTATTTCACGCCTTCATGCTCGAAATATACTCCGATCCAAATTACGTGGTGGATCGGGGATGTATCGAGGTTGACACTCCGATGGGAATTTGGTGAAGCAATCTGTGCATTGTTGATAGCCGTGATTAGGTTTTGCGACGCAAGACCGTGAGGCTAGTGAAGGTACTATGGAGGCACTATGGAGTGGAGGAGTCCACGTGGGAGCGCGAGGACACAATGCGGGCCACCTATCCCTTCTTGTTTAGGGATGAAGGTACGTGGGTTTAGTCAAGCACGATTTAAATGATCATACATGCATGGTAGAGTGCACGTTGCATATGCATGTGATTGATCAGACTGTCTTGAATTTTGGGACTAAATTCCTTTTTAAGGAGGGGAGAATGTAAGACTCGAGAAATTCCACTTCGTGAAAATGACAAAATCGTAATTTCGACACAAAGTTGTTAATTTCGTTAAAAACCGTAATTTGTTCTCTTAGATCTGGATGATAAAACGGGATTTGGAATCGTCTCACGAAATCTTAGCTAGCACGTGAAATTTTGGTCGAATTCCGAGATAGCCTGAGTCGGCATCGTCCGAGGCATCACGATTCCGGTGTCAGAAACGATTTTCGCTTGGGTAAACGAAAGTCAAGATATAACACGTACTCATGTGCCATAAGTGGTATGAGTAGAAAAATGATGAAAATGGACGGCCGAGATAGTACCGAATGTCAAAACTGGAGAAAGAAGGGAATTAATTAATTTAATTGATTAAATGGACTAAAAGACAAAAAGGCTACAGTTGTCTTTTCCACTTAACTAAGGGAAAAACGTGAAATAGGAAAAAAAAAAAAATGATAGTGTGTCATGAAGATGCTTTTGGGTTGAGAGAGAGTCTTCATTCTTCTAAAATGGTGGATCCGACCATTTTAGCTCGAACAAGAAGCGTAATCGCTCTACGCAGAGGCTACGCGCACACCTGGATTTGTGAGTTTTTGACAAACTCCGAGAGGTAGGGGTTTCTCCCTACTTGAGTTTTATTCCCATTTTAAGTGTTTTACGAATGTTTGAGTCTAATGAGGCCGTTATGGGTCGTTTGATCGGTTCCAAACCTTGGGACCGACTGATACAAATTTTTGAAAATCACTGGAGCGCCCGTGGCTTCCACGACCGATTTGGTGTAAAATTATGCATTTGTGTGTTGATGTGTGTATTGATTGGATTGAGGCCGAAAATGGCCGTGAAACCCGGGTTCACTAAGTGAACCGATGATTTGTGATTTTTCGGGAATAGTAATCGAGGGTTTTACTATTCCCAACAAAGGTTCTCAAAAATATCCACTTGAAAATAGTATGTTGCCTCCAGTAATTCAAGTAGAATTGCTCGTGTTTGATCATTAGCCCAAGGAGCTAATTTTTGATGTATGAATTAATTAATTTACATGACATGTATTGTGTGAATTAAATTTTTGTAAATATATGCATGTTTATATATTTACTGGGAATTAGATCAGATTGGAATTGGCATACATGCATTCCATATGCACCGGAACACCCCTAGGGTTATAGGGAGTGAGTGCATGAGATGAGTCTAGAGAAAACTAGTTTCGAGGGTTGTCTAAAAAATATTAATTATCTGGGAGGGTGGTCCAAACAAATAATATATCAACTGGTCCGGAGCGCCAATTTGATATATATACACATCGGAGGGTTGTCCACAAACAAACAAAATAATAATTTTCATACGAGGCTTAGGCCAGTGTGATGGAGTCGGTGAGGACTCGGGATCTGAGTTGGTCATGTAGACATTCAAATAGGATCATGCATTTGCTTGAATGTGTGTTTTCATTGGAACATTGCACTACACTTAGGTGGTGAGTAGCCCACTTAGGGCGATTCCACTACTGAGCATTAGCTCACCTTGTCGAGGATATTACTATTTTACGTGCAATGTGGAGCGTATGTAGGGGACGACTCGTCCTAGAGACCGAGGATTAGAAGAAAGCTGCCAGGCTTTAGATTTTTACATGTATTAGAACCTTTTAAGTTTAATGTATGTATCAGAGCAGAGCAAAAACATATTGACTCTTGTAACTATTGAGTATATAGTTGGATTCATAGTCAAGTATGTATATTGAGTATTGTTTATGGGCCTAAGTGGCCGTTTTAAATCATAAACTCCGGTTATATTCGACCGTTTGGGACAGTTTATGCAGTGTTCAGGTTTGGGTAGAGCTCCTCGCATAAAGGAGACTCTCGCATTCGTGAAAATGCCTGGGTCATCTTGACATTCACGGTATTCCGCCGATTGATTCGTAGTCAACGGACCTCGGATTCGCGCCAGAGCAATGAGTCGGATTTAGATTCCCTATTCCCATTGGATTTAAATTTTTTATCCACATCCCCATGTCAATCGGAGGATTGGGTTCCCATTCCTTACTCAAATACCTTATTCAAATTTGTGAAATTAATTATTTTCGAAAATCATGAGTATTAAAAATAATTTGTCAGACAATAGTAATAAAGAATTATCGTGGATCGCTAAAGAAAAAGAAGAGTCAAAAGAAACGGTTAAAATCCGGTTTGCCTTTAAGGCTTTTTAATATAAATAAATATTTATTATATTTATATATTTTATATTTTATTGGGTATTCGAGTTGGGGATGGGTAGGATATACTCAAACCCGTCCGCATCCTCGAATCCGAAAATCTCCAAACCCGATTACTCATATGTATAATTGAGTATTTGGGTTTAAAATGTTTCTTCATACCCTCCTCCATTCGGATCAGGATTATTCATCAGGTTCGAAAGAAATTACCATCCTTACATACATCACATAGCACAAGCCAAAAGCATAAACATTCTGTTATTAATTTGGATAATGGGATATCATGATTACCAATTATCAACTTTTACAAAATATAATGCTTGAGAATATTCTTTTTTTTGTTTCGTAATTCTTCTTAGTTTACATTTTCCTGTATTGAATTGTAGATATGGTTACAAGTGAAGATTGCAACTATGAAGAAAAGGGAATAGAGAGAAGGATGGAAACAAAAAAACGACGACGAGAGGAGTACTTATGAAAAGTGTCCTTGCTGTATTCAGCTTGGAGTGCTTTAGTAAATGAATCTGCAATCGAGGATGGTGAGTTCTTTCGAAGATTTCGCCTCAGCAAATCCAGTGTTCCAAAAGCTCCTCATTTCAGTACCAAAGATAAAAAACACAGCAAATGAACGCCTTGATACCCATGGTAAGAATGGTTGGTTCCCTCCTTGGACAATTTGGAAGGGATTCTTAGACATCTATCTGCCATCTGAACCTGATGAACAAATGAGATATTTGAGACGACAAGCCATGTCCGAAGGCTCTTATCCTCCCTCGGTATGCTTCTTTGATTCAACTCGACGATAATGATGTGTTAAGTTTAGATACTATCCAAGAGATTGCTACATTTATGATCTAATTCAGATATCTCTACCGACGACATATATTTTATGAGAGACTCATATTCACATGTGCTCATTATATAATAGATGAATGAAGAGATCGGTTTCACCTTGTTTACGCTTTATTTCTACAATCATCGTGTTTTTATATTTACGCTTTATTAATATGCTGCATATTAGATATCCAAATAACTATAGTTTCGAGTTCTATATGAAAGCCAGCCGTTGGTATATTGATTTTGTTTTGTGTTAGACACATAGCACACTTGTAAAATAGAGAAGAATATTTTTTATTCATAAGAATTTTGTATATTTACATGTACATATTTATAGAGATAGTAGAGATCCTACAATCAAGCTATTCCTATAATTAAGTTATTTGCCTAACAGAGCAATATCTCTAAACTAGGAAAAAAATATAATAGTTTTCTATAATTAAGTTATTTGTCTAACAGAGAAGAATAGTAATAGGAAAGAATTACAACAGAGAATCTTTGACTATTAATCCAATATCACAACACTCCCCCTCAAGTTGGTGCATAGATGTCACACATGCCCAACTTGCCCAAAAACTTTGAGAACACTTGACTTGAAACATCTTTGGTGAGGATATTAGTGATTCGTGCCACAGTAGGGTGATTCGGAATCAACAAAATTTATATCTACTCTCCTACCGCGTGAAAGCAAAGCTACTCGGCAGATAAATGGTCTGGTGTGGCCGAACAATGTGGATGGGTTTTCTTTGTACAAATGATTTAAGTGAAGTCAAAAATGGTGAATTTGGTTTGGATTTTAAGGTGGTGATAAAAACATAAGGCTGGTGGTTTGTAACCGAAAATAAAATGAAGAAAATAAGAAAAAGAACTCCTTGAAGCATCACACCCGGTTTTGTGGTCCTAAGGCAACTGGGTGGTCCCCAGGTTCATTTCCTCGTATTAGGGAGGATGACATATAGTCATCTCCCGAACCGGATTTTCATTTACCTTTAAAACTAAACCCTAATAATTTTCCTTTTGATAAAAAGCATTTATTTAGCATTTATGGTTCCTACATTGAAAATCTATCACCTTGACCCATCCTACAATGACTCGTAAAGGGCAACTAATGAATCTCATTGGATCTAATAATAAGCATCCACTGAACCCTAAAAGATTACCAAGTATTGATCAAAGAGGATGCATCAAAAGTGAAAATATAACCCCTTAACCTACCTCAGTGGCTCGTAAATGGAAACTAATGGATATCAATGTATCTAAAGCTAAGAATACATTGAACCCTAAAAGCTTGCCAAGTATTGGCAAAAGAAAGTACATCAAAAAGCTTTAAACCTAGAGTTGAAAATTTGGGAACCAAATTGTCAAAACCCGTTGTATGAAAATGGGAACCATCGCATTTCGCATCCCGTGACCCAAAGAACCTTCCACTTCAAGGAGGAAATGGTTTTAGCCGCTCATCCTCCAAGTTGTCATCCTTGGAGGGTGTTTGGCAACTAAGAAAGTGAGAGAAGAGAGAAAATGAGGGCAAAAATAGGAATCTTATATTTCTTTCCAAAACTAAACTTAGGGTCATCAAGTAGGTTACAATGGCTTATATAGCCTTACAAACATGTGAAATACCAAAATAACCAAACTAGAATAATTACAAGTGAGGGTAGAAATGAGAAAAACAAAAACTGAGTCGCTTGATCACAAACAAGGAGCGTGATTTTCTCTATGCACGCTGAATTTCACTATGATAGCGAATTCGCTATCATGGCTTAAATTTTAATATAGCGGTACTCGCATGATCGCTAAAATTCGCTTTATGATTGGCAAATTTTCGCTTATCATTGCGAATTCGCCGCTATGCCATAGCGAAAATTTTCTCTATGCCATAGCGAAATTGCCAAGCCACAATGCTGCTTTCTGTATCCTCCAGCCTACATTTCTCAACTTCTATGGTTGCTATTTCTTCATCCCAAGCTTGATGAAATCGATGAGAATTCAACCGAACTCAGCATAAATCAGCGAAATTTTGATGCCAAGCTTGATATGATGGTGGGGGTTTACGAAACCTGAAAAACTACCAAAAACAACCTCGAAGCAAAATAAGTAGTACTAATCGGACCTGCACATGTCAATCGGCTTAATTAATATAATTAGTACGCAAAAAGCTCTCAAAACCTATCTTAAATAGGACTCAAAATAGCACTTTTTAGGTACTAATCACACCCCCAACCGACATGTTGCTAGTCCCTTAGCAATGCTAAAGATAAAAAAAAAAGGTATGCAGGCTATGCTTTTGCAAAAAGAGTATTCTATTCAAAAAGTGTGTGTACAAGTGAGGCTTTACCTTCAATATGAAAATTTAGACTGCACAAAAACCATCATGAGAGAACAATTGCCATATAGGAACAAGTTTAAGGGCAGCATCCATTCCAAGGAAGTCAACCTGAACTTCCACCAAAATCTAAGTGTTTGAAGGTAACCAGTTCGAACCAATAAGTTGCTAAGCTATTCCCTCTCCCCAACTAAGGTACTGCCAGGACCTTAAACTGATGATCAATCAATAGATTCGCCATACTCTTATTTCTTACTTCGATTGTATTGTAGGGTGCAGTTAAAAACTCGACTTCACCAAAGTCCTGTAACGGTCCACCCATGACTCCTAACCAATTAAGGTTACGTATCAAGTCAAAAAAGATCTCGCCAACAACCACTAACTCTTCAGGCTTCACCTCGAACTTCAAATGATTTCGAAAATTCATCTCCTACAACTCACTCAGCTCTACCCATCCACCCGTGTAACAAACACAAAGTCGGTGACTCCTAACCAGTGAAGGTTTAGGGCACCGGGCTTTAAAGGCTTTCACCATATACCCCTTGGACTGTGTTCCGGTTTCAAGGTAAAGTGTCACGGCTTTCGATTCTCTTTTTCTTCTTTCTTTTTCTTTTTGCTTTTTCTTTTTCATTGGGAAGACTTCATTGGTCTTCTTTTGCGGGTAACAAAAACCTATTATGGGTCGTCACTAACCTAAGGCCGGTTTTGCAAAGTAAAAGGAGGTATACAGTTTCTCAACCTATTGATGAAAACTGATGTGCACTGTGTGTGATTAGCTAAAGGCGGATGGACAAGGTTGAATACTTTGGAATTTCAACCAACCAAAAACGTAATCATGCATGGAACTATTCTAGCATTATGGTAGCATACAGTGCTTCAATATTTCAACTCAAGGTAAGAGCAGAAACATAAAAATATAGGCGTAAAAAATGGTTTGCAAAAGTGTAGAAAAATGTAAATACTGCTATAAAGCTTTTGATATAACCAAAGTGGCTAGTACAAGCTTAACATAGCTAAACACAACAAAAAGATCACTGCCTACTATTGGCTAATACATACATCCTAAACAATCTTATACAAAACAAGTAGGCAATTGATAAAGCAAAAACAAAACAAAATGTGATAGATGACACTTCCAACTCTAACTTTTCCCCCCAACTAAAGTATAACCGTGTTCCACCGGCAGTGGATCGGAAAGCTAGGAAGGAGTGCTACCTCCCACCTCACTCGTGGTGGTGTGTATATGCCGCTGGTTATAAAGCCGCCAGAATCGCTACAAGATATCCAAGGAGGCTGTTGGAACCGGCGGAGCTTAGAAATGCCGAGGTTCGAGTGCTCCAAATCCGAACCGGCACCCGAAGCATCCACTATGCCATGATGTATGTGCTGCTGCCATTTTTTTTTATGTAATGGCAAAATTCTGCATAACGCCACTAATCTTCAAGTTTCGCATGTGCAAGGCGATGGACCGACATGAGCTGGGGGAGCACGCTCGTTGTGTTTTGATTTTTGCTGCGGTGGGCAAAGATAATAATCGAAGTGGGCTATTTTGAGGTCAGGGCAAAGGCACCAGATACGTATTTATGGGGATTGGTTGAATGATAGGCTCGGGGTCCTTCCATCAAGCTTCCCGTCCACTACTCTCCCTGGGCCAACAATGTGGAGGTTGCTTCTTCTTTTTTCCATGGCCAAAAAGCAACACTTGATTCTGGGGCATCCTGGCAATTCCTCAGGAGCTTCTGCTGGATTCCACTTTCAATTCCTCCTGAGGCTGAAGATGAGCCTGCTCACCCAAAATTGTTTTAGTCAAGCACTCTTCCTCCAGATTCTCCTCCTCTTGATATGAAATGGATTGCTGCAGGATGTCTAATTCCTGATCAATTTTGCTTTGAAACCCATCCAATTTCTTGTTCAGGGAGCTCTCCATTGTGTTAATTTGATCGGGCCCTGACATTCACTACCCTTTGCCCTCTTGAAATTATGCCTACTAGTTTTCTCAAGTTCAAGATTGCTTGCTTAACTTAGAGAAATTAATCGCGGTAATGCGGGTGGCCGAGGAGTCGAGGTAAAATGTGTGGAGAAACAGGAGGTGCATAAGTCGAGGGAACACCATAGATCGTGCACTCATCCATCGTCTCTATACCTCATGTAATCTATTCGGGTTTGGATTTCTCCCCAAGGTTGCCGATTTTGCCATGCTTAGGTTTCTATGGGCCCTCATTGTTGTCATGTATGTCGGAGTTACCCCCTCGCCACATGTCGATCGCATCGGGTCCCTCTTCCATCGTCCAAATTCAACCTTGATTAAGAAACTCTATCCCACTGAAACACGAACCCTCTGCAACAAAAACAAAGCAAACACCAAACAAGAAAAAAAAAACAACTCTACCAAAAAAGGGGTAAAGTTAGCTAAAAATAAAATAAAATGAAACAAAATTAAACACACTAAAAACACTAAAAAGATATATATACAAGAAGATCAAACGCTGTAACTTGTGATAAAGATCACAAAGTGTTCCTCACTGCCAAATGCACTTAGGGCACCATCCCCTAACGCGCCATTTGATTCATGCCACGTAGGGTGGATCCGTGACCAACAAAATTTATATCTAAATTTTTCTCCCATCGGTCAGAAAGCAGCTACCGCAGATAGCGGTCTAGGGTCGAACACAAGGATGGGTTTTCTTTGTACAAATGATTTAAGTGAAGTCAAAAATGGTGAATTTGGTTTGAATTTTAAGGTGGTTATAAAAACAGGGGGTTGGTGGTTTGCAAACTGAAAATAAAATGAAGAAAATAAGAAAAGAACTCCTTGAAGCATCACATCGGTTTTAGGTCCTAAGGCAATTGAGAGGGGTCCCTGTGTTCATTTCTCGCATTGGAGGATGACATATAGTCATCTCCGAACCTGATCTTCATTTAGCTTTAAAAAACTATACCCTAATAATTTTTCCTTTGATAAAAAGCATTTATTTAGCATTTATGGTTCCTAATAAAGGAAGGTTCATCACCTGACCCATCCAATGTGATTCGTGAAGTGGGCAACTACTGAATCTCGATCGCATTAATAAGCATCCACCGAACCCTAAAAGATTACCAAGTATCGATCAAAGAGGATGCATCAACAGTAAAAATATAACCCCTTAACCTACCTCGCTCGTAAATGGCAATCCAATGGATATCGCAGTATCTAAGCTAAGAATACACCGAACTCCTAAAAGAAGCTGCCAAGTATTGGCCAAAGAGTACATCAAAAAGCTTTAACCTAGAGTTAAAAATTGGGGAACCAAATGTCAAAACCCGTCGTATGAAAAATGTGGGGAACCACTCAAAGAACCTTCGATCCCAGACCCAAAGAACCTTCCACTTCAAGGAGGAAATGGTTTTAGCCGCTCATCCTCTAAGTTGTCATCCTTAGAGGGTGTTTGGCAACCAAGAAAGTGAGAGAAAGAGGAGAGAGAATAGAGAAAACGAGGGCCAAAAAAAGGCCTGTATATTTCCTTCCAAAAACTAAAACTTTGGTCAACAGTGCGTTACAATGGCTTATATAGCCTTACAAACATGTGAAATACCAAAATAACCAAACTAGAATAATTACAGTGAGGGTAGAAATGAGAAAAACAAAAAACGGAGTCGTTTGGATCACAAAAACAGGGAGCAGGATTTTTGCTATGCACAATGAATTTCGCTATGATAGCAAAAATTCGCTATGATCGCGAAAATTCGCTATGATAGCGAAATTTCGCTATCATAGCTAAAAATTCAGGCATAGCGAAAATTCAAATTTTCGCTATGCATAGTAATTTTCGCTATGATAGCGAAAATTTGGCCATAGTGAAATTTTTGCTATGACTGCGAAATTTTCGCTATGATTGAGAAATTTTCGCTAACATTGCGAAAATTTTCGCTATGATATAGCGAAATTGCCAAGCCACAATGCTGTTTCCTGCATCCTCCAGCCTGCATTTCTCAACTTCTATGGTTGCTATTTCTTCATCCCAGGCTTGATGAAATCGATGAGAATTCAACTGAACTCGGCATAAATTAGCGAAATTTCGATGCCAAGCTTGATATGATGGTGGGGGTTTACGAAACCTGCAAAACTACCAAAAACAACCTCGAAACAAAATCAGTAGTACTAATTGGACCTGCACATGTCAATTAGCTTAATTAATATGATTATTACGCAAAAAAGCACTCAAAACCTATCTTAAATAGCACTCAAAATAGTACTTTTTGGGTACTAATTAATCAGCCAATCAATCTTTGGGTCGAATCTTAGGCAACTCGATAATTTTCTCATCCAATTTCTCCTTAATGAAGAATTTGTCTACCTCCACATGCTTTGTACGATCATGTTGTATCGGATTATAAGCAATATCACATGCTGCTTTATTGTCACAATAAACCCGAATCGATTGCTTAGGCAGATAGCCCAAACCCATCAATAGAAGTCTTAGCCATAATGCTTCACATATTCCAAGTGCCATACCCCTAAATTCAGCCTCTGCGCTTGAACGTGCAACAACATTATGTTTCTTGCTTCTCCATGTAACGAGATTACCACCTACAAAGGTGAAATATCCCGATGTAGATCGTCTGTCATCTATTGCTCCAGACCAGTCAGCATCAGTATATGCATCCACACTTTGACAATCTACATTTTTAGTGAACAAAATGCCCTTTCCAGAGCGGATCAGATACCTTAAATGCTCATAACCTGAGATTCATGTTGTTCCTCCAGGATTATGCATAAACCGGCTTAACAATACTTCAATGCATAGGCAAGATCCGGCCTAGTGTGGGCTAAGTACATCAATCTTCCAACGAGCTCTAATATCTCCCTTATCAATACAGGCACCTGATTGGGTCCTGCACCATATAAATTTCAATCCTTCTTCTACTCGGTGTATCACCGTCGACATGTCGACATACCAGTTTCCTGTAACAAATCTAAAACATATTTTCTTTGAGACAAGAAAATCCCTTTATCAGATCGAGACACTTCGATCCCAAGAAAATATTTTAAGTGACCGAGGTCTTTCATTTTGATTTCTCTTGACAAGTAACTTTGTAGAGCCTTCCTTTCATCAGGGTCATTTCCTATAACCACCATGTCATCAACATACACAATAAGGGCAGTGATCTTACCATGATGTTTTTTCAAGAATAAAGTGTGGTCTGAATTACTCTGATTGTAGCCACAAGACCTCATGGATTTCGTGAACCTTCCAAACCATGCTCTCGGAGATTGTTTTAGCCCATACAACGATTTCTTTAATTTTCACACTTTCCGACAATGCACTTCTGGTATCATGCACCCTGGTGGAAAATCCATGTATACTTCTTCGGACAACTCGCCATGCAGAAAGGCATTTTTCACATCAAATTGTTGCAATGGCCCATCCAGGTTCACAGCTAGAGACAATAAGACTCGAACTGTGTTGATTTTAGCTATAGGTGCAAATGTATCTATATAATAAATTCCATAGGTTTGGGTGTACCCATTTGCTACCAATCTGCTTTAAAATGTTCATTGTACCATCTTCTTTATGTTTTTCACAAAGATGTAAAACCCACCACATCCAATTGGTTTCTTCCCCTGGAGGATACCCAACAAGTTCCTAAGTTTCATTCTTCTCGCAAGGATCTCATCTCCTCATTCATGCGAGCTTTCCACCTGGGCTCGCTCTAAGGCTTCTCGCAGACACCGTTAGGAATAGATACAAAGAGATAATTGATTTTAAAAAATGACTTATTTGATCTGCATAAGCCGATGGTTAGATAAATAATGACTCATGGGATATTTAACTTTACTATAAAGTTCGGGTTCATATGTGGGTTTAGGAATACCTCTGGTTTGATGCGGTGGTAGTTGTTTTCTTGGTGGTTTAGACACTACAGCAGGACCATCCTCAACAGGCGATTGGTTTGGTGTATCAGTTACCTGTGGTGCGAGAGATTCAGATGGAGGTTGATCCACAACTTCATTGTCTAGGTCTTCATCATGTTCATCACTACTGTGGTCCAAATTTATACCACTAAAATCCAATTCACTAGCATTCTCATCGTACAAAGTCTCGTAGCGTTCCTCTTTTCATTCCCATTTATATTGTTACTGTGTCTCGTGAGTTCCCTTTATAGAGATCGTAAATCATAAATTCCGTAGCTTGAACTTCTAAGTGCTCCCTTGAAGTTCAGGCTTAGAGGAAAAATACATCGAGTCTTCATGAAAAACTACATCCATTGTAACAAACATTTGTTTTCTTGGAGGGTGATAGCATCGGTACCCCTTTTGATAAGCAGCATACCCTAAAAAGACACATCGCAATGCTCGAGGTGTCAACTTATTGCGCTGACGCTTATGAAGATGTACAAATGCTACACAACCAAAGACATGAGGAGGTAAGTTTGGACCGACTGGAGCAACAATTGCTTCAATGAGAGCCTGGGATGGTGTCCGTAGTTTCGAAGGTAAATTTCTGCTGGATCAAATATGCTACAGAGGTAAGTGCGTGTCCCCTATAGGATAAAGGCATATGTGCTTCTATCAATGAAGCACGAACAACCACCAATAAGTGACGATTTTTCCGCTCCGCTACCCCATTCTGTTGGGGTGTATCGGAACAAGTAGTTTGATGAATGGTTCCATGGGCTTCCAAATACCGCTTCAATTCAAAACTCAAATATTCACCTCCAATGTCATTGCGGAGAACCTGAACTTGTGCATTGTACTTACTACAAACCATTTTATGAAAATTTTGAAATAACAAGTTTACTTTACTTTTGGACTTCATCAAACATACCCAAGTCATCCTAGTACAATCATCAATAAAAGTAACAAACCAACGCGATCCATCCAAAGTAGAAAATTTAGATAGGCCCCAAACATCAAAATGTATGATCATAAAAGGAATTGGACTTTTATTCAAGGTTAATGGAAATGAAGCACGATGGCTTTTTGCAAGTTCACAAACATCACATTTGAAACTAGAGACACCAAAGTTTGCAAATAAACTAGGAAATAATTTCTTCATGGTACCAAAAGAAGCATGCCCCAGACGTTGATGCCATAACCATATCTCAGATTTCCTTTTTTTTTTTCTAGAACCTAATCTTAAAGCTTTAACACAAACTCCATCTGAACTTTTAGACACCAAGTCCAAGTAATACAACTTCCCTCGCCTAACACCACAACTAATCATTTGCCTTGTCCAGATGTCCTTACATACACAAAATTAAGGCCAAAAAATGACAACACAAAATAAGGCAGTGGTCATTTGAGAAACTGACAAAAGATTATAATTCAAAGAGGGAACAACCAAAATAGAATCTAAATTCAAGGTGTTAGTGAGGGACAAGGATCCTTCCCCAATAATCGGAATTTAGGTACCATTGGCAGTGGAAACAGAATTTTGTGGGGAAGATTTAAGAGGTGAAACTTGTCTAGAATCAAATGTCATATGATCCGTAGCACTGAAATCAATTATCCATGCACTATTAGAAATAGGTGTAGAAATATTTAAAACCTTACCACCATTACCTGCTGCTGCTGCCAATGCCGAGGACTTTTCATTGCTATCATCCTTTGTCTTTATTTCAAAAATTGCAACACTAGAGGCCTTCTTAGAATTCTCCTTCCGGGAATCACGGCTATGATCCCACCATTCCGGATATCCCACAAGTTCATAGCATCGACTTTTTGTGATGACCAAGCTTTGATTCACAAAGAGTGCATTTGTATGATGATTTTGTTGCCACCATTAGCTTTAGGATGGATGCGGGCTTTTTTGGTCTCTTCAAGGGTGTTGAGGGGCACCAGCTTTTGATTAGACCGGGGTTCCGAGTCACCATGGTCAAGCTTCGTAATTTTCCAAATAATCGCTCATCACCCCCCGGCCAAACATCTTTGCAACGAATTAGGACACATAACACTCTTCTAAATTTGTGTGACAAGAGATCCTTCTTTCCTTAAGAATTCCGCCGCGCACTTGCTTGGAAATCACTCCCTCTAATCCAAAGAGAAAGATATGCACCCTTTGTTGCTGAAGCAATTTCTTATACGATGCAATATCTGTCTCATCCACCATGACCACCTTATCACGATGATCCAACTCACTGAAGATTTCAGTCAGTTCTCCATAATATATAAAGAGTGGTCCTCCATTTTGTTTGGCAGAGAAAGCCCTCTAGTTAAAGGTAAAAACCTGTAATTCATCCGCTCCATCATAAAAGGCTTTAGACAGAGTCAAATATCTCAGACGGTAGGTGCTTAATGTATCGTTTCATAATCTCCAGAGACATAGACATCAACAACCATCTGACCTTCTGATTGTCTGAATACCACTTTTCATAGCCTTAATCTTTCTCCTTAGGGTAGCGCGATGCCACAAATGAAGGAGAGTTTCTCCGTACTCAAGAATTTGCATTCTCAACATTTGAGACCACGCATCATAGTTGTCTCATTCACAATTCCCGAATTGAATGACGAACCTTCTCATTAATAATAATGATTGGGGTAGATTTTATGACATATGTTTCGTAATCCGACTTGCTCATGCATTTAAGGATTCAAAGAAGAATGATTTAGGTTTCGTGGCTCGATACCAACTTGTAAAATAGAGAAGAATATTTTTATTCATACACCCTGTAGATCTTTGCATGTACATATTTATGTGAGATAGTAGAGATTCTATAATCAAGCTATTCCCATAATTAAGTTATTTGCCTAACAGAGAAATATCTCTAAACTAGGAAAGAATATAATAGCTTCCTATAATTAAGTTATCATCTAACAAAGAAGAATAGTAATAGGAAAGAATTATAATAGAGAATCTTTGACTATTAATCCAATATCACAACAAGCAGACAGATTCGCTGACCCATTGGCCATGAAATGGAAACGTATATATATCTCTACCTACAAGATATATTGTATGAGAGTCCTAATTTTGTTTCTATATATATATTTGCTTAGTTTACCTACCAAAAAAAAGAAAAAAAAAGGAACCGAAACAAGCAATCACTCTCTTCCTTCTATTTCTATGTTGTTAATGATATATGCTGTTTTTCTACCATTCTAGTCAATGCCTAACAGGTAATACAAGTATAACGGGAATGTATCTAAGTAAAGGTCCCGTAAAAATGAAGTAAACTTCAACCATGGTGTTTGTGTCTTCTCTCTTTAGATCTCTCATGCAATATAAGTAAACTGATGGTTTCAATATGTTTGCTATTTTTGTAATGTAAGATTTCTCGTATCGAATCGAGGTACCGCCTCGGATTCGTAATGAGCCCGCATTGTCGAATGTGAGGGATTCGACATCAGCGATTTATGAAAAGCGGTCCTCGTTACAAACTATTATAATCGCATTGACCATGATGGTTGTGAAGGTATGTAAAATATCTTGTGTATGTTTGATCTAATATATCTCCTTTTCTTTTGCTTTCTGGGATTTACAGGATTGTGAAGACATGATTCTTTCTGGGGTTTCATAACTTAGTATACTAGATATGGTCTACTAGGGAAAGAAATGAAAATTCCATAAGTTGATTTGTTTTGTTTGTTTCATTTATGGGCTTTATTTCAATTTATTGCATAGAAGACATCATATGTCATCATAGTTATCACAAAAGCTGCGCTTCTCGTGCGCTTAAAGCCGGGGTGTCTCCACTCTCGGCGGGGGTGCGATGCCCCTTGCAGTACATTATATTTAGGGTATAGGGGTATTTTTGTAATTTGTTTGTATCTAAGATTATTGCAAATACACTCCCTCCTATGTAATCTTATTTCCGTGATAGTGAAAGTATGAGTCACGTTTCGTGGATGTGGGCACAAAGTTAGGGGTGCCTCTGCGGGTACTGGGCTGGATATACGGGGGCATAATGGTATTTTTGTAATTTGGTCATATCCAGGATTATTATAAACACCCACCTATGTTATCCTATTTCGGTGAAAGTAAAAGTTTGAGCCGCCGTTCCCGTGAATGTAGGCACACTACCAAACCATGTAAAATCCGTTTTTTTTACTCTGATTTTATTACCATTGTTGCACGAATCACAACATGAACAATATTGAAAGTTCTAAAATCATGATGATTTTTTGGTGTTTGGAGATGTCTGAAATGAAGACAAGAAGTTGGAAAAGGGTCGCCTTTCCATAAAAGATTTGTTTTCTTTTGTTTATGGTAGTAATCTAAAATTCATTCTGTCTTTGGATGCAACTTGTTTGACCTCTGTTGATTCACTCTTGATGTATTCTTCTACTAACAAAATAAAACCATCTTGAAACAATATTTAGCAGTGTTTTTAAAAATCGGATCGAATCGGCCGGTCGAACCGTTGATCGATGACCTTTCTGGTATTGGTTTAATTCGGTTCGATTGCGGTTCGACCATCAGTTCAACCCCTAAACCGTGAACCGATAGCTTTTCTAGTTCAATCACCGGTCCGATTTTTAAAACATCGAATTATTTAGCCCTTGAACTTATAAAATCGTTTGTGTCTTTTAGGTCAAAATCGAGGTAGTTGGTCTTGTTATTTCTTTCTAGAAACATCCCAAGAATGTCGAGACCGAGCATTTGAGCTTATGGGAAGAAAATAAGCATGGGAGAATGGACGATAAGAGGAAGAGATAGTTATAGATCAAAGGAGATTTGGGCTGGCTCAACTCCCAGGCAAGCTTCATCAAATCTTTACATTTCTTGACTTTTTATCAACCTGTTTATGGAGACCATCAACAATACACCTATTTTAGCCTGTTTTTTATTTTAATTTTTTTAATGACTACATAATATTTTCTAATTATAAAAAATATTAGTTTTTCTATTATGAAAAATATAAAATAGTTGTTTATACACAAAGAATAATTATTAAATAATTGTTTTTAGTATAATAAAATAATACTAGTATGAAAAATAATTTAAAATAAAATGAAAAAATATAAATATAACTAAAATAATCTATTTTATATAATCTTTTAAGAGCATAAAAATAAAACTATAAGTATTTCAAATAAATTTTATTTTACAAAATATAAAATTTTTAAAATTGTGATTTATTATTTTTTTAATTTTTTAATGTTCGGCCTATTTTGGACCGCGACTCTCACAGGGCTAGGCTAGGCTAGCCAAAAGTGAGCCCGAATAAAAGAAGGTCGAATTGGCCCGACCCGTTTTGGCATACAACTCTAATGGACTCGACCTATTTGGGTCATGTCGGTTTGTTTCCCAGCTATAAATGTCAATTACAGGTTTTCTATAGTATTTCCAAATTCGAACACGATATGAATAATAAACGGGTCAAAGAACAATTAACACGATCTAACCAATAAATCAAAGGACACGTGTAACCTGCTTATTAATTTGGTAATTTAAAATAATATAAATTATAATTAATTAATCAATATTTAACACAAGTAATATATATGATGAGTTAATTTAGGTTAAATATTAATTAACATAATGATTAAACGGGTCTATAGGTTAAATTTGTGTTATGTGGATTGATACGAATATAACATGACAAACGGCTACATGCAGGCCAACACTTAATTCACCTAAATACGATTATACTCAACCCAAACACATAAAAAACGTGTCGTATCAAATTTTACTAGACCTAAGTACACCTATTATCTTTCAATTGCTAATTTAATAATTTTAACAGGGTTTGGGGCAATCCTTAGAGTTATTTGCAGCCTACAACGAAAATCAATCAAAGTTTAATCACTCGTCATCGCAAAATGGATCAAAGATGGTGGCGAGCATAGGTTAAACCAATTTTCTCATATAGAAATGGAAATTTATGTTTTACATGCTTCTCCTGCAGTTTGTTTTTATATTTTTCTTAACAATATTTTCTTCAACAAACTACACATGCAATAGTAGTTAATGTGTTTTGATGTTTTCAGCTGCAAGATGATCCCAAATGGCTACAATATTTATATGGATTGATAGGAGACTTCTCAGGCTTTCCAAAGAGACCTTATTCACTCCATTCGACTTCAAATGATCAAGCTATGACTCTCGTAGTCAAGGAAGAAGAGAAGACAACTCAAAAGTGACCAGTTGGAGAATTTTGTAACTTACGTCTT
The DNA here is from genome assembly GCA_016808115.1 of Tetrastigma voinierianum. Classification (NCBI taxonomy): domain Eukaryota; kingdom Viridiplantae; phylum Streptophyta; class Magnoliopsida; order Vitales; family Vitaceae; genus Tetrastigma; species Tetrastigma voinierianum. Next base: position 218,512 of record JAEQBH010002334.1, on the reverse strand, counting down.
TATAATCATTTCTAAAGTGTTATTTATGACTATATCTAGATTCTACACTCTCTAAGCTTTCTAACGAGTCCAAGATCACCCAAACTAAGTTCGGGGATGACATGCTATAACTCCACGGTTGGTGCAAAACAAGAAAGTCATAAGAACGTCGTAATATCCAAACACGTAACGCTGGGTAAGAGTTGCAGAAACGCAGCATCCCGACACCGCGACATTGCCAAATGATGTTGCTACGTTCATGGTTGGTTTTGGGTCGATTTTCAGCTCATAATTGAGGGTTTTAAAGTGCAAACCCTAGAAACACAAGGGGGACGGATTTTAGGTGTTTTTGAGGGAGAACAAGCTCCCTTTGGGTGGAAACACCCTAGGGCTTGTTCTTGGAGAGATTTGTTTGTTCTTTGGAAGAGGAGGAACACTTGAGGAAGAAGAAGATAATGGAGGAGAAGAAGGGAGCTTCAACTCCAAATTTGTTTTCTCTCTTTTCTTTTTCGTTTTTCTTTCTTTTGATGGTTGTATTTACTTTTCCATTTATGTCTTAGTTAGTTTTCTTTGGGTTTAAATGTAGCCAAAGACATGTTTGTATGAATCTCTCTTAATTTATATTGATTGATGTTTTATTTCATATTTATGTTGATTATTTCATTTGGATCTTAATGATTGTGGGTATTTGGCTAATATTTGCATGATTTGTGGTTTGATTCAAAGTTTGAGAAGTGAGTTAAAATTAGACTATGGATGATTTACCATCTAATTATAATGAGAGAAGAGATATAAGTGAGATTAGTGGTATTAAGATTTATAGGGTTCAATGCATCCTTAGTTATGATGGTTTGAGGCAGAGATGCAGTATAACCTTTTCTAAGGGTAGTGTGTGAATGATCGAGAGAGATTCGAATATACATTAGTGAAATTGTCATCTTCATGATGAAATTGATCATCAATTAATCAGGTTAGGAGGTTCATACATCATTATTTAGGTGAAATATATGCCCTAAGGCTTTTTAGTCATTATATAGTCATTCTTGCATGCATAGATTAATGTCATTGAGTTTTTCTATAGAATTTCTATAAAACCCGAGAAAATTAGAAATTTTCTGGAAAAATGGGAAAAAAAAGAAGAAATAATAATAATAATAAATTGCTAGAATGGTTCAGGGAAGTTTGAAAAAATTATTCCAAATTCTCAAATGACAAATGACTTCACATTGGATTCGTCTCGCAAAATCTAGTCACTAAAAAAAAATCGTTTAATTCCGAGACACTCGGATTTTTCATGATTTTCGAAGTAACGGGTGTCTAGTGACTCCTAGGGATGAGATTTTTACCAGAATCTCGGGTGTTAGTGTTACGCCCCAATTTTCGAAGGTCTTTTTTTGAACAGTGTCCATGAACAGTGTTAGTGTACATTGTTCATGAATAGTGACTCCAAACAATGCATAACACCGCGGCACCGTCAGCAGTTCTATCGTGTATAGTGCGCCGCATTATCGCGCTCTCTCTCGTCGGGTACACTAGGTGTGTCAGTTTCGCATATTAACGCCCCAAAAATACCCTAAAATTTTTATAATAATTTTATTATATATTCCGGGTATGAATTGAGCCAAACTTGGGTTTTTCCGGGAAATGACTGAACCCGGAAATAAACCCAAGTGAAAAAGGGCAAATTTGGAAATTTGTAAATGAGGACCTAAAGGTCTAATGAGAATGAGATTAAATGCCAAGGGAAATGAAGAGTTAAAATGTCAAAAATGAGAAATGAGATTTATTGTGTAAGCTAAACAAGGCCTTAAGGAAACAAAGGCTTAAAGACCAAAAGTGGTCTAAGGGCTCATTTGAGCAAAACGTTTTTGAGAGCAAAGAGAGAGAGGAGAAAGCTAGGGTTTTGGAAGGAATTGATTTTGGTGGGAGATCTTATCATTTTTGGTGCATAAGTGATCAAGAAGGAAGAAAAAGGCTAGGGCTTAAAGTGCAAAGAGATTTCAAGGTAAGAACCAAACCATAGATTTCTTTAAATGATGTTGGGTTAGAAAAACCCTAATCCATCCATGGGTTTTTCTCATGGTTGGTTTAGGATGACTTTAGAATGTTATTGGGAGTGACTCCCATGATTTGTTTTGAGATTTTGAGTGATTTTGGAGAAAATCGCAAAGGAAATATTTGGCAACATACAAAGCCTTCTACGCCGTAGCTGCAGGAAAATCGTCCCACGCAGCAGTCACGGCAGGAAATTTACGCCGCAGTTGGTGCCCTCATTGCGGGCGGGAGGCCTGGTGCTAAAAATGGCACCCCCTTGGGTACACTACGATGTAGACACTGTTCACTGAGAGCAAATTTTGGATTTTTGTTCGAAAGTCTCGGATTCGTACACCGATAGTTTAAGGACCCTATTAAATGATGAATAGGGGTTCAAATAAGGATAAAACTAAATGAAAAACGTACCGTACCTCGCCGCCTCGGCGTGAAGCGGAGTTCGTCTTTGGGCAGACTTAGTGTCTTAACCCAAAACCGTTAACGAAAATTAATTGTCATTCACTAGAAATGTGTAATAATTGTTTATCCACTAAGAGTGAATATATTCAAAGATGATGTTATCAAGAGATCATCCAACTTTAGGACCGAGATCAAAGGGAACAAAACGTGAGCCGACAACTTCGGTTTGTTCATTGACCCTTTATCCTTATTTCAAGTGTTTTGGTAGTTTACCAAATAAATATGAAATGATTATATGGAATGAGTATATCTTTGAAATGATATTACGAAAGTGCATAAGCGTATTTCTGAAAATGATATTTGAAATGTTGACAATTAATTGCATGTGAGTGATTAATTGAATTATAAACGAATTGGTCAATTCTTGGCATCTTGAATTGAATCGATATACCGAACGACCAACATGGCGAGATTCACCAACTGAATCCGTCATGAAGGCAACCCAAAATTGTCCAATGTCCCACTTGGAGGGATGCACCAATCGACATCCGTCATGATGGTGTATGGCATTGAAGAAATATCCCACTTGGCGGAATGCACCAATCGACATCCGTCTTGATGGCATATGGCATTTAAATACCACATGTCGGGGTGCACCAATCGGCATCCGGCATGATGGGAGACCGAAATTGTGAAATGTGTAAGCACATTACCGAATGATAAAGAACGAGATTCACCGAACGGAATCCGTCATGAATGTGAATTGTATAGACAAAGTGAGATAACAAACTTTGATCAATGAAAATGAGATTTGTAAACTAAATACGTCCTTAAAAGTATATGTTTGAATCTCATGATTTGAGTTAAATGATTTGTTGCATGTGGAATTGCATATTTAGATATGATCAATGATTTGTAAAGTGAAAGCATTTGAAAATGAATAAGCATGAGTATAGTTTGATATAAAAGGCATGATTTTATGATAAATGCATGTCATGATAAACTGAAAATTGGAATAGAATTAGAGTAGAACCACTAAGCATGAAAATGCTTAGCGATAGTTTTTATTTATGCGAAGTTTGAAAACAGAAAGAAGGCAAGATCAAGAAGCGCAGAGTTATAGAGAAAGTTGTGGCGTATAAGTATATACCCCGCCATATGCATATCATTTCTTTTTGAACATGTGACATTTTGTGAACAAGAGAGTTAAACTCTGAACCATTGTTTTGTATATCATTTTGTAAAGGCATGATACGCCATTCTGTAAACGAATTGTATAAGAGTAAATGTTTATGGGCCTACCATTTGCAAATGCTTCTGCGTAATTGAAAACACTAAAATGAAATGACATAAACAAAATGTTTTGATAAGATAAGTGAAAATGGTGGGAGTAAACCGGGCTCCGGTTTGGATCCGCCCTTCGGGTTGGGCCAAGGATTCGGGTCGCGACACTTTTACAAAGAGAAAACAACAAACAAATGAAAAATAAACAAAAAGAATTAAACGAGCATCCTGGAGCCAGTTCGGATCCACTAATCGGGTCGGACTCCGAAGAGGTGCTACAGACGCCGTGGTGCCTTGTCGTGTGGGCGCTCGTGGTGCCACTCCAGTCCGGGCCGCACATAATGTTCTCTATCGTGACACAAGGCCAACACGCCTCTGTCTCGACAGAGGGGTCTTTGTCGCGACCCTAGCTGCTCAGTCCCAACCCTAACCCTATCGCAACGTAGCATTTCCTATCGTGACACGGCGCTCATCACCCTCTCAGGCCGCGACGGCAGAGGTCCTCATATGCACTCCAAACCTCCCATCTTGCCTGGGAACCCTGTCACAACATAACAATCCTTGTCGCGACATAGCCGCCCACTATCACCAAAGGCCCATGTTGTGACACAGTGGACTAGGTCGCGACATGAAATCCACCATCTCCTATTGCGACATAAACTCCTCTCGCGCTACGTAGCCCTTCATCGTAGCGCCCGGGCCGCCATGTCACGCAAGTGCTCGCGCGATCAGGCTTACTATGTGCATAGGCGCTCACGTATGCATGCATGCTTCATCATGTGGGCAACGCCCTTCCGTGGCGACCTGAAGATCGGAAATGGGGCAAAGAGCTCCACCCCAATTGATTCCTCGTGACTATTTCTTCTTTTTTTTTTCCTTTTGTTTTACATACTCAGAAACCAACAAAATTAGCCTTTATTCCTACAAAGGCCATTCAACTCCAGAAAACTTGCCAAAATGTATTTATCATTAAAAAAATGAGTTTAATTGCAACTCTTCGCTCTTTTTACACAAGACAAAACTGGTTTTCTACCCATAAATTCTTACATTATATTAAATGAGGCCTATCCGCCTTTTTTGCTACTCAAGTCCCCGGATGCGTCCCATCCCAGTGCGTCAAAGATCTTAAATTGTTATTCCTATGACGGTAAGTGAGCAATGCACAAGATTCGACCATCCCACAAGGGCTACTCCCTCCTAAATGCTATGCAAATTTGGCACACCACAATCATCCACATTCCATACAATTTGAAATTTACACATGGAATGCTTTATATCATGCATGAGATGAAACCACTCACGACATACCCCGAGTCTCGACCAACTCCCTCACACTTACAAAGCCAAGTGTGAAACCTAGTCATTGGTGTTCCACCTAGTGACTCACTCATTGGATCGACTCTCCAATACACACTGAACCAATATCAAATTCCTCGCGGTGTTTATGTATTTATGGGCCACGCCTTTTGAGGTCAAGCACTTCAGATCGACGCACGCCTTCGACATTTTTACTTCGACTTTCACCGTCGAGATCATGTCTAACTCCGTGATGTAATTCCAGACTCACCCCAAAGATCTCACCCCAACCTGCTCTTCCAGCCTCAACACAAGTGATTTATTATTATTTACTTTGTCAATCAGCGACCAGTGGTCTCGACCTTGGATGTTGTCCCATTTCCGAGCCCATCACACCCATTCACCAAGTATGGTTAATTCAACATCACAATTCTCTCGCACCCGACTCAATGCGATGTTACATGCCTATGAATGCAATCATGCCAATTCATATATAATAAATTCTCATGTTTCATACGCAATTATATTTCATATAACTACAAAAATCATGTTAACACATCAATTTAGCATGCATCAACAATCTCATTCTCCACACATCCAACATGCTATTCATATCAAGCAATAACATGCAAGCAATTTCACTTGGATAATTTCAGTCCAAAACGCTACGACCGCTTTAAACAGTCCTTAAATCAGTCGTGACCTGGGCCCAAGGACAAATTTCATCGCTATCTACCCAGCTCTTTCGAGATTGAAATACACAACTGTCTTCGGCCTCATAACTCCCAAAACCATTTTCATTACATTTTAAACAAGAATAACAGAGTAGGAGAACACTCCTACCTCTTGTATTTTTTCGAAACTCCACAACTCCGGTCTCTATGTGAAGCCCTTGCAGTGAGGATGAACTCTTCCTCTTGCTCCGCCTAAAACCGCTGGTCCGATCGCCAGGGAAATCTAGAGAGAAGGTTGTGTCTCTCTCTAAAACTCCCCTTTTCCCTTCCCTTTCCTTCGTTCCTTCCTCCTTCAATCGCTTATCCAAGTTGGGCCAAGTGGGAGTGTACTTATTGCCACATGTTAGCCTATCATTGGCTCATTTGAATTACATTATCCCTTTATCCATTTGCTTTGGATTTCCATCCAATCCCATGGTGCCACATGTATCCTATGGCCCCACTTGAACTCATTGTTTGAGGCATACTGCACTTGACACGTGGCGCATTGTGAGCCACTCTTGGTGCCTCGGAAAACGTGAAATTCCGACTATCTCGGAATTCAACGAAATTCAACGTAGTAGCTAGATTTCGTGAGAAGAATTAAACGACAAGGTCCGTTTATCATCCGAGATCTAGAAAAATTCCGGATCTTCAACTGAAATTACCGTTTTACCCTTTCTCAAGAAATTTGAATTTCCTTGGGTTTTACATTCTTCCCCCCTTAAAAGAATTTCGTCTCGAAATTCCATGCAATCACATCAACTCACATGCATATGCAACGTGCACTATGTCATGCATGTAAACTAGTCATTCAATTACTAAACGACTAAATCACGTACCTTCATCCCTAAACAAGAAGGGATAGGTGGCCAACATCGTGTCCTCGCGCTCCCACGTTGCCTCCTCCACTCCACAGTGTATCCACAGCACTTTCACTAGCCTCACGGTCTTGTGTCACAAAACCTGATCCCGGCTATCCATAATGTGCACTGGTCCCTCCTTGAAGGTCCCATACGTGTCAACTGTAATTTCTCCCCAATTCACTACATGAACTGGATCTGGAGTATACTTCCGGAGCATGGAGATGTGTAACACCTCATGGACACCTGACATGCTAGGCGGTAAAGCCAAACGGTACGCTACAGTGCCCACCCTCTCGAGTATCTTGAAGGGCTCGATGAACCTCGCCTACCGAACCCGACCACTCCTCTCTTAGGCATCACCTTCAAGAAGACATGATCGCTAACCTCAAACTCTAGGGGTTGGCGTCGTTTGTTAGCGTAGCTCTTTTTTCGGCTCTGAGCCATGAGAATACTCTGCCATATAAGGCTCACCTTCTCAGAGGTGTCTCTAATCAAATTAGGACCAATGATTGAGCTTTATCCCACCTCTGCCTAAGAATCAGGATCTAAGATGACCTCCCATTCAGTTTTTCCCATAGGGAAAATTCGTACACTTGCCTGATAACTGTTGTTATAGGAGAATTCCACTAAGGGCAAGTGCTCTTCCCAACTACCCTTATGATCTAGGACGATGCCTCAAAGATGTCCTCTCTAAAATCAGATATCCTCTCCGACCGACCACCCCTGCCCGAGATGAAATGTTGTACCTTACGTCAAACCATGTTCCTGCTAGCCTGGAAGCTCTTCCAAAAGTGCGTCGTAAATCTCGGGTCTCTATCCGACACTATGGATATTGGCACTCCATGTAGCTAGACGATCTCTCAGTTATACAACCGGAAAAATTCCTCCAATGTGAAGGTCATCCACACGGCTAGGAAATGTGCCAACTTCGTGAACTGGTCTACTATCACCCATACTGCACCATGCCTCCGCGGTGTCCGTGGAAAGTGGGTCACAAAATCCATCGTGACGTGATCCCACTTCCACTCAGCCACCTCCAATGGCTGGAGTAATCCCTGCTAGCTTCTAGTGCTCAGCCTTAACCTATTGACACGTGAGACACCGTTGAACGAAGTCTCCGACGTGCCGCTTCCTTCCGCTCTAATAATACTGGCGACGAAGGTCACGATACACCTTCGTGCCACCTGGATGCACAACGAATTAGGAGAAATGGAACTCCCTGAGGATCTCCTCCCCAACTACGACCGGGGACCACAACCCATCCCTTATACCGAAGACTACCATCTATGCGGATGGTCCAACCTTCGTCACATGTACTTGACTGTACTCGGTACTTGATGGACACTATCTCTACATCATGCCCCTAGGACTCGATCACTCTACTCAAGAGGGACGGTGTAGCTACCAAACTCCCCAACGTACCTTGAGCCTGCTCGCTACACTGTAATCCAAACTGCCCCATAGTCTCTGCAAAGATCTCGCCACTCCCGGAAGCCATAATACTAGATAATGCTTCGTGACTTCCAACGAAAGACGCTACCACCGCATTTGCCTTACTAGGATGGTAATGCAAGCTGAAGTCGTAATCCTCTAGGAACTCCATCCACCCACGTTGCCTCATATTGAGGTCCCGCTGCTTGAAGATATATTTCAAACTTATTGGTCCAAAACACTAACTCGGCTTCCTCCGTATAAGTAGTGGTGCCAAATATTCAAGGCAAAGACTGTGGCCGCCAACTCCATGTCATGTGTGGGTTAATTCTTCACATGATTCTTTAGTTATCTAGAACCATAAGATACAACCCTCCCGGACTGGATCAGAACGCATCCCAGTCCGGCCTTCGAGGCATCACAATACACTGTGTACCCCTGCCCCCTCTCCGAGGCTATCAGAACAGAAGCTGAAGTAAGCCTCCTCTTCAACTCCTAGAATGCCTTCTCGCATAGGTCATTCCACTTGAACTTGACCTCCTTCCAGGTTAGCTCATCATAGGTGCCGCTAGTCGGGATAAATCCTTGATAAACCTCCTGTAATATCCTGCCAATCCCAAGAAATTGTGTATCTTGAAGACTGACTTTAGTCACTCCCAACTCATCACAAGCTCGACCTCTCGACACCGGTCGACACCACGTGCCCCAAAAACCTCACCTCAGTAAGCCAAAACTCACACTTACTGAATTTGACGTACAACCGATGGTCTCTCAACAACAAACTGATCCAAATAGGGTTGAAATACCCTATGCATGAGATCCATGAATGCTGCTGGCACATTCGTCAACCCGAAGGGCATCATCGTGAACTCAAAGTGCCCATACCACGTCCTAAACGTTGTCTTAGGATATTTGTTCCCAACCCTCGCCTGATAGTAACCCATGCTAAGGTCTATCTCGAGTAGACTCGCGCTCCCGCCTGATCGAATAAGTCATCAATCCCAGTAATGGATATCGACTGATCGTAACCCTCGCTCAACCGGTCGTAGTCAATGCACAGTAGAAGGGTCTTGTCTTTCTTCTTCGCAAACAAAGCCGGAGTGCCCCGTGGTGAAGTGCTCGGTCTAATAAAACCCTTGTCCAACAACTCCTATAGTTGAACCTTGAGTTCTTGCAACTCAACTGGTGCCATCCTATGCGGAGTCATAGAGATGGGTGATGTGCCAGGGTGTAACTCGATATGGAATTCTACATCCCTATGCGGAGGTAATCCCGGTAGCTCATCCGGAAAAACATCCACGTACTCGCCCACCACTCGAGGCAGATCCAAGTCCTATCTCACCTCGTCCTCTAGGGTAAGGCTTGCTAGCCAACCCATCAACTTCTCGTGCCATCTAGAGTCGTACACAGTCTGAGGCAAAACATTATGCTTGTCCCCCTGAAACGTAACGCGAGAACCGTCTTGTGTGTAGGCGGTAACCCTCCTACGTTCACAAATCAGCCACTTAATTCCGATATGCCGCAACTACCCATCCCAAGGATGACATCGAACTCTGACATGTCTATGAACCTCAGGTCCACTGTGGGCAGAATCCCAAAAATCTCTATCTCGCAACCCCGACATATCAGATCTATACTCACCCTAGTCACTAAGGGAGAACTCACATACAGGGCTTCTCTAAGGTCTCGACCTCTAAGCCCATAACTTCTCATGATTGATGCAATGGATGAATGAATGCGATGCACCAAAGTCCCCTTGCCCGTGGCGAGATAGTAAGAACGTACCCTGTATGACTGGCTGATCCATTGGCTCAATAGGTGGTATGATGGCATATACACCCTAAATCACGATGTCCGACTGGGCCTGTCAGCCTCGACCATGCCCAGCCTCTATGGCTTGTCTTTGCGATAGGAGGTGCTTTGTGCGGCACCTAGGGCGATACTAGTTCCTCGACTGTCTTAGGGAGTAGAGGAATAAACTAAATCATTCTTGCAATAGCTAGTACGGTCTTTGTCCTAAACCACAGGATCATTATCTCGAGCTTGATCACTTCATATGTCCGCGTGGTAGAAATATGAGATAGTACATCTGCGATTAGGAACCATGATCGCCACAGTGCAGATAGTGCGACTCTGAAACCCACGCGAACTAGATTCCCTTAGCTTCTTTCCTAAAATGGAAGACGACCGGCTCTCCCTTCTCTTGCCACTGACACCCGCATCTCGGATGCTCCGTGCGTCCTCTATCTCTCTCTCTATGGTCATAGTCGTCCCAACCATAGAGTCCATGTCTTGTAGGCGGAGTCCTACAATCTTGCCCCGAATGGACAACTTTAACCCATTCTCAAATCTCCTCACCTTTTCCATATTCGTGGCCATGTAGTCATCGGCCAAAAGCGAGGCTGCTGATGAAACTTAGCCACGTACTGCGTCGCTGTCTTCGTTTTTAACACCGACTTTAGGAACTCCTGATTTGCATATACAGCGGTGGTCGGAGAATACTTGCCATGAAGGCTCATGGAACTCTGCCTAGAATCATTGCCTCTAAATTCACTGAGGTCTTAGCCCGTTCCACCATGCTCAAAGTTCACCCTCTAACCCAAATGTAGTTAGTCCGATCCTTGTGGCATGAAGGTGATCCCATAGCCTCTAAACCAAGCTTGGCACGAGGAACGTGGTCGGCTAGCATCGGATCCCACCATACGAATGATGGAGGATGGTGTGCCCATAAACCTTTGGAGTTCCTCGTCCTCCTAACCCCTAGCTATACTGCTTTGTGCAATGGCGTGGTTGCGCCCACGACGCCTGCAAGGCTGCTGATCAATAGGTGGTGCGATAGCACCTCGTGGAGCGACCTTCGTCGCCGTCCTCAGTGCCATGCATGTCAAATGGCAAGTTTAGTTTTAATGAAGTATCTCAAGGGTGTAAATATAGCCCTGAGACACTATTCAAGCACCGAAAAAATAAAAAAATTAAAAAAAAATTTCATGCACAATGTCAGAGTTCTTGAGTATTAAGATAAACATTACATATATTAAATTCATGCACAAATTTTTTTTTTATGCAGGAATCTGTGGACTAATTAAATTTTTTAAACAAGTGAGCGATGTTGCCAAACGGGTGAAGACTCAAGCGGTGCCCGATTGTCTATTGCAAGAAACTTATCGAGATAGAGAACTCTCTGTCACGATAGGGCTTCTCTATCGTGCGCGCGCCTGGCGACCAAAATCCTTGTCATGCGATGCGGTATGCCATGTCGTGCGTCTTTGCTACGCCTTTATGGAATGCTGCTGCTCCTTTCGCTAACGCTTTCGGCGGGCGCCTCTACCACTCTATCGCTTAAAATTCGATATCGTGGTAAATATCCTCGATCTGACTACGCTTCGGTCGCGACCCAAAACTTCATGCCACAACCTAGTTTCTGTGCACCTTGCACACTCCTTTGTCGAAACATGAAAAATTTTATTGCGATAAGAACTACGAGAAATGAAAACTTGGTGTGACACAAATCGATATGATGACCCCAAAGTATCCCAGCTCTCTGGTTCAGGCCTCTTCCATGTTGCGACACAGGATTTCCAGCTAACTATTCAACTTAGCCGCGACATCGCAGAAATTTATGTAACGTGACATGTTCTGCCACGACTAAACTAGGTCACGACCTAAAATTCCTTATCGCGACCAAGCTTTTTCCTCGGCCTGCCCAGTTCTTTGTCGTGACCCAAAATTTCAAGTCTCGACCTACTTTCCTCCATTTCTTCCATTTTCTGCAGCCTTCTTGGTCGCGATCGAAAAACTCAGTCCCAACCAAGAATTTCTCCTTGGCTAAATTTCTATTGCAACATGGGAAAGTTTCACATGCCCAACCGATCTCCACACAGACTGACCTATGTGACGTAGAAGTGCTGTGACACATGTTCTTCCCCTGTGCTGGTTTATCACAGCCATTAAACTATGTAATAACACTAGTCTTACCATTGCAACATAGTTGCATGAGAGAATCTAAAATACTATAGTGACATGAAACTCCTTTGTCACGACCTTGCCCTTACGATGGGTTCTTAATACTTCCTTACCTTTGACACACGGAAATATATTTTTTTAAGCTTATTTACGGACTGTGCACCCATAATTCCTCGAACCCTAAGGTTATATTTTCTCGACCACAGTGTTAACATTTTCTACATGCTATTTACCAAACATACAATCACACAACATATACAACACAAAATCACGCAACAATCATCGGGAATGCCTGATGAATGCATGATCACAGCCGTGCCCCTCGAGTCTGAGTGACGTATTTCTTCCACGATACTAAGCTATATTTCTGTGTCGGGCAGCCGAGCCTCGGTATTTATAAACCTAAGCTCACGAGCAAAGCTATGGCGTTGTACCCACATTGAGTTCGAGGCAGGCAATTCGTATGCCTTAGCTCTGATACCATCCTGTGACACCCCAATTTTCGTAGGTCGTTTTTTTTTAACGATGTCCATGAACCGATGATTTAGGTGTATGCAGTGCTCATGAATAGTGACCCAAATAGTGCACAATACTATGCAGCAGCCGTAGGTTATATAATTATTATGCAGTGCGTACTGTGACGCTCATCGCGCCTGGGTCTTGTAGATTAGTGGCGCTTTAACTGCGCTCTTTATCTTTCGTTGTTTGTGGTGTCGTGCTCTTCTTTGGCCTCTCGGCGTGTGCGTTGCGCGCCACCCTAAAGTCTGTCGCGAAGGAATGTTCTCTATTGTGACATAGGGCCGGCCGCCTGTCATGGAGGAGTCTCTATCGCGACCACAGCTACTCGATTCCCCAGCTATTATGTGACATATAGCATTTACTGTCACGACATGGGGCTATCAATTCTGTCGTGGCGAGAGAGGTCCACATTGCGGGCCCGAACCTCTAGCTTGCACGGGAACCTTGTCGACATAACGATCCTTGTCGTAACACGGTAGCCGCGCGCCACGAAGGCCCATGTCGCGGCGCGGTGGACCCGGAGTTCGCGGCGAATCCACTATCTCGTCAGTGGCAAGAGAAACTCCTCCTTCTCCTTGTGAGCGCTGCATGTGCGCCAGCCGGCGGCGTATCGCACTCGCGTGTTAAGCGTATCGTGCGCTGTGCTATACTATGAAGCCTTCTCGTCTTGTTGCATACGCCTGTCATCTGCGCGCCCTTCTTATACGTGACCAAGGCGGAAATGGGCGGTGGCCATCTCAATTGATCCCTTGCACTATTTTTTTTTTTTTTTCCTTTTTGTTCTACATATTTGTAAAACTTGACAAAGTGGCCTTATTCTGAGCCATTTTAGACCTTGAAAACTTGCCAAGATGTATTTATCATTAAAGAGTTTGTTGCTCTGCGTTCTTTACACGGTACAAAAGCGGGTTTTCTACCCCTGAAATTTACATTATATTAAAATGAGGCCCTGGTGGCCTTTTCTTTGCCATATGTCCTGGATGGCCAAAAACCCACAGCTGCACCTTGATGCTTAAAATTGTTATTCCCACTACGAGGTGAGCAATGCTCGATGGTCAAATTGAATCTGAGGGCTACCCCCCCTCCTAAAATGCGCATGCAATGGCACCTGATGTGTTCTTACGATTGCAATTTACACATGGAATGTTTTATATCATGCATGAGATGAAGCACTCACGACATATCACGAGTCACGACGGCTCCTGGCATACAAAGCCAAGTGTGAAACTTAGTCATTGGTGTTCCACCCAATGACTTACTCATTGGACCAACCACCAATACACATTTGAATCGTTATCAAATTCTGCGTGTTTATGTATTAATGGGTCACGTCCTTTTGGGGTTACACCGCATAAAGGCTGACGTGCGCCTTTACGACATTGCGTGGACTTTCACCATGAGTCATTACACTCGCATGTGAATTTGGGACTTCCACCACGGGGGGATCTACCGACTTGCTTGATATGACACACGTGATTTATTATTATTTATAGTGCTGTTTTTGTTATGGACCGTGGGTCTCGTGGGACGTTGTCCCATTTTGAGCCCATCACCCGTTCACGAGAATGGTGAATTCAATATCGCGTTCTCCTGCTGACTGGTGCGATCTTGCAATACCTGAATGCAATCATGCTCACAATTCATATATTCAATTCTCTTGTTTCATCTTAATTGTATTTCATATAATTCAAACAATCATCATTAACACATCAATTTAGCTTGCAACAACAATCTCATTATCACACATCAAACATATTTATTCATATCAAGCAATAACATGCAACAATTCTCACTGGACAATTTAGTCAAAATCTGTTTAGGACTATTTTCATGATTAAATCAAGTAGTGAATTTGTCCAGACGATCCTCATCAAACATTAGGTCCATTTATTTGGACTGGCGTGGCACATCCCTCGGCCTCCCGACTCAAAAACCATTTTCATGGCATTTTAAACAAAATAGCAGTAGGAGAACCTCCTGCCTCTTTGGATTTGTCGAAACTCCTTGCTGACTCAGTCTACATGCGAGCCCTTGTGGCGGATGAACTCTTATCTTTGCTTCATGTGAAACCGACAGTCTGATCGTCGGGAAATCTAGAGAGAAGGTGGTGTCTCTCTCTCTAAAACTCTATCATTTTCCTTCCTTTTATTTTTATGTTCCTTTTTCCCCCTCCTCTCCATCCCACCGTTTGGTCCAAGTTGGGCCAAGTGGGAGAGTACTTCTTGCCACATGTCGACCTATCGTTGGCTCATTTGGATTACCTTATCACTTTGCTCCCGTCTACTTTGGTTACATCCAATCCCATGGTGCCACTTGTCTCCTATGGCCCAGCGAGCTCATTGTTTGAGGCATCTTACGAGTTGACACGTGGCGTGCTGACCACTGTGATGTCATAAGTGTCACTTATGGCATCTTGATGCCTCGGAAAACATGAAATTTTGACTATCTTGAAATTCAACGAAATTTGATGTGTTAGCTATATTTCACGAAACGAATTCAACGACGAGGTCCGTTTCGTCATCCGAGATCTAGAGAAATTCCGGATCTTCAACCGAAATTAAAGTTTTATAATTTCTCAGGAAATTTGAATTTCCTCGGGTTTTACAGTTAGGAAATAACTAAAGTTAATTTCATTTAAAATAAATTGAACTTGAACCAGAACCGAAAATAAATTGTTTCGGGTAGGAACGGATCCAAGCGAGGATCGCGTGACATGTGTGATTGGAAGCACGCTGAATTAAGTAAGAAACGAAAGGGAAAAAGAGGAGGAGGGCTCAAGGAGCCTGATTTTCTTCCAATTTCCATGTAGGAGAGTGGGAGAAGAGAAAGAGAAAAAAAATCTCCACCTTCTCTCTACGATCTACGGAGATCGAGTAGTCGGTTTCCGGCGGACCAAGAAATAAAGTCCATCTACGTGACAAGGGCTACGCGTGGGTATCGAAAACACAGGATTTCATCGAGGATTCAAGCGAGGAGTTCAGAAATAAAAGGTTTCGGGTCTAGGAAGTGTCCACGGAACTTCCTAGAGTTTCTTTTACGCTCCAAGAGGTAGGGATCCTTCCTACTTTGGTTTATTTTCCCTTCAAGGGGCTGTTTGGTTGAGTTGTAATGCCCTAAGGGACTGTTTGGCTGTTTTTTCCCTAAGGGGCTATTTGGCAAAATAATGGGTTATGGGTATAGTGCCAGTTTTGACCATTTATGATATCCAGTTTTTGAGGCCGATTTTCGATTAGAAAAAGTGAGAATTTGGACTAGTATCCTTCACGGAACTTTTAGATTTATCTGAGAACTTGATGTTAGGCTTTTGAATCAACCAAAGCAGACCTCTATAACTCAAGTTATGGTCCATTTCGGGACTGCCACAAGGTAACCTGTTTTGGCCGAACCTACAGTCTTGAATTTTGGAACTGATTTTCGGTTAGGAAAAAGTGAGAATTTGGACTAGTATCCTTCAAGGTAATTGTATCTTTATATGAGACCTTGATGTTAGGCTTTTGAATCACCCAAATCAGACCTCTATAACTCAAGTTATGGTCCGTTTTCTGGGACTGCTATAGCTTAGGTTGTTTAATGATATGTGTCTAGATTTTTGCCACAATTGGTATATGATTGTAGCATATCATTGCTTGAATTGAGTGATATACTTGGTTGAAATTGTGTGGAAGTCAAATTGTGTGTTGTAATGGTTTGTCTTATGATGTGTTTGTTTATGAACAAGGCCATTGCATGGTTTGGTTGTAAATTTGTTATGGTTGTAGTGTCCACAAATTAAGCCTTTAGAGTATAATGTAAGTCATTGCCTGATGGGTGATGACTTGTAAGGCGTCAATATATGTGTGTATAATATTGACATGTTAGTAATGGTTTATTTGGAAATTGTATGTTAATTGATATGATTGTCAAATGATGCATGGGTGTGTAAAATGAGTTTAAAATCCATATAGCACTCATCATATATATGGCATGGTATAGGCATGGAATGGCATACTTGCATTTCATATGCATGGGGACATCGCATTAAATGGGTGCTTGTACATGAGTTATAACCATTCATCATTCTTGGTGAGTGGGCGGTGAGCTCAATACTTTGGACTACATTCAATGAAGTTTCACGAGTGCATTTCATAGCTTTGATTAAAGCGGTTTATTGGAGACTGTCCAATGCTTTTGATTAAAGCGGTTTATCGGAGACTGTCCAATGCTTTTAAATAAAGTTGTTTATCGGAGACTATCCAATGCTTTTGAATAAAGCTGTTTATTGGAGATTGTCTAATGACTTTGAATAAAGCGGTTTATCGGAGGATGTTCAATGAGTTTTAAAAACAAAAACACACGGAACTTGGTAAAAACAAGTTGATATCGGAGATTGTCCAATGGATTTTGATTTATAAAACAAAAATCTTTTGTTTTGGAAAAATGGTCATGAACATAAATAGCGAGTTTTCATAGTTAGCATATGCATGTAGTTTAATGAAGTGGTGGGGACGGGGACATGGGCGAGTGAGTCAAAATTCTCATCCATGGCATGTAGACATTTGACGGGAATATATGTTTTACTTGAATGTGTAGAAATGGCATTACATGAACTTAGGTGAGGGTAGCCCTTGTAGGAATTATTCTCTATTGGGCATTGCTCAGCATGATGTAGTTGGGATGACACATTAATTATAGGGAGTATGTAGGTGAACGATGCTCACTCGAGGCTGCAGTTATGAAGAAAGTCTGGTTGTGGCTTGTAATCAATTTGTTGTAAAGAAGCTTGGAACAAACTAGTTATAGCTTGTATTTTGTGTAAAAAGAATTGTAAAAATACTTTGGAAGAACCTTGTTCTAATTTGTAATATTTAGCGATTGGGTGTTGGGATATTGGGGGACATGGTGAGTGATCAGCAGCAAATGATTTATGGTAAAGTGGTTATGAGGTCAGTTCAAGTTAGAAACTTCACTCATTATGGACCAGTGAGTCATTGTGCAGTTTGGATGTTACGTATGATTGTATTTTTGGGTAAGTCCCGGTGCAGAAAGGGACTCTATCCAATTTTTTTTCAATCATGGGTCTCGAAAAAGGGGACATGGTGATGTGGTGTCGGGTGCAGAGCATCACGAGTCGCTGCGTGGGTTGTGGGTTGTCATTAGACCCTGGGTTTTGGGGCATCACATTTCCACCATCAGAATAGAGCATAAATTTTAGATTGAAGTCGGTATTTAGTAAACCAATTCTCATGGAACGACACTCACTTATCATTATATTACTTGAGCGGCAACGTGCGCCCAGCACATGGCGTGCGCATTTTACATAGCACAAATCGACCTATCATCGGTCGAACAAACAATTAGATCGGTTGAACAACCATGGTTCGACCATCGGTTCAACCAATAAACCGTGAACCGATAACTTTTCCGGTTCCACCGAGCCTTCCCTCAAATCAAGATTTCCTTCACTGTGTTAGGGCACATGCCTTACGTGAGGCACCATCTGACAAAGGGTCTACTAGGCTCATTCTTTTCAACTTCCACTTGGACGGTTAAGCCTCAGCCCGACTTGTCTGCTTGTTAGGAAACTCCATGGACCTTCTCGATCGCGTGGTATGACATTATCCACTTTGGGCCTAAGCTTTTATCTCAAAAGGTCTCATACTAATTGGACGTTATCCTTACTTATATACTCATAAGTCCTCCCATTCCAAACCCGATGGTGGGCGACTTTGATTGTTCCGATAAACATGAATGCGATTAGACTATGTGGCGCTGGTGTATAATTTCACCTATCATTTGTATTTGTTTGGGGTTGATGTGTTGAAGCTCATCCTCATTTCTTTTATTGGGGATGGTATTTCCTATAGGTATTTATTTCCTACTTCCAAAAGATAAATATATTTATACATTACATATTTAGTTAGGTATTCGGGTTGGAGACAGGTAGGAGGATATACTCAGACCCGTTCCCATCCCCGGATTAAAAAATCTCCGAACCCAATTACTCTAATATTTAATTGAGTCTAAAATGTTCGTTCATACTTTCTTCCTCCATTGGGATCGGGTATTAGATTCGGAGGAAAGTGCCATCTCATCATCACAAGTCATAATTTCTTTGCCACATGATGGTACAAAGAAACCGAGATCTGATATCGAAGAATATGTCTAGGTCGAGTCACAAACCATGGACTCCTACACCAAACTTAAGCATGCATGTGAGAATGGGAGACAAGGCATGTGAAATGAAGCTAGTCGAGTTCGAAGATTACATATTGCTTGCTGATAGCATTCGACAACAATTTCCTCACCTTCACAGCATCTTGGCTCTCCACATAAATGCAGGTCTGCAAAATTCTCTAGTTGTTTTTTTTTTTTTTTTTATGAAAACTACATATGAAAAAACCTACATAATCTATTAAATGAAGAATATGATAATAAGATCAAAACTAATTAAACATCTTTAGGAAAGTTTGACCACCAAATATTAGACTCAATATTGCAAATACTTTCTTAGCTAAACAATATGTTGTTCTATTTGCTTCTCGGTAAATATGACTACAATTGTGAATATTTAAATGTGAAGATCACTTTAGTATCACTCCATTAATAACATAATTGAACTGAGTAAATTAATCTTTTTGTTATAATAATTAAAATTACTTTGGAATCTCCTTCAAATACAATCTAAAAACATTATTTTTGCGGCCCCAAACCCTCACGATATCTTAAAGTTGTACATTCCGCTATATATTATTGAAGTATTGCCTAAATTTTTGCTTGTATCCATTTTAATAGTTCCATTAGAGTTTCTAATAACCCATCCTGAAGCATTAGACAACAATTTCCTCACCTTGATAGCATCTGGCTCTCCACAGAAATGCAAGTCTACAAAATTCTCCAATTGCATTTCATATTTTTTCTTCAACTAGCTAAAATACATCGCTATTTTTGGAAGGTTTGATGCATGAAAATACCAATTAAAGAACATAAAGATAAAGAAATCAACATAAAAGTGTGCGAGGGTTTTAACGTGGTTCGGTTAATCATGCCTACATCCACGTATTGCAACGATTAGGAAAAAATGACAATCATAAAACCCTAATATGCTCACAATATCGAGAAAATATCTTACAAAACTCTTCAATACATAAAACCCTTTACATCTCTATACATACCGAATAGCCTTTTACAAGCCCATCCTCTCTTATAAATTTTTCCCCTCATGAACTAGAATATTTATAGGGATATCCCTAACAATTTTACTTATTCTATGAGGAAACATAATATTACAATAATATAACAAATAGGAATTATCTAAAGGAAAAATACTAATTAGGAATTTGAGACATTCTAACATGCATTGATGTTGCCATTATATTTGCAGGAGGTGATAGAGAAAAAAAATTTATATCCAAACTGGAAGTTGTACTACACAGATGTGAGAAGGCAACTGGGAAATGCAACAATGGCTTCATATGAATCGAGTCTTGGCTAGAAAATCAGCACGAACTATCTGATTGTTAACTTCTGGATGGCGGCCAAAGCCGACTTCTTCGTTTGAGCATTGGGTTTGACATGGTGCTTTCTCATCAATGGCATGAGAACAGCGAGAAGGTGATGGTCGGATATTTAAGTGTCTACTAGGATAGATTTTGTGATAGAGTTTGTTTTGTGAGTTAGTTGTTAATTGAAGAAGTCAATAAAACATTTTTCATATGGGACGTCCATATGGATTGAGGGGTCCTAGGAAATAGGAAATAGTGTTAGTAGGGGTTCATGTTTGTTAGTAGTGGGGTCATGTTTGTTAGTGGAGGAGTCATGTTTACTTGGGACTTGTTATTTTGTTTATTTAAACATATTGCAAGTAATGAAAAGGGAGAGATTTTTGCATCAAGCAAGTTTACGGTTTTCTGTTCTTTTCCCTAAAGAAAACAAAATTATATTTGAGCTTTGACTGGGACCTATCATTGGTATCAGAGCTCGGCGCTACGTCCACCAACAAGGAAAGAATAAAAAATCTAGAGGCTAGCTTTGAAGACCTCTAAACCAAATTCGATCAAATAGAAGTAGGAGTCGATGATAAACTCGGAAAAATTGAAGCTGCTATTAGTTAGATGTCCGGCATCTTGATTACAATGCATGAGACTTCCTTAGGCAACCCACACGCAAGCCGTACAATCGTCAAATGGGCAGGATTAGCTTGAGGGAAGGCGATCGATGTTCACCTCTAAACTGGAAAAGCTTGAGTTCTCGAGGTATTGTGGAGATGATCCAACATAGTGGTTTACACGAGTAGGTCAGTTTTTCGAATACCAAAATACCTCATAAACACATAAAGTATCTTTGGCATCCTTTCATTTGGAAGCGGGACGATAATGAGTGGCAATGGTTACGTCGAGCATATCATGAGAAGGAAGGTTGTCACTTGGGGTATTTATTTTTTTCGAAGAATTATGGTCTCGTTTTGGTCCTACTGATTGTGAGGACTTTGATGAAGCATTATCAAATTGAACAAAAGGCTCCTGCGAGATTATCAAAGAGTTTGAGAGGTTGAAACTGATAAGGTTAGTGGATGGACCCAAAAGGCTCTTGTGGGTACATTTATGGGGGGATTGGAACCGGAGATTGCAGAAGGGATACAGATGTTTAAGCCCAAAACATTGAAGAAGGCCATTAGTTTGGCTAGGATGAAGGATGATCATTTGATTCGGCAAAAGAAGGTTGTACCCATGTCTAGCACCACTTCAAGCATCATAAAGTCGTCTCTGACCATGAAGCGACTCAATTGGGAAGATATGCAGAAACAACGAACTCAAGACATTAGCTGATTGTGATGAAATTCCTCCCGAGGACATAAATGCAAAAGGTCCACAGGCTTGACCCAGTGTTGGATGGTGGGCAAGAGGATCAAGGAGAAATTGATGTAGTGTTGGGGAGTTACATCATATATTCCGCAACCTAAGCCTTGAGGACAAGGTTTCTCTTGAAGAGGAGGGTAATGATAGAGTTTGTTTTGTGAGTTAGTTGTTAATTGAAGAAGTCAATAAAACATTTTTCATATGGGACGTCCATATGGAATGAGGGGTCCTAGGAAATAGGAATTAGTGTTAGTAGGGGATCACGTTTGTTAGTAGTGGGGTCATGTTGTTAGTAGAGGAGTCATACAAATTCAGAACTCGTCTGCTAAAAATAGAACTCGTTTATTAGAAAAATGAGTTCAGTGCAAATATAGAACTCATTTGTTGGAAAGATGAGTTTAATGCAAATTTAAGATGTTAGTGTAAATATAGAACTTGTATGTTGAAAATACAAGTTCTGTCCGAATTAAGAACTTGTTTATTAAAAAGATGAGTTCAATACAAATTAAGTATTTGTTTGTTAAAAAAATGAGCACAGTGTAAATATAGAACTCGTCTCTTAAAAAAACGAGTTTAATAAAAATTTTGAACTCGTTTGTTGAAAAGATGAATTTGTTGCTCTTTTGACACTTAGGTGGCAAACTCTATGGTAATTTCTTCCATACTTCTCAACCTATATTATTTTCAAAATTATTTTTTAATATTACGTCCCATGGAAGTAAGATTCTACTGGATAATCTTTTAGCTTGAAGTTCATGTCACAAATATTTTTCCTAGTTGTAAGTTTTTTATAGGAAAAATCAGTTAATTTGAAATGTAAATGCATCAAAACCAAATTCAAAATTTTAGAGTTGTCAATATAATCAAATTGAACCTCTTTTTAGTGAAATCATATTTTCTATTTTTTTTAATAGAAAAAAGAAAATTCAATTTCGGAAATAAATTTGAATGTGAATAAAATTCAAATATTTTGTGAGTAACTTAAAGCTTTCTCAATAATTGAACTGAAATTATATCCTAATGTAAATAAATTCTTGGGGAAATTATATTAGGTTATGAAATTATTTCCTAATGTAAATAAATTCTTGGGAAAAGTATGTTACAGTGGCCTAAGGGGGAAATAATTAAGAAAAGGAAACCCAAACTTTGCTATAACAGAATTACTGTTTTTTGGGGAAAGAAATCTCATTCTGATGCATTTTTTTTTCCCAATCAGCATAGGTAATGGATGTAGCCCAAAGAGTGGTACACGTAAATTTAATACTAACACGTTACTAATAGGACGTAATGGACCCAACAATTGAAAAGACACAGTGGGATCCATCGATTGACGCTTTCACTCTCTCATTTCTCCTCTCTCCTCCACTTGTCTATTTTCCCATTAAAAAACTATTTTCATTTTTAAATACATTTCATATCTTTTTTTAAACAATCTTATTTCCTATTTCTAAAATATACAAAATTAAAATAGAAAATTTATTTATTTTATAAATTATTTCTTATTTTTAGTTTTTATTTAAATTTTATTTTAGTTTCATGTGTAGTTGCATCATTAAAATAAATTAAATTTTAATATAAATGTATATTAACATTTGGTATTTTTTAAAAGGAAAGAAGCAAATATTAAATAATTAATAATGTAGCAAATAAAGAATAATATTTAAGTAATATTAATTGTATATTTAAATTTTTATAGAATATAAAACTTAAATTTTTAGTTGTATGGTCTCTCAATTTTTTAGAATTGCCCTTACATTCCTTGAGATCTTGGTATTTAAATTTTTTTACCATCATTACATGCTTTTAAATTAGTAAAATGAGTGACTAACATATGCAAAGTGGAGATAAATTTGTGAGAAATAGAACAAAATATTATGATATAATGTAAAGTGAATAGATGTGTGACGCCCATTTCCCAGGGGTCCCGTTGACCACCGTCAACCTGCGGAAATCTACGTGTCTCACGTCATGAGACCATACTTGAGTAAAATGGCGTGTCTTGCATACATCTATCTGCCAAAATGTATATTTTATCTGAAATTTAATTCTGATTTATTTTGATTACAAATTATCCAAGGCCCGAGTCTCTTGCCCCGAATTTTGCAAAAAACGAGATAAGACCATCTTAGGCCATTTCTTGCCTCTAAAGGCCTCGGATGAAATCCCGTCCTAGGTGTAGCCGGTACGAAATAGTTTTTCACATCGACGGGGTGAAATGATACCCGAGTAATAGAATTATTCTGCATGGGTTACTCGCTACAGTGCTCGTGCAATGTACGCGAACATTTAACAGCGTACTAATGCTCCAGTCATGCATATATTAACAAAATTTACATACATACCACATGTTATTTATTCATAGAAATAACATAAGATTAGCTCACATGGGCTAATATACAATCCGACAATTCATCTTGGAATTGCCCACAAAATCACAATCAGCATGTTATTAAGCAAATGGAAATAACCTTGACGTCCACCACTTATGGCCTTGTGAAGCGGTCAGTGGTAATCTGGCTCACTACAAGGATTTCTTCGCGGGTCCCAGTCTTTTTGGGCAAGAGCCCGCGACAATCGAGCCTTAACAAATCCGCATCCATTAAAATGACCCTTAGTGAAGAGTAAAGCAAGTAGGAAAAACTCTACCTTCGGAGTTTGTTGGAAACTCTGTCGATCTGCGCGTAAGCGCTTTCAGGTGAGGAGAAACTTTGCTTCTTGCCTCGTCGAGCCAGAGCTGATCCCGTCCTTAGGAATTTTAAGAGAGAAGGTAAGAGCTTCTCTGCAAATCGATCTTTTCTCTCTCCTATCCGTTTTGTTCTTCTCCTCCACCCAGCGTTGATTAAACTTGGTGAAAGAATTGTCTCTATTCTTGCATGTCGTCATCTATTCTTCCAAGTAGGATTACTGGCCTTATCATGTCAAATACACTTTGGATTTTAAATAATGGCGTGATGCCATGTGTCCACCCATGTACACGCAGGCTAAATGTTTGACTAGCTCTACACATGACACGTGGCGCTCTTGGTAAGCCAGTATCTGATATCCACCTTCTACTAGATTCTTATCGAAAAACGTGAAGTGAATTGTGTAGATTCGTGAAATTAGACGTAGTATTTAGATTTTGCGAGGCGATTCATGATGAAGTCATTTCGTCGTCAGAGATCTAGAAAAATATATGATTTTCAACTGAAATTACTCTTTTATCCTTAGGAAATCTGGACGTTTCGAGGTTTCACAAGATGTAAAAAAAAAAAAACCCAAATAAAAATTTTGTGTAACTTTAAAAACTAAATAATCTAATACATAATGTAAAAAAACATCTAAATTTAATATTAATAAATTCATTTAAAATTATACATTTAATTTAGGTGATAAAATTAAAATATAATTTTAGGTTGCAAATTATGCATCAATTTTAGGCCATAAAATATACTTAAATTTACAGAATAAATTACAATTTAATTTTAGGTTATATATTATACATTAATTTTATGTTATAAATTATACTTTAATTCTAGGCTATTGAAATCAATTTAAATTACACATCAATTTTATCTTATAAGAATTATACATTAGTACCAGTTAATGCATGAAACCGGGGAAAATCATTTCTAAGGCAGAGAAAACCCCGGTAAATTTCGGTATCTGAATTTTCACAGATCTCTCGGATGATAATGAACTTTCGCCGTTGAAAATCGTCTCGCCAAAAAATCTGCGTCATTCGTTGAATTTCGAATAGTTGAAGTACCGGCGTTTGAAGCGGCGAGTAATGCCGAGGACATGACATGTGTGAAGTGGCTCATAGCGGCATGCGTGTCGAAGTGAGATAGTCACCTGATGAGGACCGAATGAGCTATAAGGAACATGTGGCATCATGTCATTCGGAGAATAAATCAGTGAACGGAGAATAAATGGGTAGGGGCGTCGAGCTGACGATGATAGGTTGACATGTGGCGAAGTGAGGAGGGCGTGCCGGCGGCGAAACGACGAATCGGTTGAGAGAAGAGGAAGGGGAAAAAGAGAAAAGAGGGAGAGAGTTTTAGAGAGAGAGGCTCTACCTTCTCTCTAAAGTTTTCAATGATCGGACCGGCGGTTCTTGGCGAGGCAAGAAGGAAAGTGCTTCCTCGCGACAAGAGCTACAAGTATAGACCAGAGTTGTGGAGTTTCGACAAACTCCAAGAGGTAGGGGTTTTCTCCTACTTGGTTTAATCTTTGGCTAAGAGCCATCCTAATGGTTATGGATGTTTTGGGGCTTAAATGGTCGTTCATTCAGTTCCAAAAATTGGGACAGGGTGGTGAAATCCCTAGAGTTGTCCTTGACAGTCTTGAGACTTAGTGTTGGGCTGTTCATGTGACTTTGTGTGCTGTTTGTGTTATTGTTGTGAATGAATAACATGTTGTTTGTGTGTAAATTTTTTTAATACATGCATGCTTGATATATTAACATGTATTGGTGTGAAATGGCATGTTGCACTTCATATGCACTGGGGCACCCTAGAATAGTAGGAGTGAGATTATATAGGAGGGTTGTCTAGATAATTAATTGTCGAGTATGTCCACTAAGTCATAATGGATGGTCGTCCAACACTTCATGTCGGAGGATGCCTAATAAAATTGTGTCGGAGGGTTGTCCACAAAGTAGATTATCGGAGTATGTCCACTATTTATATCGGAGGATTGTCCACAGATGAAAACAAATATCTTTGTTTCGAAAATGGTTTTTCATACATGGAAAATACATGTGTGAGGGAGTCAGTAAGGACTCGAGGCATGGGACGGGGCATGTAGATATTTGGGTAGAAGTGTGCATCATTTTACTTGAATGTGTGTGGTTGCCATTGTGAGCACTTAGGCGGGGAGTAACCCCATGTAAGAAAATTCAACTACTGGGCATTGGTCACCCCGTTGTGGGAATAACAATTTTAGGTATCAAAGGTACACCCAGGGATGGGACGCATTCGAGGCCTTAGAGGCGAAGAGATGGCCAGATTTGGCCTTATTTCTATATTTTGTAAAAATCTGGGTAGAAGACCCAGTTTTTGTAATTTGTAATTAAAGAAAAATTGAAATTAAACTCCTTTTTGTATAATGAATATATTTTGTTGCAGTTTTCCAGGTTCCAGTGGCCTTTGTAGCAAGAAGGAAATTTTCTATTGATTTTAAAGTATGTAAAACAGGGAGAAAAAGATGCAAGGGACCAAATGGGGTGGGCTACTTCCCATTTCCAGCTTTGGGTCGCGACACTGCAAGTGGTGTCGCGACAGGAAGGGTGTGGTGTCTGTGATAGGCATGCTGAGCGCATGTGAAGGCACGCATGCATGTGGTAGTTGTTCCGCCCGGCGGCCAGCGCCACGGTGGCTCCGAGAGCATTTGCGACCCTAGTGGCGGTTGCCTGGCAGGAAGAACTTCTATCGCGATAGAGCATTTTCTATCGCAACAGGAGTATTTGGATTTCATGTCGCAACATGGTCTAGGGTGTCGCGACATGGGTTTTTTTTTTTTTTTGTTGCAAGGGTTTCGATGTCGGTAATGAGGAAAGTGATGTCACGATAAGTGCAGAGCAAGCGGGAGAGTTGGAGTCGCGCGGTATTTGGATTGGCCGTGTTGCGACAAGACTTCTGTCGCAATAGAATTGGCTATTGGTACATCGCGACTGGCTTTAGTGTGTCCTTGACGGGGTTAACTAATGGCGTTCACTACAAAAAAAAGCGAATAGCTAGGAAATTTCACTAGCTATTTGAAGAAAAGTCAGTGGCTAAATAGAATAGCGTAGTTTGCGATGGAAATATTCCTAGCTAAAGTGCTTTATCGCAAAAAATAACGAGAAAATTTTTCCATAACTATTTTTAGCAGCCCGGAAATTCCATAGCTAATTATATATTTTCCCTTGCTAATTTTGGTCGTAGTCGGAGGAACTTGATTAATATTTTCAGGCGAATAGTGTGAATTGTCCACAGCTAAATTAAATTTAGGGAAATTCATCCTTTATTTGTCTAATTACAGAGAAATAGCTACGGAATTGTCCCTAGCTAATTTAGCTAGGGACAATTCCGTCACTATACTTGTCGAATTTTGAAGAAATAACTACGGAATTGTCCCTAACTAATTTAGCTAGTGATAATTCCGTCACTATTTTCATTCAATTGTAAGAAAATAACTACAACAATAGATAAGGATCATTCCATAGCTATTTTCACTATTTTATTTTTAAAAAAAAATTAGAATACATACTTTTAAATTTTTATATTAATAATGAATAAAAACATATACTAAAAGCGATTTTTTAATTAACCATAAGTGGCGATCTGAAATTAATATGATGGCTTAATTAATCGATAGTAAAAATAAAAATAATAACATAGGTCTCTAATCATACAAACCTAAATCGTCATCCTCATCGATGGGTGGTGGATCGTGGTAGAAATTTGTCGTGCGGTGGGTGCTCTCTTTGGAATTCGGTGTCCATCTGTCGCATCAGGCCGCTAAGCGTAGCGTATTGGTCATCGATGTTACCTTGCATTCTTCATTTCTTTCATCTCATTATTCACTTCTTTCCTTTCTTGCATTTCATCCTTGAAAAGTAATCACGGTGATCCTTCTCTTTCATTTATGTCTCCATAACTGCAATACGTTCATTTGTTTCCATTACTTTCATTGCTCATTGCCTCATCCACTTCTTCTTTGTGGAGGAACTAGAAGCATTTGCTAGAACAAGAATCCCACTCCCTTGAAGATGTCGTACACTCATTTGCTTCTTCGACCTCCATAGTCTCCAAATGAAACGAGGATCATAGTCAATTGGTTGAAGATCCATAGAACCTGAAGTGGTGAGAGCGGCTATCACACGTTCCTCGCTGAGTCTGTGATAAAGAAAATAAATTACAGTGCTAGATATAAATAAATTAAATATTCTAATATTTTTCATGCCACATAACTTTCAACGCATTCTTGCACTAGTCAAATAGTTTATTAATATAAGAGATACTTACAATCATACGAGACTTGTTGTCGATAAAGGCGACAAATCTTGCTTTCTTCTGCCATCTTCACGAAGATCTCTCATAAAATTGGGATCTCGACCGATTCTTTGCTAAAGTATGAATTTATTAAGTCAAAAATAACATATGTTACAAATTAGAGGAATACATTATTTAAAATTTGTAAGGCTTAATAACTAATAAAAAATGTATTTATCTAAAATTTTAAAGTCATATTTAAAAAAATGACAAGGAAAGAAAATTTTGGCAAGTGTAAAACCATGCAAAGGTTTGAATTTTTTTGGACTATTAGGCTAACTGCTAAATATTTAAATGTTTTAAAGTTAAAAATGTTACCAAATCTCAAGCGTGCTCAATGGTCGACTTTGACCCTCTTGTGTGGTGAGACATGCCTTTACCTGGTCCAGCTACCTCAGTCCGTCGGTTCTTGCTGGCTATCTCTGATTTTCTTCGCCGGCTCCTCGATCACGAAGCCACTTTGGCCACTCATCCTCAGGTATAAAATCAGGCCTATCTCTTACAATCTTCAATTTTTGGACAAAGTCAGAGTATCGTTCGGCAGCTTTGCTCTCAGCGTGACTTTATATGTCCATTAAATCGGGGTGCCCATGAACACTGATTCTGTATATAAAAAAAAACACAAACAAAGTGAGGGGACCAAACCCGAGTTTCCTTTTCCTAACTCGGGGGACCCTTTTGGCACTCCTACGGATTTGAAAAAAAACAAACCTTTTATTTCGTTTAAACCTTTTTAAAAGTGAATCCGTGGAAGCGAACCCGTTATGTGATTCACGATTTTCCATTAAAATCTTATGAAACATGGTGGGAAATTTTTTATTTTTTTTTAAATATTAAACCCTTTATAAGCAATACAGCGAGGATTTCCTACATTTTTCGAACATTTCCCCATTGCAACGCGTAATAAAACAATTTAATTTACTCCACATCCAACTACGGGACATCAAGTCCACCACAACCAATTTCAAATCAATCTTTTAAAACTTTATAATCATTTTCTGAACACTATAGATATATAAACAATCTTTTAAAACTTATATACGTTACAAAATAAAGGTTGCACAAGTAGTCATTTAAAAATAAAACTATACTTTGTTAAAAAGATGGTCGTCACGTGGCGGGTGTCAACGGCGGAGGATGTCGAAGCGCACGTCGGTCTCTTGCTTTGAAAACATTTTATAAAACATTTGGAAAAAATTGAGCTAAAGGCTCGGTGAGATACGATTCATAGGAAAATAATGTTTTCGGATATAGTTCAAATACTATGTATGAAACACATTTGTATAGATCTCATTTTCATAAACATTTACTTTGCATTCTTTTCCTTTCTATTCAAATACAACGTATAAAGCAATTGTATAAACATATCATTTCCATAAACATTTGCTTTACTTTCTTTTCCATATATATCAAATAAAATGTGTAAAACAATTGTATAAACATATCATTTCCATAAACATTTGCTTTACTTTCTTTTCCATATAGATCAAATACAATGTGTAAAACAGTTGTATAAACATATCTTTTCAATATACTTTCTTTTCCTTTTTTTTCATTTGAACATTTATAGCATAGATATGAAAACATATACATTGTAAACATTAATATATATATATATATATATATATATATATATATATATATATATATATATATATATTCATAAACATATACATTTTCCCTACGCATAGTGTGGCCCTTTTCCTCCTTTAAAACTTTTCCACCTTTGTCCTTAATCGCTTTCTCCTCTGAGCACATTATCCATAAAATCCATTAACATTCATACCTTAATCTTGTTCATTTATACCATTAACTATACTATACTTTCCGACGTAATCATTAATCGCTACGATTGATTAAAATCAATTTAACTTCAGCCTCTTTTGTTCTTAT
Organism: Tetrastigma voinierianum; assembly: GCA_016808115.1. Taxonomy (NCBI): domain Eukaryota; kingdom Viridiplantae; phylum Streptophyta; class Magnoliopsida; order Vitales; family Vitaceae; genus Tetrastigma; species Tetrastigma voinierianum. The sequence continues at coordinate 188,267 of JAEQBH010002334.1, read as the reverse complement.
GATTTTCTTATTCTAACTCATGACAGTGCTACTCCATATAATAGCCCACAACATGTATGCCATGAAATGAGTCATACCAAAACCCGGCTATTCACTATTCATTACACGTATTTCTTATTCGCCAATCTTATGCACTATGCACTATACACTATGCACTATTTATACGTATTCATACGTATTCACTATTTTATGCGTGTTCATGCGTATTCCGCTATTTCACGTGAGAATCGTGATTTAGGGTACCCTCTGGCGTAGCTCTCGTCGCGTAGAGTAACTTTGACTATAGGTCCAGGTCGGCCCGGTCGTAGCGCGTGAATCCCGAGAAAAACTAAAAACTAGGATTTTCGAGATTTTTGCAGATTCTTGAGTGAAATCCCGTGTTTTTGGTTCCCACGAGTAGCCCTCGTCGCATAGAGCACTTTCCGTGTTTGACGAAGCCAATCAGGCCAGTGAACTACGTGAATCGAAAGTTGAAATAAAAAAACTTAAACTTTCTCTCACAGTTTTCTAATCCTCTGCCAAATGAAATTATCATTTCCTTTTTTTATTTTGTTTTGTTTGTTTTTCGAAAATTACTATTTATTTGACTATTTTCAGTCAAATACCTAACTGATCGCACACGAAATTTACTATTCATGGGAACTGTAAATTCAGAGTCTTACACAATGTGTATTAATAACAAGGACATCATACTTTTATGCTTTAATAGTAACCAACTTAATAGTTGAACAAATTAGATAATTAATTTGCAATGCTTTTGTTTCTTTGTTTATACCTGAAAGTCGTCAAAGTAAGTATTTTTAGTCGATTTAGAAACTTTCTTCCACGAGAATGCTTTGGAATCAACCATTTTATTGAAAGACTTTGTAATAATTGCAGAACACTTGTGAGATGGAAAGCGTAAAAATAAACATACAACATTGAAAACAAGCAATTCATAACTATATATCATAGAAACCACTAACGAGGGACATCATATTTTTATTAAAGTAATAATATACGTATATGTTATACCTCCCATCCACAATCTACATTACTAACTTAGCTGCGGAGGAACGACAACGGATGATGATGTCGATGTAGTCTTTGTAAAGGGAACAACATCGATGATGTAGAATGTGGTGTAGATGATGGTGATGGATCAAAAGTGTGTGGAGGAGGGACAATGGGTGGTGGCCTTATATCTGATAAAGGTGATGGTGTAGGTGTCAATGATGGTGATGGTGATGGTGATGTCTGGATAGGGTGGGTAGGAGATGGTACTGACTGTACAATAGGTTGTAAAATACTAGATGAATCTCGTCCATGTCCTTGTCCACGTCCACCATCTCGTCCACCTCCACCTCCACCACACCCATGTCCTTTATGCGCCATCTACTGTACACAAAGTAAATACATAGAACATATAATAGAGATATTGTAACACCCCGTCCCGAAAGAGTGTATAGTACATGATACTGTAGAGGTGTATAAGAGCACTAAGTGTCATATAGTAGTATTTTGGAGACTAAAGTAGGAAATGATAATTTATGGAACCCGGAATTATGGTATTAAAAGAAGGGTACAATTGTCATTTAGCAAAAAGGATATGTAAGGCATAATTAAGTTAGAGATGGGCCACAATACAAATAAAATAAGTTACAATTGCAATATTAAATGCTTGAGGACTTAATTTCAATTATGAGGAATATGGGAGTATAAATAGAGGGTGAGACAAACAAAAGCCATTTTGTCTCACTTTGCTAGGGTTCACGGTTTTGAGGAGGAGAAGGAGAGAGCCAAGAGGAAGAAGAAGAGGAAGAAGAAAGAGGAGGAGAAGACCAAATTCAGGTATGGAATCATGTTTAATTTGTGTATTTTGGGATTCTTAAGGTTTGGTATGGAGATTAGTTCCTCCTTTGGTTTAGGTTTTGTGCAAAGATCACATAAACCTTTGAATTGTTGGGGTTATGAGAGTAAAACCCCAATTGGGAGAGAAAACGAGCATGGAATCATCAAATTATGTAGTTTTTAAAAGAATTGGTGGACCTAGGTTGAGTTCTTGGATTTTCACCTGGGTTTTGTGGTTTGAGAGTCCCAAGCACGATTCAAGTGTTATTGAGTTGTTTTAGATGAATTCCATGATAATTCTTGAGGTGTTATGAATTATAGAAGTTGTATGAGTGAATTGGTATCGAAAGTGGGAGAATAGCAAAATGCGGAGCCTTGAGCCCGCAGGGTGTCTTAGGTACATGTACGAGGTGTACCCGGTACACCCATAAACCCAGTGTACTAGTACATGTTCGAGGGTGTGCGAGTACACCCCACGAGCAAACATGTACCGGTACATGTTCGAGTGTCTGGAATTACAGTGTGCTAATGCTAGAATCTTGTATGTTTTCGATTAGCCAATTAAACCGGTCGTACAGATAGTTTAGGAACCTTATTAAATGATTAAATGGGATTCGAATAATAATGTGGAACTTCAGCGAAAGCGTTGCGTGCCTCGCCTCGTGAAAGCTTAAGCCGCTACCGGTGATATTCGTTGAGTGTGACTAAGTCTAGGAAGTACGTTAAATTATACGTTATACATAGGCGATTAATTTGTCGTCGTATTAGGTTAAAAAGAAAAGGCGGGAAAAGTGTGGGCGTGCTGAGTTTATGAAGCAAAGATGTGAGTGTTCTAAACTCATTTTCCAAATACTAGTGTATTATTATTATTATTATAAGCCCATTTACCTTTGGTATTTCATGGTTTTGATTGCAAGCCATTTTTCAAAAGAAGCAAGCGATAAATTAGAAAGCGAAGCAAATGGTTTTGGGATTAAACCATTTTTTGAAAAGCAAGCATTGGTTTTAAATTGTAAAACCATTTTCAAGCAGCTTGAGAAGCTAATAGCGAAGTAAGCAAATGGTTTGAATAATTAAACCATTTTCGAGCAAGCGGCCGAAGCAAATGGTTTTAAATTGTAAAACCATTTGCGAAAAGCGAGAAAGCGACGAAGAATATTTGTGAAAAGCGAGACCTTCCACTAGTTCTAAGCAAGCAAGCTAGGTCGGTATTCGGTACGTGCGGTGGTGTTAGGATCTCATCGTACATTGTAGTTTTGCACAGTCGGCAAAGCTTAGGACATACATCATGCATTTAAAGGAGGCAGGTAGCGCGTGCGGGAGTATATAGGTTATGAGCTCTAACTAAATTATGGTGATGGCGACCGAGGTCGATTCCGCCCATATTCTGGAAAAGGTGATGTGGGCGAAGGTCCTTCCAAGCTTTTGATCGCCCAGGCTACCGTGTTCACTAAGGTACAGTAAGCAAAAATAGGCCTCCAGTGGTTGATGTTTTATAAGCATAATATATAGTTTGAAAAATCAACCATTGGTTCCCGGTCGCCCAGGCTTCTGGAGAGTTTTAAAGCAAACGGTTGAGCTCAGACTCCCGTTTAGAGTTCAAAACGATCGATTGAGCCAAGCTCCCGTGGAATTTCAAAGCAAATGGTTGAGCCCAGGCTCCCGTTTTATTTTCAAAGCATACGATTGAGCCCAGACTCTCGTTTTTTTGAGAAACTTTTAAAGCAAAAAGTTTTGAGAAACTTTTAAAGCAAAAAGTTTGTGAAAGGTTTTAAGAAACTTTTCAAGCAAGAGAAATTATGAAAAGTTTTATAAACCTATGTGACGATAAGAGTTTTATAAACTTAAGAAAAGCAAAATAAAGCCTGTAGTAGTAAAGTTTATAAACTTTTAAAAGCAAGCGAGTACAGAAATGACAAGCGAAGAAAAGTTTTAGAAACTTTAAAAGCAGCAACAAAGTAAAAACACGGAAAATATTGTAAAGAAAGTTTTACGATTTTGGTGTTTTTAGAATGAAGCCTTTATAAGCGTCGCTCCAGGCTCGTTTAGCTCATTATCTTCCGTTTTAAAGAAACTATTTTTTCTAGGTGCAGTGCGAGCCATTTGGAACCTGATAGGTGTAACACCCGAATCCAGGAGAGTGTACGATGCATGATCTTGTAGGGGTGTATAAAATTACCCAGTGTCACATTGTAGTATTTTGGAGATGGAGTGGGAAATTATAAATTTTGGAACCGAATTTGGTACTTAAAACAAAGTGCAAAATGTCATTTGCTTAAAGGATATATAAGGCGTAATTAAGTTAGAGATGGAGTCGCTAGTAGAAATTTCAAAAGTTGGATTTGCAATATTTAAATGCTTGAGGACAAATTACAATTAAGGAAAGTTGAGGGTGAAAGTATAATTAATGGGAGAGTTTAAATATTAAATTAATAATGAATTGCTAGAATTTTTCGAAGTCTGAGAAATTCTCTGGAATCTCGGATGTGAAGCGGTCTGCTTGTGGGATTAAGTTAGGTCTCACGAAATCTAGTGACCTAGGAAAGTTTCGTTAAATTATGAGACAGTCGGAATATTTTAATTTACGAAGCGACGGAGTTAGAGTGAAACCTTAAGCAGGGTTTTTGAAAAGAGTGAAAAATGGCAAGTATATAAAGAATATTCATTTAGGATAAATAAAATTGGCTTAGGATAAAATAAATTGTTTGAATTTGAAGCGGACGGAGAAAGAAAGGACATGTGGGTCCCACATAAAGGGGATTAAAAAAAAAAAAATCAAAGAATAAAGGCAATTGGCAGGCAGACGGCTGAGCGTGGAGAACAGATTAGGAGAAATTTTTTATTATTTTCTTCTTTGTTCTTTCTTAGATTCTGAAAATCGGCCGTCGGTTCGTCGGGATAAACATGGAAAGTGCTCTGTGACGGGGTTTCTGCGTGAGTACCAAAAACCGCGAGTTTCAGAAATTCGAGGGTAAATGCGAAAAGCCACGAAATTTTAGTTTTCTCCGGATGCAGCGATTACAGTGCGCTTTTCGGACCCGTGGGTAAGGGTCTTCTTGGCGAAGGAGGCTGCGGCGTGGCCTTTGAAAATCTTGACTTTTTCAAACTCGAAAGAGTAGGAAATTTTCCTACTTGTATTATTTCGAGCTTTAAAGGGTATATAATGGCTTGGAATATTCGAGGATGCCATAAATTCGAGTCCCAAATTTTTAGGCGGAGTTTAGGAATTTTAGGAAATTTTAGGAAATTTTCAGGACTATTTTGAGACAGTCAGGGCTGGTTGGAATTTGTTTCGGACCGGTTTAGTTAAAATTTCGAGATTTTATTTAAACGGTCGGACGAAATTCAGAAATGTTTTGGGTGTTTTTAGGTATATGGAAAGTCCTTTAGTCTAGAATCAAGTCATATGCACATGAATGGCATTTGGGGCCAAGCACTACGAGAAATTTTAATTGTAACACAAAGTGTGCAAATTGCTTGGTTGTCTTGACGTGTGTGGTCTAATACATCGAGTGTGTAGAATTTAAGCAAAGGCGGAAAGTTGTGGAAGCGTACTCGAGTTTAGCAAAGCAAAGGGTGAGTGTTCTAAACTCATTTTTCCAAATGCTAGTGTATTATTATTATTATTATAAGCTATTTACACTTGGTATTTTAAATGGTTTTGAATGCAAACCATTTTCAAAAGCAAGCAATGAGTTAAAAAAACTAAGCAAATGGTTTTAGGTTAAACCCATTTTGAAAATAAGTAAATAGTTTTCTAAATTGTAAACCATATTTCAAGCCAGTAGTAAGTAAATGGTTTTGAATAATTAAACCATTTTTCAAGCAAGCAAGGAAATGGTTTTAAATTGTAAATAGATTTTTCAGAAACAAGCAAGCAAGTAAGAATGTTTGTGAAAACGAGGCCTTCCACACAGTTCTAAGCAAAGCAAGGTGAGGAGGTATTAAGTGCGTCTTGTAGTGGTGTTAGGATCACCATACGTGCATTTTAGTTTTGCACGGTCGGCAAGCGTGGGACATAAATCACATGCATTTAAGGCAGGTGGCACGTCTGGGGGTATATAAGGTTATGAGCTCCCCAACTAGAATTATGGTGATGGCGACCTAGGTCAGTCCATACCATTGTTTGAGGTGATCGGACACGGGTCCTTCCGACACGGTCGCCCGAGCCGAGTGTTCGCTCTAGAGTCACGATGCGAAAATAGGCCTCCGATTGATTTGATGATTTATAAGCATAATGCGGTTTTGGCATCTGACCATTGGTTCCCGGTCGCCAGGGCTTGGGAGAGTTTAAAAGCGAAAGCGGTTGAGCAACTCCCGTTTAGATTTCAAAGCGATCGGTTGAGCCAAGCTCGAGTGGGATTTTAAAGCAAGCGGTTGAGCCCGGGCTCGTTTATTTCCAAAAGAATCGGTTGAGCCCAGCTCCGTTTTTATGAAAAAGTTTTGAAACTTTTAAAAGCAAGGACTGTGAAGGTTTTAAGAAACTTTTCAAACAAGATAAAGAAAGCAAGCGAAATTTGAAGTTTTATAAACTTCTAAACGAAAACGAACAATACTAAGAGTTTTTATAAGCTTTTAAAGAAAAGCAAAGCAAGCAAGCAAGTAAAGAAAAGTTTTAGAAACTTTTAAGCGAAACAATCTGAAAACAAGCAAAGCGAAAAGTTTTAGAAACTTGAAAAACAAAAGAAAGCACGGAAGAATTGTAAAAGAGAGTTTTACATTTTGAGATGTTTTCAGGAAAAGCAAAAGCGTTTATAAAGCATACACTCAACGAGTTAGTTTAGCTCATTATTTTGTATTTTGAAACTATTTTCAGTGCAGTGCATAAGGTATTGTGGAGCATAATAGGGTTTAATCTGACATTGTACAAGTCTTGTAATTAAGAATGTGTGTAAGGAAATACTTTGAACTTGTATAATGGAACATATGTATGTACATAGAGTAGTTTGTGAGAGAATGTGTTGGTATCTTGGTTGCCATATTTTGGATATAATTAATAGAGATTGATGTATACGAGTTGGGAATTAAACTATGCGGCCGTCATCTTGCCGAGGGTTTTCCACATTGCTAAGATTTTACCAAATCCTAAGTTATAAATTAAAAGAAAAAATTTTTTATAGGAGGTTTAAGCAAGCAACACGGCTTCGCTCTGATAGGATTTCTAGTCGCTAGAGGTAATCGCTGTGGATTTCAGGAGTGGTCGCACGCCCGCCACCGGTAGGGGGTGGGGTGTGTCAAGGTGCATCGTGCAGCAGTCAGATACAATGACCTAGGACTCGAGGGAAAATGATAAACACGCAAGGTGGTATCAGAGCATAAGTATCGCGGCAACCATGCATATTCAAACTTAGCACATTATCAAGTGATTCAAAGTATTAAATAGTTGATATTTTGAAATTACAAAGACTATGTCGTAGAGGACGAGAGGTCAGCCCTAGGAGAGTTATTCCAATGCGCTTTCCGAAAGGCCCCGCAAGCATTCGTGGAGAGATGAGCACGTAGTCGTTCCACTACCGCTCTATGAATCTCCAAGAAATAGCGTCAGCCGACCATCCTGCCACCGTGAGGGAGCTCGCTGGCGCCGTGGATTATTTACTTTATAGCAAGTGGCACAGATTACTCGGGATAGTGGCAATAATGACTGCTGGGCCAGTCAGCAGCCCCTCCACCACAACCTAGAGAGGTTGGTGAAGAACCGGAGGTCGAGAAAGAGCACGTAAGCCAGCGCCAAGCCATATGACTACAGTGGTGATCCGTATGTACCGACAGGGTTAGACCGAGCAACAAGATTTTATGGAGCGCTGGCCGCACGGATGAGCAAAGGGTCTCGCTTTCCGCTCATGGAAGATGTGGCTAAAGATTGGTGGGATGCCGAAGAAAGAAGGTATCCTGATGGCATAACATGGGACCAATTCCAACAAGAATTCACCGGCGCATTCTTTCCTCGTAGTCATAAGGGATGCAAATCGAGGAGTTCTCGCTAGAACGTACATGTCGGCATCCGAAAGATGAGAAGAAGTTCCTGAACTAGTTGCATTGGTTCCATACACTGGGGAGCTGCATGAAGTCCCGAATGCAAAAGGTTTTATCGTGACTGGCCAAAGACAGATCGCAGTGCATTTATCAAATGTTCCTCGAATAGATTCGGACTTAGTGTGAGGCCGCCCGAGTCGAGCAAAGTACTACAGCCATGTATCGTGAGTAGACAGAAAGTAAGAGTAAAGGAGGCACTGCACTTCCCAACAAAGCTCAGACAAGACAAATGTGGAAGAGGAACAAGGGCAAAGGTTATGAGGCCGAGGGGTGCGTCGAAGAGCTATCTCTAGTCAGGATCAAATGAGGTCTCTGGGCTTGCTAGTAGTGGCACTCTGCGAGTATTCCCTCCCAGATGTCATATATGGTCGGTTTACACCATGGGGAGGTGTGAGATTCAAGATGTAGGTTTCCATCGCGGGCCGTGAAGCATTTCATTAGGGAGTGCCTCAATGACAAAGTGAGACATCAAGAGCGGGCCTACCACCCTGAAGACTGCAGGATTAGGCACACGAGGTCGCTCTGTGAGAGGTTTCAAGCAGAGGGGCCAACACAGCCGCAGAGGTGGTGGTCAGTAGGAGGTAGAGGCAAAGGCCCTGTGGATACGCATTGCAGCCCTCGCACTCGTGCCGAGTATATGCCGTGACTCGAAGAAGATGCAGATGAAATCCAGATGTGGTCACCGGTATTATTTCATTCTTGATCATGATGCATAACTTAGTGGGACCTGTGAGCTACGCATTCATTTGCATCCAAGCATTTCTTAGATCGTCTTATAGAGACCCACCCATTAGAGGGTCAAAGAGAGTTTCCCTTCCAACCGGAGATCCGTTATTCCTTACGAGTAGTCGTAGATAGTAGAGTTCTCGATCGGGGATGTGAGTTCACGATCTTTATAGCTTTAGATATGAGGGACTTCGATGTGGCCCCGCAGATGATGGTTGTCTCACCATAGAGCCACATTAGATTGTTATAAAAAGGAAGTAAAGTTGCATAAGCCAGGGAAATTGGAGGTAAAGTTTGGGGGAATACACAGAGAATTATCTTCCAATATGATCTTCAAGTATGACAAGCAGAATGTCACAGTAAGGGTTGTCGTGCTTATCTAGCTTATGTGGTGGAGACAGAAGGAGGGATTCTAGTGGATGAGATTCCAAGAGTTAGAGAGTTCCCGGATGTATTCCTAAATGATATTGCGGTGATTTCCTCTGCAAAGAGAGGTGGAGTTCAATTACTTATTTTGATCCTGTGGACTCGAGCCTCCATTTCATTCCTCCCATAGGATGGCTCCCGCAGAGTTGAGAGAGCTTAAGGCCTGCTTAGAAGAATTGTTAATTAAGGGATTCATTCGACCGAGCATATCCCCAATGGGAGCCCAGCTTCTCTTCGTGAAAAGAAAGATGGGAGTTCATGGGCTGTGTATCGATTACTGTGCAAATTGAATAGAGCTACCATCCCAAGAATCGCAGATTCACTCCTAGAATTGATGAGTTATTTGATCACCTGCTGAGTCTGTGTATACCCAAGATAGACTTGAGTCGGGGTATCATCGCTGAGAGTACAGAGTGAGCGTACTCTAAGACTGCATTCGTAACACGCCACGACATTATGAGTTTCCCTGCGGATGCCGTTTGGCTCGCGACTAATGCCCGACAAAGATTTACGGATTCATGAACCGTGATTCCACCCGTATTTTGGATAGGTTCGCCATAGTTTTTATTGGATGATATCCTAGTGTATTCAGGTAATTCAGAGGAACATTCAGAACACTGAGATTGTATTGCAGCACTTCTAAGGAAAGATGCTTATATGCCAAGTTGAGCAAGGTCGCTTTGGCTCGACAAGGTGGCATTCCCAGTCATGTGATTTCAATGATGCAGGTGAGTGTAGATCCCGTAAAATAGAAGCAAAGGGTAAATTGGAAACACCAAAGAATGTCGGGAGGTCAAGCCTTTGGTTTGAAGAGGGTATTAAGGGGTAGTTTTGCTCGAGGGTCTCCAAGATAGCAACCCCACCGACTGTCGACATGGAGCATGTTAAGTATGATCAGTAGATGCCCTGGTCGAAGAGCTTCGAGGAGTTGAAGAGTAGATTGACTTCAGCCCCAGCTCTAGCTACCCAAATGGGAAAGATGGATTTGTGGTTTATAGTGATGCTTCTAGTAAGGTCTTTGCTGTGTTTTGATGCGCACGACAGTGGGTGATTGCATATGCCTCTGTATACCTAAAGAAGCATGATGAGACCACCTCTACATTAATTTAATTTAGAGCTTGCGCTAAATGTGGTTTGCCCTAAAGATATGAAGACATTTACTTATATGGTGTCTTTTGCGTGATTTTACAGATCATAAGAGTCTTCTACCATATTTTCACCCGTAAAGAGTTAAACTCGAGGCAAAGAAGATGGCTTCGAGCTGATGAAGGACTACGACCATACTATTTAAGACCATCCAGTGGAAAGCTAATGTCGTAGAGCGGCATGCCTTGGCAGGCAACCAGAGAGTTCTTTGTCTGATATGAGATCAGGTTATCTTCCACTGTTGGTGGGTCTAAGAGCTTTAGGGGTGATATTGGAGGCTGAGAATTCAGGAGCCTTGTTGGCCATGTTTCATGTTAGACTCGCCTCCTGGATCGCATTCTAGCAGGCGGGGGCCATAGGATCCACAAAATGATTGCTTAAGGAAGAGATAGAAAAGGGAAAGAAAGAGCTCGTGATTAGACATGATGGTGCCGATAGTGAAAGGTCAGAGAATGTGTGTGCCAGAGTATGGCGAACTGAAGAGAGACATTATGGAGGAAGATTCATCCGCGGTATGCTATGCATCCAGTAGTATCGTCAAGATGTGTAACTTTTGGAAAGAACATTACTGGTGGAATGGGATGAAGAAAGACGTCACAAGTTTCGTTTCTAGGTGCCTAACCTGTCAACAGGTGAAGGTAGAGCATCAGAGGCCCGCGGGGAAGATACAGTACCCTCGCTCCAGCCATGAAATGGGAAAAGATCACTATGGATTTTGTAACAGGTCTTCCACGAACTCAGAGAAAACATGATGCTATATGGGTGATAGTTGATCGATTGACGAAATCTGATCATTTTCTACCAGTTAATATTGAGGATTCATTGGAAAAGTTGGCCCAATTGTATGTGGACGAGATAGTGAGACTTCATGGGGTTCTAGTTTCGATAGTTTCAGATCGAGAACCCAGGTTCACATCTAGGTTTTAGCCTAGTTTGCAAACAGCTTTAGGTACTGCCACACTTCAAGACATCATCCTCGTACCTGAAGTGGTCACGAGAGAATTATTCAGACGCTAGGAGGATATGCCGAGAGTCAGGTGATGGAATTCAAAGGAAGTCAGATACCACTTAGCACTACTGAGTTTACTCACAACAATAGCTATCAAGCCAAGATAGATATGGCTCCATTTGAGGCGCTAGGCGGCAGAAATGTATATTCCGCAGTCGGGATGAGGTTGGTGAGAGAAGACTAATAGGCCCCTTAACTAGCATGCATCACTTCGTGAGAAAGGAAAGTTGCTCCGTGATAACTTGAAGACAAGCAAAGAGATAGACGTAAAAGCTTACGCGACAACCGTCGTAGAGACTTACAGTTTGAGATAGGTGACCAAGTCTTTTTAAAGATTTCACCTTGGAAAGGTGTGTTGAGATTTGGGAAACGAGGCAAGCTTAGTCCGAGATATATAGGACCTTATGAGATTATGAGCAAAGTAGGTCCAATAGCTTACAAGTTGAAGTTACCCCCAGAGTTATCAAGGATTCATGATACATTCCATGTATCGATGTTGAGGAAATATATCCCAGATCCTTCACATGTATTGAGAGAGCAATGTGCGCTAAAGGAAAATTGACTTATGAGGAGAACCCGTGCGCACTGTGAGACGTAGCTTAACAGTGCTACTGGTAAGCTGTTGATTCCATTACTAAAGTCTTATAAGAATCATGAGAGTGGAGGCGGTTTATTTGGGAGCCAGGCTCAGATGGCGCCACAAGATTCCCCTCACTTATTTTCCTGATGAGGTATTTTCAAGCCTTTCTTTTGCAAATAGTTTTATTCATTTTTGAGTGACCTAAACTCCTAGCGAGGAGTGATTTTCAGAACACCCCCGTCCCGAGAGAGTACGCATACTTATACCTAGGTGTATAAGAGTACCAAGTGTCACATTGTAGTATTTTTGAGATGAAATTAGGAAATTATAATTTGAACCCACCCTAGTACTTAAACAAGGGTACAAACGTCATCGAAGCAAAAAGGATATATATGTATACTAAGTTAGAGATGGGTCATAAGAGAAATTTCAAAAGCTTGATTTGCAATATTTAAATGCTTGAGGACAAATTTACAATTAAGGAAAGTCGAGGGGTGAAAGCATAATTACTCAAGTTTAAATAGTAAATTAATAATAATGACTGCCGCACTTTTCAAAGAAAGTTCGAAATTTCAGGATCTCTGATGACTAAACGGATCAAGGCAAGTGTCTGTCTCACGAATCTATGACCTAGAAAGTTTCTCTGCTAAATCTCAGATATCTGAATATTTTACTTAATTTCTGTGCAACAGAAAGTTAAGAGGAACTCTTAAACCGATTTTGAAAATCTTAAAAATGGTGCTATATAAAGAATATTCATTTAGGATAAATAAAATTAAACCGACAAATAAATTGCTTCTATCTAAACTGGATGTAGAAAGAAAGAAAAAGGACATGGGTCCTGCATAAAGAATTAAAAAAAAAAATAAAAAAATCAAAAAGAATAAAAGGCAATTGGCAGGCAGACGGCTGAGCGTGGAGAACGAATTAGGAGAGAAATTTTTTTTATTATTTTCTTCTTTTTGTTCTTTCTTAGATTTACGAAATCGACCGTCGATTTCGTCAGATAAACATGGAGTGCTCTACTGAATGGCACACGAAGACTTAAAAAACACAGGATTTCACCGAGGCCTACAGAATATGCTAAACCCGCATTTGGGGCTTTTCTCTCGCATTCACGCCATATTCTGCTGGTCCCACTTTCACCGCATAGTTACCCACGCCAAGAGAGCCACGCGTGACACCAAAATCTGACTTTTCGTCAAACTCAAGAGTAGGAAATTTTCACTTGTATTATTTCGAGCCCAAAGCGCTATAATGGCCTGAATATTTCCAGATGCTACACCAAATCTAAAATTTTGGGGACTGAGTTTGTATTTTTAGGAAATTTTAGAGAAATTTCGGGACTATTTTCGCACACCGGGCCGAATTGGGACTGGCTGACAGCTTTGGTTAAAATTCTTCAGATTTTATTCAAACAAGCCGGGATGTAATTTTCGTAAATGTTTTCGTGTTTTAGACTGAGACTGAAAGTCCCTTAGCCTAAATCGTCATACGCCCAGCGAATTTTAAGATTCCGTACCTACATATTTTCTGAAAATTTTAATTGTAGCACCAAGTGTGCAAATTGCCGGTCAGGCTGGGACGCGGTGTGATCTAATACATCGAGTGTGTGCGCGCAAGCAAAGCGCTGGAAAGTTGTAACTTGCTCAAGTTTAGCAAGCAGCAGGTGAGTGTTCTAAACTCATTTTTCCAAATACTAGTGTATTATTATTATTATTTATAAACTCATTACACTGTATTTCAAGTGGTTTTGAATGCAACCATTTTCAAGTAGCAAGCAATGAGTTAAAAAGCAAGCAAAATGGTTTTGAGTTAAACCATTTTTTGAAAGTAGCAATGGTTTCTAAATTGTAAAACCATATTTCAAGCAAAGTAGGGCAGTAAATGGTTTTTGAATAATTAAACCATTTTTCAAGCAAGCAAGGAAATGGTTTTAAATTGTAAAACCATTTTTCAAAGAGCAAGCAAGCAAGTAAAGAATGTTTAGAAAACAAAGCCTTCCTAGTTCTAAGTAAGAAACCGGGCCGAGGTATCTCCAGATGATGCACCTGGGTGGTGAAGCAGGGGGATCTCATACATGAGGCGCACAGAGCAGCTAGCTTTGGCCCGTCGGCAAAACGAGGACATACATCATGCATTTAGCGAGCACCGCACACGATGAGTATATAAGGTTATGAGCTCTAACTAAATTATGGTGATGGCGACCTAGGTCAATTCCACTATTCACGGAAAAGCGACGCGGACATGTGTCCTTCCACCCAAGACGGCCGCCAAAGCCTGCGGTTCACTAGGTACAAGAAGCAAAAAATAAAGCCTGGTTGATGATTTATAAGCATAATATACGCTAAAAATCAACCACGCTCCCTGGCCGCCTCAGCTTCCGGAGAGTTTTAAAGCAAACTGGCTGGAGCCAAGCTCCCGCTTAGATTTCAAAACGACGGCCGAGCTAAGCTCCCGTGGATTTTAAAGAAACGTTGAGCCCGCTCCCGCTTTTATTTTCAAGAACTGCTGAGCCTGTGCCCTGCTTTTATGAAAAGTTTTTTGAGAAACTTTTAAAGAAAAGGTTTGTGAAAGGTTTTAAGAAACTTTTTTCAAACAAGATAAAGAAAGTGCTAAAGAAATTTGAGAAGTTTTATAAACTTCTAAGCAAAGAACAATAAGAGTTTTATGTTTTTAAAGAAAAGCAAAGCAAGTAAGCAAGTAAAGAAAAGTTTTAGAAACTTTTAAAAGCAAGTAAGTACAAAAGCAAGCAAGGAAGAAAAGTTTTGTAAACTCTAAAACAAAGAAAAGCTTCGAAAAGAATTGTAAAAGAGAGTTTACATTTTGAGATGTTTTCCGAAAAGCAAAACGCTTTATAAAAGCACACTCACTGAGTTAGTTTAGCCTATTATTTTGTATTTTAAAACTATTTTCCAGTATGTGTACGCAAGACGCTGAGCATAATAGGTTTGTCCCGACATTGTACAAGTGTCAGAATTAAGAATATTGTGTAAGGAAATACTTTGAACTCAGATAATGGAACATATGTATGTACATAGAGAAGTTTTGTGGAGAATGTGTTGGTATGTCAGTTGCCATATTTTGATATAGTGTAAATTTGATGTATACTGTGGATTGGGAATTAAACTATGCACTGGCCATGCCGCTAAGTTTTTTCTCACGCTTAAGATTTTACCAAATCCTAAGTTATAAATTAAAGAAAAATTTTTATAGGAGGTTTGCTAGTTAACACGGGGCCATTATGTGGATTTCTAGTCGTTAGAGGTAACGGCTAGGGATTTCTGTGGAGTGGCCGGCACGCCTGCCGCCGGCAGGGGGTGGGGGTGTGTCAATAGGATTTGTCCTGACATCAGTATAAGTGTTGTGTATTAAGAATATTATGTAAGAAAAGACTTTGAATATGTATAATGGAACATATGTATGTACATAGAGTAGTTTTGTGAGAATGTGTTGGTATGCTGGTTGCCATATTTTGGTTATAAGAGTAATCGATGTGTATACGGTGGATTTGAATTATACTATGTGCACTGGCCATGTCAGCCGAAGTTTTTCCGCTCTATGATTTTACCAACCTAGTTAGAAAACAAAGAAAAATTTATAGAGGTTTAAGCAAGCAAACCATTAAGCCATAAAGGATTTCTAGTCGCTAGAGGTAACACTGAGATTTGGTGGAGGGTGGCACGTGACACCCGCCGGGCCGAAGGGGGGTGGGGTGTGTCGATATAATGAAAACATAAATTGATATTGTATGATGAAACAACCATGCATATTAGAATAACACACACCAATGGATTGCAACAAAATATAGAAAGCCCAAACTATAATATTATAATAAAATTAGTAAAAGCTCTAATTACTCCAGATCACTATCATCCTCTAATGGATCTTCTCCTCGACATTTCATCCGACTCATGGAAGTTCCACTCATCTTCAAATTGAACATGATCATCTCAATTTCTATTAGGCCACCATTTGAGTCACATAAGTTTTTGGATCTTCATCTACATGTGTACAGCTCAATATTGTTTATGTCATCTTCAAATGCTTGCATGAAGCAAATTTCAGATTTTACTTTGTTTGGACGCTCGAGCTATTCTTTCGTCTAATGTTATATTGTGCTCTGATGGATCTCTTCATCAATATTCTCTTCCTTCTCTTTTATAGATTGTTGGTTTCTTCATTCAGACACCCTCCAATCCGAAAGCCAATTATCTGATAAGGTTCTCTTAGTGTCATCGAGACTTCTACATATTTTTCGGGGTATACTCTCTCATGTACTATGTTCAAGCTCCTTATACCGAGGCTTGGCTTGATTTAGGTGGCGACTAACAAGTCAAGAAGGATATGTATGGAGTTGGAAGATGTAATTACTAGCTTATTTGCGGGACACTCATGATATAGTTTTTTCACTGACCGTTAGGCCTACAAAGAATCCCATCTATGACCTTGATAATGGGAGCAAACCTTCTTAAAGGTGATATGTTGATCCCATCTTAGTCTCCGTTAGGCTTTTATTTTGGCTTAGATTAGCCTTGTCTTGATTGACTCTCAAATTGGGAGAAGAGGTTAATTTTTAGTATATAATTTACAATTTTATTTCGTGCTTGAAAGGGCTCGAGGTTAGCATGGTCGTGATTTTAGGATTATGGCCAAACTCTGAAACCCCACAAACAAATAATGTTTAATTATGGCCAAACTCAATAAGAGGGCCGACTTTAGAATGTGGATTCAGACATCTCCATCATCATTTATGAATTTAATTTCTAATACAACTCATGAGCTATTTTATATATATATATATATATATATATATATATATATATATATATATATATATATATATATGATACTCTCTTAACATCGAAAAGTTCAAAGAATTAAATTAGGAAAAACAAATTTTCTTCTAATTAGAGGTAAGTTATGTTATTTTTTATTCTCTTTAATTTCTTTTCTTTTTTAATCTTTTTAATTAAGTTCAGAAATCAAGATCATGAGACCAGGGATTAATATTTTCCAATTTTATTTTAAATTCTTCTATGAGGAAGATGACCTGTAAAGGAAGACTAGTTTTGGTAGAGATCAAACAAGTTTATGTTGCTAGATAAATATAATAGATTTACGTACAGTCAATATCATAACTCTCTGAAACTTGTAGATTTCAAAATGGCACAAGACCAAACCACACAAAGGGTCAAATACACCATAAGCCAGACCACTACCAATTTATACAAAAACAAAACAAAACAAATCCATCCACATATCATAAAATTTCAAAATGATGGATTTGTTTTTTAAATGGAATGGCACTGACAATCTAAACCAAACTGAAATGGAAAAATCTCAACAACAATATGAATGGAATCAAAACCCATAGTGAAATGTAAGAATCGACACACCAAATTAGATTGAACCCAACTCAGGTGTGAGGCGAAACTGAAAGCAAACCTATGGGGGTCTAAAGTGACCGCAAGAAAACAAGCCACAAACCAAAAGGAGCCTACGCAATCGGAATGGGAACAAAACCTAGCCAAAATTAGTGAGAGGATGAGAAGACTTACCAAGGGTGTCGGGTGAACTGTGGAAGCCAGAAAGAGGAAGCCCTAGCTCTATCCATAGTGAGAACCAACTGTGGATGCCAAGAACGAAGATGTGCAACCCAAAAAGCGAAGATCGAAGCTCAAGATGAGATTTGTGTGGTTGAGAGAAGGGAGGCTAAGGAGGAGAGAAATATGGAGAAAATGTGAACCGACGCTCCAAAATGAGTTTTTATAGTCGTGGGTCTCCAAAATTTGGCCATATTCTGATTGTTTGGTGAATAAACATGGGAAAATGAAAGGAATTGAAATTTCAGCATTTTAGTGGGTTAGGAAAAAACCTGGGATACAAATTTTGGTTTTTCTATTACTTTACTCAGCTTTATCTTTAGCTGATAGGGTATAATGATGGAGTAGGGGCAATTTTGGGATACAATTCCTAGCTCGTCCAAATTTGAAGAAAAAATAGACTCCAATAATAATAATAATAACTCTTTCAAAATAATAATAATAATAATAATAATAATAATAATGTAATTAAGAAGTGTGTGCTTACTTTTTTTTTAAATGAATCACTTTTAATATAATGTAATAAAATTATCTAAATTGAAATATCTTCTACTTCTCATATTCGGTCTTTTTTAAATGTTGACGTTCTAACCAATTAAGATAAGCTCGTGGACTAAATGTGTGCTTAGTCTTAATTGCATTCTTCTACTAAACAGTGTGCTTGAGAATGTATGGTATCTAATAAAACACATTGAGAAGTTTCCTCAGATTATCTTTGTTCCCCTCTACAAGAATGTGCTAGTCCGACTCGGGGTTCTTAGTCTTCTACACCCCCCATTTCTCCATCAAGTGTGCTTTGATTCTACATGCCAATATTATAGATTTGTAAAGCATATTGTGAGAGAGTTTGGTTTTATTTGAAATCCATAAAACCCTAAAAAATTCATCATTAAAAGACCAAAGTTCACACTACCCATTTATCATAAACACACAAGAACTCAACAAAAAAACACCATTTAGCTTCACTCGATTTAAAAATTGCAAACTCATTACCATTTCTCATGAAATTAAATGAAAAATAAGCAAAGGAACACGCAGAGAAAGAGATGTGAGGTACACTCAACAAATCAGAATTGTAAAGATCTAAATGGAAAAGGAAACAATAAGCCCAAAGTAAGTAATTTGGCAATGTCTCTCGATTGTGTTGATTCACTCATGGTGGAGAGTCAAAATCATATAAGTGATGTGAAAACAGACGAAAGAAGAAGAAAAATTGAGGGAAAATGAAAAAAGAAAAAAAAAACCCAATAATCTTTATAAACCAAACTCCGCCAGTGGAAATCAAATTGAGAGAGAGAGAGATATGTAAGTAGTATTTTGAAGGAGAAGAGTGGTGAGAATCTTACGTGGTAACAAGAAGAGTTAGAAATGGTGGGTTCTGGTAGTGGTAAAGAAAGAACCGAGAAAGAGAGAGATGGTTTTGCTTAGCTTTGGCGATTCAAATGACGTGCGAGGACGCTCGGTGGTTCGAGAGAATGTAATCTGGTGCGGTGTAATTGAAAATGAGTAAGAGACGAACGGTGATAGAAGGGAACAAACCTAATTAGGTTAGAGACGGGTGAGAGAAGAGAAGATTAACTGTAAGCTTTCTAAGTATAACAGAGAAGGAAACGAGGTCGTTTCTGTTTAAGAACCTAACGACGGACACAATCCTTAGTTAAATTCTATAGATAAATCCCTCATAGACATACAGAGCTATAAAAAAATTCAGATACTTAACGACGGATAATATCCATAGCTAAATATTAGAATTATCCCTTGCTAAATCAAGAAATTTGGAAAATAATTTTAGAGTAAATTATTGTGACTGAATATTTCCTATTATTTAGCTTTAGGGAAAAATCCCTGGCTAAATACAAAGAAAGAAACATAAGTATTTCGAAAGCCTTAATGATTTTAAGTATCCCTAGCTAAATAGCTTGGGACGTATTCCTAGATAAATACATAATTTCCTAAATGAGAAGAATTTTGAGGGCAAGAATAACGATTTAATTAAATTCTAGCTATTTAGCTACACAAATCCCTAGCTAAATGCATACATTTTGTGAAGCATAAATTTAAGGGCACCAATAGCTTAATTCGATATTTCTAGAATATTTTAGCTTAGGACTAATCCCGCCTAAATATATAAAACAAAGCAAAAATTATTAGCTATAGACTTAACGACGAACACTATCCCTAGCTAAATAACTAGGGAAAAATCCTTAGCTAAATGCATTGGCATAAATAGCAACGGATTTGTTCCCTAGCTATTTTAGCTAGGGACCAATCACTAGCTAAATATATAAAACAAAACAAAAAATAATTCGGTATAGATTTAACGACGGACACAATCCCTAGCTAAATAGCTAGGGAAAATCCCTTGAAGCTAAATGCATACATAATAGCAATTTAAGGGCACCAATAGCTTACATTTGTCCCTTAGGCCATTTTAGCTGTGAGAGACCAATCCCCAGCTAAATATATAAAACAAACAAAAATAACCTCAGATGTACTTAATGACTGAAACAACCCTAGCTGCATATATTTTGTGAAGATAAATAATTTATGGCACTAATAGCGACGGATTTTTTCCTAGCTAAATAGCTAGGGAAAAATCCCTAGCTAAATGCATACATTTTGTGAAACAACAATTTAAGGGCAATATTAGCAACGGATTTTTTTCCCTAGCTATACATATAAATTTGTAAAAAAATATTTCCAGATCATGATTTAGGGACGGATTTGTTCTCTAGCTAATTAGCTAGGGAAAATCCGTCTCTAAAGTTGTTGCTAAATTTGCCGTCAATCTTTGCGCCAAAATCAACGCCAATATTAGCTATGGACTTTGTCCGTCGCAAATTTCCGTTTCTAATCCCTCACAAATCCGTCGCAAAATTATCATTAATTTCAGAATAAAAAATCTCTTGCTATTCATTCGCTAATCCCTCTCAAATTAGCTAGGGATTATTTTCTTAGCTAGGGATTATTTTCTTAGCTAATTAGCTAATCCGACACTTCAGAGGTTTGTTACGACAGCGCGCGAAGGATCAGGCGTAGCTGCGTGATGAGGATTTTTTAAAATAATATTTAAAAAAAATAAATTTTCAAATATTAGAGTTAAAAGAATATTTAGGGAATTATGGTAGATTTGGCCACGTAAGTATGAAGTAGCTACCACATATATGCAGATATTAAAAAAAAAGAATTTTTTTTTGTTTTTAATCGATTAAAAGAAAAGGACTTCTTAACTCCTCTCAAGTAAAAACCCTAACCTCGTTTTTCATATTTTTCTCTACTCTTCGCACCCTGCTCTGCCTCACATCTTCCCCAATGGTCGCACACCACCACACTGCACATCCAACTCCAATAACCGTAGTTTCTCTATCCATTCAGAAGATTTTGCAAGAAACTCCTAGATCGTAACTGTCGGCCGCTAGTGCAATAACTCCAAGCAGTTTTGTGGCCGCGGTCCGATTCTCGGGTTTTTCGCTTACCGCTAGCCCAGATGCCTTCTACTATGGACTACACTATCTTGAGACTTGGAAAGGAGGCTCGTGGAGGGTGATTGATGAGATCTACGCGCTCGGGGGTCGAGGAACCCAATCGATGTGATCAAAAGCCTTAACAAAGCTTCCGAAAGCAATGCTAGTAGCTGCAGCTCGTGTTCGGGAGGAATAAAGTGAAGGCTCGAGGAACAGAGGCCTGAATGGTAACCTTCTTCTTCCTTTTATCTTTCACTTTCAACCTAGGGTTATGGATTGTTTGTCTTTGATTTATTTTCAAGGTTTGCTGGGGTGACTTTGTATTTTTATTTTTTATTTTTACTTTTATTCAATCATTCTTGTCATTTTTAAATAGAAAAATTGTCAAAAGTTATTTCATGTGTTTTTACCAAAAGGAGGCAAATTGGTTTTTATAAAGTTGGTGTTGGTCTTTCTTACTTTACCTCCCCCCACCCAAATAAGACACAGAGTTGGGAAATCAAAATTATTCTTAATATTTGAGGCAGATGCATGTTGTTTTGGACCATTCCTAAATGGAAAAGTGATCATGACAATACTGTGTTTGGATTCGTAATCTAATAATTCTCACTCGAAAGGGGAGAGATCATCCTTATTAGCTTGTCATGGAGCTAGCAGTTTTAAGATTCCAAATAATTATTTATTTCCTAATATAACTTTCTTTTAGCCGTGAGTATATATGATATCGATCATAATGAAACAAAATTTGAAATATATATCATCAATAAATCAACATTAGTTAACCTCCCCCAAAAAAAAAGGAGCATGTTATTCACTTGCACAGTTATAAATATTGAATATTCTTCCTTGATTCTCTCCTCAAAAGATTGGTCTAATTATAAGTTATAAATCCCTAAAATCCTGTTAGATAACTTCCATATATGTTTGAATTTAGTAAATATGGGAATATATATTTATATATATATTACTTTATTTGGCTTAGATGTACCATATCAACAGTGCTATAAATGCCAAATTCATTCACCAACCGACCTAGGTGGCCTAAAGGATAATTTGGAAGCAACTTAGATGGAATATTGACTGATCTGATATGCCAACCTACAATGATTTCTATAGTTATTTTCTTTGTAGGTTCTGTAATCAGGCCCCCATTAATTAATTTTGATTTGTCTTTGATATTTTGAGACAGATGTATATATCTGTCCTGAGTAATTATATCCCCTTGTTGAACTAAAGATTGTAAGTCCATTTTTCTCTAGTTCCTCATTTTAAATGCTGGTGGATATATACATCTCTAGGATCATTTGTCATATCCTAAAGGAGTTAGAAGTGTGTGTTTTGAAGGAGGAAAAATTACAGTGGAAACCCTATGCTTATTCATTGTAGTATGTCTCATAGTTGAAAGAAACATATGTATGAAGAAAAGTGGCAAATGCCAGAGCAGAGCAAGGGGCCAAGTACATTACACATATAAGAGTATTTTTGTAATGTTTTCATAACCAAGGCTATTATTATAAATATAATATTATTTGGTGATAGTAAAGGTTTCAATTATTGTTCCTATAAACGTAGGTACATTGTCAAAGCACGTAAATATGCGTTTGTAATTATTGTTTTATATTTTTATAGTCTTAGCTAAGATTTTGATGTAATTAAAAGAAATCCGTAGGAACATTAATTGAACAATTATGATTCGGGTAATGGGTAAAATATCTACCTTTTTACCACATTTAATCATGAAGATAGCCTTTCTCTGGTCTGTCTTTGGTCCTATCTTATTTTCCCTGATAAGCTAGAAGTGAGGATTTGACTCCCTTTTTCTTCCCTTTTGCAGTTCTTGGTATTCCAACATTCTTCCCTTAGGTAGGATAGGCTAACACAACAAAATGTTAAGAATGAAGTGAGTTTGTTCCCGGCACTACAAATAATTCAATGCTTTAAATTCTCAATGAAAAACTGAACAAGGAGTCGTGACATAAATTGGGTTTATCCACCATGAACATTGTTCCTGCACCCACAATTTTAAACAGAATGTGATCGTGGAGGTCTATTACTTTAAGTCCAACCATTATATCCGACTTAAATCCAGCCATGAAGACCTTTTCTATTCCATATGTTCTTACTCTCTTCAGTTCTTTTGCTCACTACTGACAATTCAGTTGTTTTAGGCTATTAGGAGAAATCCATGTCATCTGAAATCGCTATTTCTATCGCTTAAGTTGTACTCCTAAATTGGTTGTTCTTGCATTTGATGTTTCATATCATATTTTTATGATATTTTTTTTCCTTATAATGAACTTAAAAAAGAACGCAGGAATAAGATATATGATGTTATACTCCTTTGGCTTTCTTTAGTTGCCATTAGAGGGATCTTAAGTTGGTGTCTCAGTTATGATGGTTTTTTTTCCTTTTGTTTTCATGGATCCATACTCATTCCACCACTTATGCTTCCTGCCTTCTAATGGGAGAAGGTATAAGTTCTTGGTTTTCCTTTTTCCAAGTTTATATTTCCATGGTTGAGTATCTGAGAAACTACTAATGATATATCAATCGAAAAGGAGACCACAAAGAACAAAGCTGTTGATTTCGGATTGTAATGGACTCTGTATTGACACTTGTTTTATGTCTATTAAAAAAACTACTATTACTTGTTCTGCGCTGCGCTTTAATAGTGCCTGGTGGACCTTGAAAATCAAACTGGGTTTCTACCGCATTCGCTCCTTTATGGTTGATATTTCTATGTGGGTTTAAATTTGTTGGAGAGATGTCATCTCGCATTAATATATTAAAGTTCTCTAGTCATTAGGACAAGATGAAAAGAATATCTAGGAGATGATTTTAAATTTTAGAACGAATCATGCGAGTTTGCCTTTCAGGCTTCTCGTTAAAATTATAACCCATATGGGATCTTCTTGCAGATATGACAATGGTGATAAATTAAGTTTGGAGCATGAGAAGTTTGTTCTTGAGAAGTTGCTTGCATATCATCCATAGAGTGGAAAGAAGATTGGTTGTGGAATTGATTATATAACTGTCTCTCTCTTTCTCTTGCTAATTTTATAAGTTTATAGAACATCCACTTAAATCTCTCGGGATGCAGCGATGCTCGCCTCGATTTTATTTCTAACTAAATGATATCTAAATTATATTGCATGAAACTTTTCTTTCAACTGTGTTTTGTCCATTTAAATTCTAAACCTCTTTAAGTACTATATGAATCATAAACATGCATATATGAATGTTTACCTTCTCCTTTGTGCTACACATAATATTCTCAAATCCACACCTGTTAATCAGGTCCCACTATTTGAAAATTGTAGAATTCTCGTTGGTCACTATTCTCCTGGTAAACCTTGATCATCATAGTGCCTACAAATCGATGCCATAGTCCTATCATGAAGGTCCTTAATATATCTTCCAATATTTAAACTCGCTAATAAGAGGGCTCATTCTATATCCTTTGACGGCGAGAAGAGCAAGAAATACATTAATTTTATTAGGAAAACAATGTTTTTCCCGAATAGTAAGGGTTAGGGTCGTGAAATGTACTTTTCGTGCACATACATTCCATAAATTATCCATCTTGTTGTCTAGAGGCTGTACAAAGATACTCGTTGCCATCTTCGGTGGTGATATTGTTGCAAAAGTTAGTACTGCAATATAATATTCTAAATTTTTAGTGTCTTAGTCTAATACGACCAGACCATGCTGTAGATTAAACACACTCACTTGTGCAGAGCCTGACGGGACTTGATCCCTAGATCTTCATATGTTGATTATGACATCGATAACTTGATGGCAAAAGCATTGTTGGTTTTAAATTTTCGTCACGAATTTAGTTTTCTTGATATAGATGTCATTCACTCCAACATGACATCATAACAAAATTGGTTACAATCATACAAAAAAGTATTAATTGAGATGTATCTGTTGGCCACCAATAACTTGAAGAAACATGAGTTAATCTTATTGATCTAGTTGGTTTGTTCTAATTTACATTACCTATGAATCTGTCATTCATTATAATATAGGCAGTTTTATAGATCCCAGTGGTGGCCCCGGGGAAAAAAGTGTCAAAAGAAATGTTGATCACTTCATTCACCCAGGAGCGTTATTTTTAATAGTGTGTTTGTGACGATGTTGAATATTCTTTGACTTTCCATTAACTCACAAATAATCTACTAGGGTTCTTGTCCACTAGGAAATTGGCATTCGGTAAATTTAGTGGTCTTTTGCTTATGAAAAAAGAATTGTGACTAAATAAATAAATAAATTTAATTCTGTTTACTCTTTTTTTTACACAATCATTATATAACTGACAATCATGCATTTTTTGTTTGCATAATTAATTGATTTTTTCTCCTTTTATCTTTACAGAAAGTTGCTTTTTTAAGAAGTCGTGTTGATGTTGCGCCTATTCCAGCACACTAGAAAGCTGATCTTAGGGCCAAGATTTCCTTACTTAAGGTATTCTACTACTTTAGGCAAGAAAACGCACCATTTCCCACATATTAATCTTTATCTTTCTTCTTTATGGTCAGTCTCAACCACTCTTTGTCTATGGTTGGTAAGTTAATCTTAGAACACATTCTAGCAGCACGATCTGACCCTGAGCAATAAATAGCATATCACGAGAATATATCTGATTAAACTTTCTTGAGAGCATAAACAAATGAATCAAGTCTCAAACCAGCAAAAGCGTACATAAAGCATTACAAGGAACCAATATCAAATCCTTCGTTCTTGAAACTACGACAATGTAAAAAAAGATAAATTTAGAGTTTGCATTGCCTGATGAAGTGTAACAATCATATCAAATGATTAAAATTGTTCATTTATTTAGTAACTAAAAAATCGATAAGGAGGGTATGTAGGTTTCAAAATTTTCTTGATTGAAAAAGTACATCCTCCCCCCCATAACCATTAAATGACCGTGCACTTTAGGGACGTGCTTGACGAATTCTGTTTTAAAGCTGCCACGACATAACCATGCCTTGGATATCCACTTAAGTTCTTTTTCCCCTTGCCTTAGTCCTCTAGAGCTGTTAAAGAAGCCTGTCGGGCTGCCATTATTCAAGATTGAGAAAGAGGCAGTAGAAATACACCATTTGATCCAATCTAATCCATTTTTTCCCCAAAGCCCATCTTTTTTAGAACCATTATAATACAATTCGAATTTATTTGATTGTAAGCCTTCTCTATTAGAGTTGATGAATGTGATATAATTTGTTGTTGTTTGACATGGTTTGAATTATATGCCTATTATTGTTCAAGTGAAGAAAATCTTCGAGAATAAGCATGGAACAATAGTACAAAATGTGTATTCTGAGAGGGGAAACACGAAAATTTTCGGTTAAGTACAAAATGTCTAGTAGCGGTTTTATTTTTAATGCAGCTATAGGGATCTATATAGTAGCGATTTTACTAGTGTACCTGGCTAAAAAGTTAAAGAAATTCTGTACATTAATACTACCATAGCGGTAATACATGTTACAGTTAGGAATTTTAAAAAGCCATACTAAAACCATGCCATTATTATTCATTTCCTATAGTGTCTTATGGTTGTATATATGTATGCTAATTTGATGCTCTTTTTCCCGTAATTCTCATGCTACACAATTTATTTTGTTTTTTATTCTTTGATAGCGTATGCATATGTGAATTTTAAGATTCATCCCATCCCAGACCTTCTACTTCTTTTCTTTCATAAGAGTCGAAACAAACACAAAAACCATTAATTTCGTATTTTATAATAAAGAAATGACATAAAAAAAATATAATTAGCTGATTTCATATAGACCCAATACTAAAATACTGTCACAATCTGATTTTGAACATGGAACACATA
The DNA here is from genome assembly GCA_016808115.1 of Tetrastigma voinierianum. Classification (NCBI taxonomy): domain Eukaryota; kingdom Viridiplantae; phylum Streptophyta; class Magnoliopsida; order Vitales; family Vitaceae; genus Tetrastigma; species Tetrastigma voinierianum. The sequence goes on along the minus strand of JAEQBH010002334.1, from coordinate 161,599 downwards.
ACACCTCCATAATAATATTGTCATATTTTTTTTCTTTCACTTTATTTCAACTTATAAATATTATTGTTTTCTATTATTATGTTAAATGAAGACTCATACCCACTATGTTATGTTATATGAATGGTGAAATCATTACTTGTTCAAATGACATCTGGCCCCTGGTTGTCCTCCTACAGGTTGTTGTAATGACACTAGTGCAACATTTGATGAGTTGGAAGCAAATATATGTCAATCATTTTCAATTGATCGCATGCAAACTCAGTTAAAGATGAATTTTCGATATCCAGTATTTGGGGCCAATGGGATCAGTAATTATATCCAAATACCTATCAAAGATGATGATGTTGTCAGGGGAATGTTCATTGCTTTGTAGCATAAGTCACCGGCGATTACCATTGAAATATTAGCTGGAGGCGTTTCGATAGATCATCATGTAATGTCGATTGGTTGTAGTCGAAAGAGAGCAAATAGTTAGGCGCATGTCCCAGATGGGCTATGATAGAGTGTCCTCCCTTGATTGTCATACTTATGAGGAAGATGTTGAAACAAGAAGGAATTCGGAAATGGTCATTGAATCAGTTATGCTAATGGCTGAAAATTTTGTTGATATCCTAGTTCAAAATGATGATGTTGATGAAGATGAACCTCTAGAAAATGACTCATCCTTACTTAGTGGCGAATATGAAGTCCCATCCCCTATATAAAGAATTGAATTGGGATGTAATCAATGCCATGAGTGACGAGACTCTCACTTCACGTGATGGATTGTGGAATGAATCAAATGAATTATATGAAGGGTTGCTTGATTTGAAAATAAAGCGGACTTGCTTATGTTGTCAGCGTTATTCCATACATAAAGATCGACATTTTGTTGTTTGTGGTCGATCCAAACTAAATGGAAGCCCCGTGCGTACTGATTGCAAAACACATTATGTTTGAGATAACAAAATACATCGGGATGTGCCTCGTGTGTTTATCTAAGCTATCACGAGACCATTCTCGGTGGATTTGGCTTATTGATTGCAAGGGAGATACAAGTATAGTCAAAGAGATCCTACCACATCCATTGCTACACATCAAATAGAAAAGATAAATTTGGCCTGATGTTCATTATAGAGTTTGGGAAGCAAGGAGAAAAGCAGTTGAAAAGGTGTTTGTTGATTGGGATGAGTCTTACCATATTCTACTCAAGTGGTTGAATATCCTCAAACTTACTAATCCCGGGATGAAAGTTGTTTGGAAAACATTGACTTTAGCTTATGCTCATGGTAATGTACGTTTCATCCGTGTCTTTTGGGCCTTTGGAGGTTCTATTGAAGGTTTAAAAAGTTGTAGACCATTAATACAAATTGATGGTACTTTCTTATAAGCAGTGCTGAGAAGCTGACCAGTTGCTACATCATTGATCCTAATGGACACATATTTCCTCTTGCGTTTGTAATTGTTGAGGAGGAATCTATAGATAGCTGGTCTTGGTTTATTACTGCATTAAAAACTCACGTCACTCAAAGAGAAGGAATATGCTTAATTTATGATCACATGTAAATAAATGGTGTCAGAAGAGATGTTGCTAATGGATGGAACTATCGTTATTGTCTCGCATACGTGGCTCGTAATTTTAATGAGAAATACAAGAACAAAGTCTTAGCGACATGGCTTATCAAGCCAGATGTCAACATCAACCACGAAAGTGCGAATGGTGTATGGAAGAGTTAAAGATTGAATGACAAATGTGTTGGATTGCGGTAAAAATGGACACTAAAATGGACCCAAGCATATGATGATTGGTTTTCGATACGCTGACACAACAAACATTGCTGAATGTGCATAAACGGGTGGTATTGAAAGGGGCTAGATGTTGCCTATCACTGCACTTGTGGAGGACTTTCATCAATGTGTCACATATTTTCAGAAACGCGTAGCAAATAAGATCGACCTGCGTATGGAGATATGTACACTATATATGCCATGACTACAGTCGCAAATTATGAATCAAGGGCTAGTGGGCATTCTATTTTGATCTTCCATCAAGAGAATGAGATGTTTGAGGTGACTACTTCAGCTCATGGGTTCCATATGGATAAAGGAAAAAATAAGCAAATTGTTAATCTCAAAGATAACAAATATAGTTGTAATAAGTGGCAATCATGGCATCCGGGCTTGTTCCCTTGGCGATAACTGCTTCATTTGTGCTCATCACGAGGATTGATAGTTAGCGATATGTTGGCCAGAATACTTTTCTTATGGATGCATATGCAAGATGTTATGCTCAGTTTTCCAGTCAGCATTCCACGTAAATCATATTGAATGAGGAGCCAAACTTCCTATTCTTCATCAAATCCAACTTACTTTTACGAGAGAAAGGAATGACCAGATCATGAGGATAAGAAATGGGAAATGGTTGGAAGGAACCAGCGTCGAGTGGGTATGGAATATGCAAACAAGAGGGACATGTAGCCTTAAGTGTCTGAAAATTGAAGGACACTCCTGCAGAATGTTGAATGAGTTGTTTTTAGAATGTTTGAACTGATTTTCTTGTTTTGTAATGAGATGTTTCTTTAGACATTTTTATTATCATTTATCCTTGGTTATGATATTTGGTGGTCATTTATGATAATTATATTTTTATTTTAACAAATTATCTTGTTGTTTTGTAATGAATGCTTTTATTCTCTATTTATTTTCTTATTCACATCTTGGTGTTATTGTATATTTTTACATATGGATCCAGGCCCATTAGATACTTATTTCCTCCATTCTCAATCAACACATAGATTATCTTTAATATTTACGGGGTATGATTTAGGAGAGCTTCGATGTCGACGTCGAGAGGCAATCCTTTATCATGCCTTATTACGCATTGAAATGATCGAGGATCATTCCACTTCTCCTACGAGACGGGATTTTTATGGTGTCGTGCGATTAGGATTTATATCACTAGATTGGCACTTGATGACAACATTTGTAGAGATGGAGACTTGAGACACCTTAACATTTCATTGCCTCGGAGAGTGTCTATCCACACTCGAACATTCTTTGTCTTAGTAGGCTTACGATTGATGGAATCTTATCATTGGTCACACACATATGGATTGGAGGCGTGTTGTCATGATTTGCTTGGGGAGTTGCTCTTGGATATAGAGACAAAAGATGGTCGTAGCTTCATCTTAGTGGTTATTGGATAGACCTACCACATTACCGCGGATGGAGTGAGGAGTCAATACGATGCTATTATAGGGCTTATATGTGACTCATTGGTGGATGCCTTTGCGAACAAATTCGAATAGTAAAGTTCATTTGATGTTCTTGCAATTTTTGAAAGACTTCGACACTGTAGGTACCTACAGTTGGGATAGTGCTTGTTTGGCTTGGTTGTATAGAGAGTTATGTCGAGCATCTCATATCGACGCACGTGATATATCTGGTCCACTCATTATATTATAATTGTGGATATGGGATAGATTTCCTTTCATTACCTCATGGCCCATATTGATTTCCACGTGTGGACGTTTACCACAACCTCCATTGTTTACACCGGTATATATAATACTAACCTGACATATATATGCATCAAGCCTAATATGATGTTTAGTTATCTTATTACTTATAACCATTTTTATTTTATTTTTATATTATAGTTTGAGGAGATATAGGTTTTGCACCACAAAGATATTCACTCACGCTTTAGCTCATTACAGGTATCAATTGGATGAAGCTACGATCAAATCGGGTGAAATAATATTCAACTAACCATTTTGTTGTCTTTGTACCCACTACCCGTTTTGTTGTACTCTTTACTTATACCTTTTCGTTTAGTTTTTATTTCTTATAGTTTCTCGTCGGTTTATTTTTCTTTTGATTGTAGATTATACGCGACCATACACAGCATGATATCATGAATAGACTTCAGTGATAATTGCACTTACGGTGCTGACATATGGATGACCATCTCCCCTGCTCATAAGTTTTCACATTTGTAGAGTGGCACTGAAGCCGGAATAGAGTATTGAGATAGTTTGGGATGCGCCAGGGGATTCCAGAGGCTTGTGATACAGAGGCCATCTTTCATCGATATGATCTAAGGGGACGGCAAGAAGATAATTGGATGGATCGACATAGAGAATATATTCAAAGATGGAATTCTCAATGTGGCCATATTGCCAATGCTGAAGCTTTTTCAGAAGAACTTACATATAATGATCCATATATTGTTTGGTATCGTTTGATCACACGTTCTTTGTTACTCTGTGGATCATTTCATCACATATTGGTAATAAAAACAGAATTTTACTTTTTATTACACACCATTTTATACAATTTAGAATAAATATTTAACTTTATTTTTCTTTAATTATGTATAATAACACCTTACGGCAAATATACCATCTAGAACATCCGGATGACCATGACATTAGATGGGTTATGCACCTCTGCATTGCGGTTGTGCGAGAAATGGATGAACTTCCAGGATCCTGGAGCATTGTGAGACAGTTTCCCTCTCGAGATGGGAGGAGCATGAGCGAAGGGAGGGGTTAAAGCGAAGACTGACTGGGAGTAAATATACAAAGAGGGTGAAAAGTGTCTCGAGAGGGGTCTCAGTATGAAACCAGACCATCTTGAAGCCCCGTCACTTAGATCCTGTTCTGATGAGGTGTTGACACATGCATTATTCACCCCACCACCTCGGTGAGTTCTGTCTACTCTTGAAGTACCTCGTAATGCACATCGTCTTCGGAGTTACCATCGATATTGAGGGAGTCGAGTATCTGCCATTACTAACAGTTTAATTATGCCATGTGCGACCAGTAGATCGAGGGCAAGTGAAGCGAGGGCGAGCCGGTGGACGAGGAAGAGAACAAGGCGAGGGATATCGATGCGCGTGAGGTCATAATATATCGAGAATATGCAAGTATATGATGAAGCGACCACGAAGAAAGGTTCGCCGTGTGGCACGCATTAGTGGTTTTATGTATGATTTGGACTTAATGACCTTTGTACTTAGAATCTTTTTGAGACACTTTCTACTAACACATACTTTGGATATTATCATTTTGGACTTTATTATATATTTTGGACATTATCATCGGGTAGTTTATTAAGTTGCATTTATGGTTTACATATTGATGTTGGAAGGACACTTTTGATTTTTTATTTATGAACTGTTGAATCAGGGAAGAAGGTTGTTGGTGCATTTTTAAGGTTATTTATGAAATCGTGGCATCATAATTTTACATTGAAATCCTGTTTTGAAGACACGACTTCAAAATTCTACATTGAAATCGTGTCTTGAAGACATGACTTCTGAATTTTACACTGAAATCGTGTTTTTAAGACACGAGTTCAGAATTTTACATTGAAATCGTGTCTTGAATACCGCGACTGATTTTACAATGAAATCGTGTTTTTAAGACCTTTGACTTCATAATTTTACAGTGAGGAAAGTGTCTTGAATGCGACCCCGAATTTACTTGAAATCGTGTTTGGAAGATACGACTTGAATTTTACTGCGAAATGCGTGTTTTGAAGACATGACTTGAGGAGGAATTTTACATTAATCGTATGCTTGAAAACACGATATCTATGTGGCGCTTCGCTGGCACTAAGTGCCATAGATTCCTAAATATTTATTTTTGTACCTTATTTTAAATAATATTTTTAAAATAATAGTATTATTTTAAAAGCACCACTGACAGTAGCCTTGATCTTGTACATAGTGTCTTGTCACCATTTGGAGTTCTTGTGCATGGACACTGTTGATTCACTATTTGAGGATACTGTTCATGGGCAATGTTAAAAAAAAAAAAAATACAAAAAGCGACCCCAGAAGTTGGGGTGTCGGCGAGGTATCGAGCTTGGGTATACGAGGCTATGAGGGCTCGGGTTTTGGTGTCCATAAGTTTGGGTTTGATACCAGCTTCACAGCTTGGTGTCAGGATTTAGGCACACGCATACCTAGGACTCGATGTGGAACGGGTTTAGATCATGCATCCATTGTGTATTTTGATGACTTGAGTTGTGATGTGTGTGATACATGCATGTTTATGCTTAACACGTGCGATTGAAATGTGTGAAATGAGTGGTTGGCAATCAGTACCACTGAGAAAAAGGATGATGAACGGATCAGTTCATGATGACTAAGTCTATTCGTAGTTAGCATGTGCACTACTAATTATACTGAGGTAAAAATTAAATGACATTGTTGCCATTGACATGTGTAGAAGGCATGTCGAGGGCAAGGACGTAGAGTTCATCCATGAGGTGTTAGCTAACACCGCGATGTTGACCGGTAGGGCCTTTGCTAAAGAAATTTGTAGGAGTGCATTCTTTGCCATTGCACAAGCTAGTCATTTGTGGTATTGGGGGTCAGAATTAACCTACGAGATTCAAGGCCTGACATCCTTCGGCGTTCATAGGGAGGGATCGATCTTTGTGGTATTGGTTAGGCATATTGAGAAGGTATTGGAGGCCACATGGATGGCCACACTCTAATACGACGAATCAGACTAATTGCATTCCGGTGGGGGGTGAATCAGTATGGTGGGGCCCCAGTTAAGACCTCCCAGGGACTTAGAAGCGATGAGTTGAGCGAGTTCGTGAGTTCGGCCACTGCTAGACATGCAAAGGCCCAGTAGTTCCTAGAGGTGAGGCAGGGAACTATGACTGTGATGGAGTACGTGGCTAGATTCACAAAGTTAGCCCGTTTCTTGGCGTACGTGGCCCTGAATATGGCCAAGGTCGAGGAAGATTTGAGAATGGAGCTAAAGTTGTCCCATTGGCGAATTGTGGGACTAGCTATAAGACATGGACTGCATGGTTGAGGCGACCATGGCTATAGAGTGGGAGATAGAGGATGCACGGGGCATCCGGGTTGTGGGTGCTAGGAACAAGAGGAAGGAGTGTCAATCTTCTTCCAGTTCAAGAAAGAAGCGAGGGCTTCTAGTTCACGTGGGTTCCATAGCCATGGCTATTCGGGCCAAGGACAGGCCGGGGCTGATAGTCAAATAGGACAAATGGTATGTTTCCATTACCATTTACTGGACGCCTCAGAAGAGTTGCCGCGAATGAGGATCGGGGTTTGGGAACTGACGCGATCCCCGATCGGGTGTGGGACGAGTAGATATAGTTTGTCCTCCCGTACCTAGTATGGGTCGGAGAGCCGGGCCGGTCCCGGGAGTTTCACTTTAGCACCTCCATTACACGAGAGAGACAGGCGGTCGGAGGGGCTAGATCATTGGCCGAGGTAGAGGACGGGGCCCACAGACAAGGATATCAGGGATTTAGGGGCGTGTCTATGCCATCACACCATCGGCTGAGCTAGTGAAGCAGCCAGTCATACAGGGTACGTTTTTGCTATCTCGCCTATGGGCAAGAGTGTTATTTGATTCTAGTGCATTGCGTTCATTTATCGCCTCATCATGTGTGTGAGAGTTAGGCTTAGAGGTTGAGACTTTGGAGGAGCCCCTGCATGTGAGTTCTCCCCTAGGGATTAGAGCGAGCATAGATATGATATGTCGGGGTTATGAGCTAGAGATCTCAGGGATTCTGCTCATAGTGGACCTGAGGGTCATGGATATGTTGGATTTCGACGTCATCCTTAGGATGGATTGGCTAGCGACATACAGAGTCATCATCGATTATGAAACCTGCGGGAGGGTTCTGACCTACACATGGGATGGTACTCGGGTTTGCGTTTCGGGGGACGAGCACGATGTTTTGCCACCCCAGGCAGGTGTACGATTCGGATAGCCGGAGAGACGGTGGTGGGTTAGGCGTAGTAACACAGCGGAGGGCGAGTGAGAGATTAGACTTGGATCTTTCTCAGGTAGTGTGCGAGTATGAGGATGTTTTTCCGGATGAGCTCGCAGGGATTCTGCTCCAGCGGGAGAGGGATGTAGACTTGCATGTTGAGGTTACCGCCATAACACGTCGGCCGTCTGCATGGGCTCTCATGGGATGGCATCGGTTGAGTTGCGGGGAACTCGGGTCCGAGATCGAGTTGCTAGATAAGGGATTCATTAGGTTGAGCACTTCACTATGGGGCGCTTCGGTTTTGTTTACAAAGAAGAAAGACCGGACCCTTCGACTGTGCATTTATTATCAACAGTTAAACAGGGTTACGATCAAGAATCGATACCCAATGCTGAGGATTGATGGCTTGTTTAATCAGTTAATAGAAGCACGAGTCTACTCTAGCATAGACCTTAGCACTGGTTACCATTAACTAAGGGGTAGGGAGACAGATTTCCCTAAGACAGCGTTCAAGACACGTTATGGGCACTTTGAGTTTACAGTAATGCCCTTTGGATTGACGAATGCGCCATCAGCATTCATGGATCTCATGCATAGGGTATTTCAACCCTATCTATATTAGTTTGTCATAGTCTTCGTGGATGACATTTTGATTTACTCCTAGTTTGAGAGGGAGCATGAGGGTCACTTGAGGATTGTTCTATAGCTGTTGAGAGACCATCAGTTGTGCAATGGTTTGTAAGTGCGAGTTTTGAAACTGCGAGGTGAGATTTTGGGGCACATAATGTCGGCTTAGGGTATCGATGAACCACGAGAAGGTTGAGGCTGTGATGAGTTGGGAGAGGCCAAAGTCAGTATTCAAGATAAGCAGTTTCTTGAGATTGGTGGTGCACTGCGGGAGGTTCATCGAGTTTCTTAGGCCAGCAGCGCCTATGATGCGACCGGAAGGAGGTCGAGTTTAAGTGAAGTGACTTTGTCTGAGAAGGCATTGAAGTTGAAGAGAGGGGCTTACTTCAGCTCCACAATGCGATAGTCGAGAGAGGACAGGGGTACACAGTGTATTATGATGCCTCGAAGGCCGAACTGGGATGTGTTTTGATGTAGTCTGGGAGAGTGGTAGCTTATGGTTCCTGCCAGTTGAAGAATCATGAGCAAAATTACCCCACACACGACATGGAGTTGGCAACCGTAGTCTTCGCCTTGAAGATTTGGCGCCACTATTTGTATGACGAGCGATGCAAGGATGTACTCATACCTACAAAAGTCTTAAGTATATACCTTGACGGGACCTGATATGAGCAGCGCAAATGGATGGAATTCTGAAGGTTATGACTTCACTTGCATTACCATCCCTAGTAAGGGAAAATTTGGTGGCTGATGCACTCGGTCGGAAGTCGCAGAGGGGTGGTGGCCCCAGCATAACTTCGGGAGTGACGGATGCTGAGCGTGGGACGGAGTTTGGGCTATAGTATAGCGGCGAAGCTTAATGTACATTAGAGTTTGGTGCTACATCGTTCTGATGACGAGTGATTGAGTCTCGGGGGACGGAGGCGTAGAGATAATGTCCATCGGGGGCCAGAAGTGCGATGGGTACAAGTGGCGAGGCTAGATCATCCACACGAGATGGTAGTCTTGATTATGGGACGGGTAGTGGTTCCCCAGTTGGCCAGTCACGAGAGAGGAAGTCATAGAGGGGTTTCTTTGCTCTGATTTCTTTGTGTATCCAGGTGGCACGAAGATGTACCATGATCTTCGTTGCCAGTACTACTGGAGAGGGATGAAGAGACACGTAAGGGACTTTGTTCGACGTGTCTTGCGATGTCGACAAGTCAGGTCGTTATCGAGGAAGCGGCATGGCTACTCCGGCCATTGGAGGTGGGCGGCGGAAGTCTTGGCACGTCGGTGGATTTTGTGATCCACTGCCATGGACACCATGGGGCATGATGCGGTATGGGTGATGGTGGGCCGGCTCACCGAAACTGACACATTTTCTAGTATACGAATGACCTTCCCCTGCCCAGGCGTGATTTGTATATTCGAGATCTTAAGGCACATGGAGTATCAGTATCCATAGTGTCGGATAGAGACCCGAGGTTTACAGCATTCTTTTGGAAGAGCTTCCAAAAAGTCCATGGGGAGCATTTGACTATGAGCACTGCATTTCATCCACAGATAGATAGTCGATCTGAGAGGACCATATAGATCTTAGAGGGTGCGTCTGCATGAGCAAGCGTCACGGATCACATAGGGTAGATGGGAAAACACCCTTGCCAGATCGCCTACAACAGTCATGAGGAGTATCACAGATGGCACCACATGAGGCATTGTACGGGAGACCGTCGCAGATCCGCGGAATTTAGACGGTGGGATGAGGCTACATCCTTTGGTCGATGCGATTAGAGACGCAGCCGAGAAGGTGAAGCGATCTGACAAGCGTCTTTCACGGCTTAGATCGTAGAAGGCTACGATAAGCGTCGACCCTTAGAGTTTAAGGTTGGTGATCACGTCTTCTTGAAGGTGACGCCTAAGAGTGGTCGGGTTAAATGACAAGGAAAGGCGTCGTCGTTCATTGGACCTTCGAGATACTTTCGAGAGGGTGGAGCTAGCATCAGGTTGGCATTGCCGCTTGGCATGTCGGTGTCCATGGTATTCCAATGTCTCCATGCTGCGGAAGTATACTCGGATCCGACTCATGTAGTGGATTGGGGAGAGATTGAGTTAGCTGGAAATGGGACCTTAGGGAGGGACCGATTGCATCATGAGATAGCTAGGATCGATTTTGAGGCAGCAGGCGGAGTGAAGACTGAGTGAAATCTTTGGCAACACCGTAGGTGGAGGAGGCAATGTTAGAGCATGAGGACACGATGCGGACTGCCTATCCCTTCTTGTTTAGGGATGAAGGTACGTGGTTTAGTTGTTTAATGCTTAGATGACTAGTTGCATGCATGACATAGTGCACATTGCATATGCATGTGACTTGATGCGATTGTGTGGAATTTCGGGACGAAATTCTTTTAAGGGGGGAGGAATGTGAAACCCCGGAAAATCAAAATTTTCTAAGGAAGAGAAAGACGGTAAATTTCGGTTAAAAATATAGAATTTTTCTAGATCTCGGATGACAAAAAAAACTTCACTGTTGAAATTGTCTCGCGAAATATAGCTACCACGTCATATTTCGTTGAATTCTGAGACAGTCGAAATTTCACGCCTTTCGAGGCAACGGGGGTAGTGCGGGACACTTGACATGTGTGAGTGGCTCATAACGCCCCACATGTCAAGTGTGAGATGAGTCATACAATGAGATCAAGTGGGCCATCGGAGACATGTGGCATCATGTCATTGGAGAGAAATCCAAGTGAATGGATAAGTGGATAGGGGTAATCCAAGCCAACCAATGATAGGTTGACATGTGGCAAGTGAGAGGACATCTCACTTGACCCAAACTTGACCAAATCGGTTGGGAGAGAAGAGGAAGGAAAAAGAAAGGAGAGCTTTGGGAAGGCTCTACATTCTCTACTCTAAATTTTGGTGTCGGACCAACGATTCTCGAGAGGAGGCGAGGAAAGTGCTTCCCCTCATGAGAGCTACCTGAAAGTAGAGGCTGGGTTGTGGGTTTCGACGAACTCAAAGAGATAGGGGTTTTATCTACTTGGTTTAATCTTTGTTAAGGAAGCCATCTAATAGTTGAGGATGTTACGGGGCCTAAATGGTCGTTCATTCGATTCAAAAATTGGGACGAGGTGGTGAAATCACCAGAGTCGTCCTTGTGATCATGAGGCGAGTGTTGGGCCTTTTCATTGTGACTTTGTGTCTTGTTTGTGTTATTCTTTGTGAATGACCCAACATGTTGTTCGGTGTGTAATTTTGTTAATATATGCATGCGATATGTGCTGTGTTTAGTTGAAATGGCATGTTGCATTCATATGCCTTTGGGGCACCTAGAATGATAGGAGTGAGTGCATGACATGATTATATCGGAGGGTTGTCAGATAATTAATTATCGAAGTATGTCCACTAAGTAATAATGGATGGTGAGTCAAAATTCGTAATCTGGGATGCCCGATGGTGTGTCGGAGGGTTATCCAAAATGAGTCCTCAGATGTCCTTTATTTATATCGAAGGGTTATCCACAGATGAAAACAAATATCTTTGTTTCAAAAATGGCTTTTCATACATGGCAAATGCATGTGTGAGGGATTCAGTAAGGACTCAAGGCATGGGACGGGGCATGTAGATATTCATCTAGAAGTGTGCATCATTTTACTTGAATGTGTGTGGTTGTCATTGCATGAGAACTTAGGTGGGGTAACCCATGTAAGAAAATTCAACTATTAGGCATTGCTCACCCCGTCGTGTGATTAACAATTTCAAGTCACGAAGGTACACCGGGATGAGACGCATTTGAGGCCTTAGAGGCAAAGAGATGGCTAGATTTGGCCTCATTTCTGTATTTTGTAAAACTTTGGGTTGAAGACCCAGTTTTTGTCATTTGTAATTAAAGACAAATTGTAATTGAACTCCTTTTTGTATAATGAATACATTTTGTTGAGTTTTCCAGGTTCCAGTAGCCTTTGTAGCAATAAGGAAATTTTATGTTTGTTTTACAGTATGTAAAACAGGGAGAAAAGGATGTAGGGACCAAATGGGGTGGGCTGCGCCATTTCAGGCTTTGGGTCGGTGCGAAGTGGTGTCGCGACGGGAAGGCGTGGTGTGCGTAACGGCGCGCATGGCGCCGCAACGAGGCTGCGTGCGCCGCGCCGCGATACGCAAGTGTGCTTTGCGACCTAGTCTTGGTTACCGCGACGGAAGAACTCTTTCACGATAGGAGTCTTTGAATTTCATGTCGCGACAGGGAAAGTGATGTCGCAACAAGGTGCCCAAGCAAGCGGGAGAGTTCAGGTCGCAACCGAGAAGATTCCCTTTATTTACGGTGAGCGCGGGTGGCTCGCATCCGGCGGCGGAGCTGCGTGTCTGACGAGTGCTGCAAGCAGATGGGGACTGAAGTCTATCGTGACAGAGACTCTATGTCGTGACAGAGGTGGTTGTTGGGCTATCGCGACCTGGATTTTGGTGTCACGACAAGGTCGACTAATGGGCGTTGTCGCGTAACACGCGCTAGCGCCGCAGCAGCCTGTAGCGATGCACGTGGCTGGCGCGTAGTGTGCACGACACCACACCCAGTGCATGCGACAATGTGCGTAATGTGCATGCACCTTGTTTGAAATTCTGTGCATGGACAGACACATTGGGACAGTTGAGACAGCGTTGTGGACGTTGAGGGGACGATCATAAAATGGTACAAAATGACCCCGAGGTTTTGGGCGTCTCTTAATTCTATTTAAACTATATATAGTTTTTTGGTTCTTAAATTCAATTTAAATAAGGCTATTATGTTTCTTATTTTGTTTTAGAAACTCGAATTCTTGACAAATAAAAGTTTCCTTATCAATTAAAGACTTTCTAATATTACATACTCTTTAAACAATTCTTTGATATTAATCCATTTCATGATTTAATGCAATTTACTACATTTAAATATACTTATTCTTTATTCTCTGTTTGTATACTAAAATTTCTTGAATTATTCTTGTCACAATAATTTAATTGTTACATGCGAAAATTCTCATACGACGGTACATAGAAAAACAATGGAAACAAAGTGGAAGAAATGTGTGTCTTTTCTCATTGTTATAATGGCTTTTTTATGTTGTGCCCTAGGTTTGCTCCATCTGTCTTTATCTGTTTTGTTGCAAATTATGTGATGCTTTTCTTTAGAAGTGTTTACAAAGTTCAATTGAATTTATTGGATATGATTGCATTTTTACTTTAGATGTCATTATTTTTAATATTTGGATATAGAGGTTGAAAAAAAAAATATCAATCTTGAAAGTTGAGTTTAGGTAGAAGTTCTGACCCGTTTCAAAGCTGACTTGGTTTGATGAAACCCGACCAGCCCATTTCTAGAAGGGTGGACCCATGGGCAGCTCGTTTTAGGCATGGCGGGCGACTGGCTGCAGAGTGCCTGGGGTTGCCACTTATCTATGTGATTTTTAAAAAAGTACATAATGTAATTCTATTTATAATATATATTTTGTTAAAACTTTATTATATAAGTCAAATAAAGGTACAATTTAGTTGGTGCATTAAATTTTAATCTAAATGAAAAAGTTAAAATAAAAAAAAATATATATAGTCTTAATTCTTAGGCATGTTTGCCCGTCCTAGGCCTGTTAGACTCACCTAATAGAAGGCCCGTGGGTTAGGTTGCAAGCCTCAATAAAATGTAAAGCCCGACCAATCCTAGCCCGTTGATTGATCAACGAGTCGATTAGCTTGACTTGATTCACAAGCCTCATTTCTCATGGTCGGGTAGCCCGACCTGGCCCGTTGGAGACCCCTAATCTTAGTGATCATTGATTAAAAATTGTTAATAATATAGTACTATTTATGATATGTATATATAGTCATAGTTTATGTTGAACATTAATATTGCACTGACACACACACACACACACACACACACACACACACATATATATATATATATATATATATATATATATATATATATATCTATATACCTACTCACTCTATATATATATATTGAAATAATTCAATAATTTCGGTTAACAACAAAGTGGTTGGTCAAGTATTTGCAACGGGGCCGGTGTCTTTCGAGTAGATGATTGTTGAGATGTGGTGGAAAATGTTGGAACTATTGCACTCTCGTTGTACCAAGAGGAGGTGTAGCAGCCCCAATACCACTATAATTTTATGGCCAATTTTATTATATATTCTTGGTATGAATTGAGCCAAACTTGGGTTTTCGAGGAAAAGCGATAAATTGTCAAATTGTGAAAAATTGAAATGAATATGTGAGCATAGATTAAATATTATATGCTAAAATGAGAAGATGATTGAACACAGGAAATAAACCAGTGAAAAGATGAATTGAAAACTTGTAAAATGCGGACCTAAGGGTCAAATGATAGCTTAAATGCTAATGTGAAATAAATGATAAATGAAAGTGAAATGAAAACCAATAAGTGAAAAAAATTCCAAAAATGAGAAATGGATTTATTGAAGTGCTAAACATGGCCTTATAGTGGATAAGTGGTATTAGACCACATTTGGTCATAGAAACCTCCCACAAGTGCCAAAAACATTTTGGAGACAAAGAGAGAGGAGCTAGAGGTTTTGAGGGGCGTATTTGGGGTGGTGTGAATCCTCCATGTTTATCTGAATCTTGAAAAGGAGGAAGAAGGAAGCTGGGGCTTCAAGTGCATAGTATTTCAGGTATTACCCTGGAAACCCTAGATTACTTTAAATGATATTTGGATTAGAAAAACCTAATCCATCCATGGTTTTAACTCATGGTTGGTTTAGGATGATATTAAATACCTTTAGGAGGATGGTTTTTTCCATAATTTGTTTTGAGTTTTGGGTAATTTTTGGAGAAGAATCGAAAAAATGAGGGAAAATGGGGTCACGGGCAAAATGGGCCGCCGTAGCGTGAAGGCACCCTCACCGCCCAGTGAAGTCCTTCCTATGATAAAGGGAGCTTCCTCACTGCGGTGGCCAGGAGATAAGGCCACGGGTTGTTGTGAGCGTGGGGCGTGCTCTGGCCGCGACGACCGGCATTGCGACATAGCGGTGCTGCGGCGCGCGAGACAGCGGTCATCTTGATCAAATTTCTGATTTTGATTTCGAAAGTCTAGCATTCGTGCATTGATTGTTTAGGAAACCTGATAAATGATCAATGGGGGTTCAAATAAGAATGAAACTAAGTGAAAAACGTACCGTACCTCGCTACCTCGAAAATGAAGCTGTACTTCTCGGAGGACTAGTCTTGAGGAGCGATTAGTGTAACCTAAGGCAGTTAATGAAAGTGTCGACATTCAATAAATGTACATAACTAATTGTTTATCCAAGAATTGTATTGTTATTATTGCAGGAAGGTGAGGATCACTAACCTGGGCCAGAGATTGAAGTAATTAAATAGAAAAGATATATTGGTTTGTTCTATCTTCTCACATTCTCGTTTCAATATTTGAAATGCTTTGTTCTAAATACATAAGAAAAGCATATTGATTTGTTTAAGTGATTTGAGGCAAATGATTGTGAAATGTTTGCATATGAAAATTAGCGGTGTGAAAATGAAGCTATTTACCTGATGTCCATAGTGTATTGTGATACGCTATAAATGTTTGGCGTATGAATGTTGGCCGTTAAATTAGCATAAATGATAGATTGATATACCCGATAAGGGGTGAATTAGCGTGCTGCGAACAATGTGATGGCTCGATGGTATTCCGGCGGGATTATGTGGTGAGTGATTCACTAATTGATTTTTAATAACGGTGTGGCCAATGGGACGGTGTCGGTAGTGTTCACTAATTGATTTTTAATAACCGGTCGGCCGACCAGCCCAGGCATCTTGTGTTAAAAAACCGTGTTTATAGGCTGCGGCCCAGCGGAATTGTGCAGTGATCTTAGATATCACACTGTACCAAAAACGCAGGTTCGTTCGACAAGAGCGAGGCCCGAATTGATTTGATATTGTTGACATATTATTAATATTGAAAAACATGATTTATAAGTGAAATGAAAACCGCATTGTGAAATGCATGATTTGATTATAAATGATATATTGCATATGAAAGTGTATATTTGGGATAATCAATGAACCATAAATGATTGAATATGAAATAAGTATATGTATTGTATTAACATTGATCATCAAAAAAGATTTGAAAGTTTGTTTAGCAAAACTTCATGATTTGACTTAACTGAACCTGAAGAATGGAATTGTATAGAACCACTAAGCATGAAAATGCTTAGCGTATTGTTTTTATCAAATGCGTGGAGTGCCAGAGTGATTGATAACGAGGTGAAAGCGGACCCAGGTCGAGATGCTCGGGTCATTCAAAAGTTCACGGGTATCTTTCGAAATCATATGCATTCACTCATTTTTTTGAACATTGATATTTGTAAAAACAATTTAAATACGAACATCCATTTTTGTAAATCATTTTGAAAGACGATATGCCTTTATAGAAATTGTATATAATGTAATGTTATGGGCCTTTGTAAAATTACGAATTTGTAAATGTTTATGGGCTTGCCTAAGTGAAACCGCTTGCCGAGTAAAGATTTAAGAGCGTAGCACGTTTACGCACATTTTTCATAATGATTTTGATAAAGTGATTGAGTGGTAGCGGGCGTCTGGGGTTTTAGGTCAGGGTTGGTAGAACCGGGGTGCTATAGAGCTTAGTAAAAGGATAGCCATGCATCCTCATGTTTGTCATTGTTATTGTTGATGGTCGTTAGGTAGTATTTTTAGTAACATCAATAATATTAAGAATAATTTCTCTATTTAAATTCTTTGCCACTTGATTGGGGATGGTGTTTATTTTCAGTATTTCTGATTAACATCTCATTGAAACTATGTTAAGAAAAAGACTTAATAATTGTATGAGAGTGAACAAAATATCATATGTGAATATTTTAAAGCATCTAATTTATTTGTTTTAAAGTAAGTTATGTTAATTGTCTTAATAATTGGTGGTTTGTTCAATATCTAGCTTGAAACTTAAACCATACTGGAAAAATCATCAGCTAACGATCAAATCGGTCTGACTGGTTGATCTTGTTTGGTTTTAAAACGTTGCATGGAACTACCCAAAATGACCTTGACATTTTCGCATTTCTACCGTTTAAATACCACCTCTATGAGTTGAAAATTCAGATTTCTCTAAATTTTGCTCTCCTAGTCTTTAGCCATGGTACATGAGTGAGCTTTCTCTCTTTGAAAATAGCCAAGGATTTCATTCTCTATACTAATCTTTAGGCTTTGAAGTACTTTAGTACACATAAGAAAATTAGAAATGATATGCATGTTAGGTGGTTATCTTACACAGATAAATTCCCTTATAAATTTGTCCATAAATCAGGACAACAAAATAAGGTGGCGGATGCATTAAGTAGATGAGTGGCTTTGATAAGAACCTTGAGTTTAAAGATAGTAGGTTTTATGACATTGACGGAATCGTATGTAGACGATGATGACTTCAAAAAGTTTAGGCTACTTATTTGCTTAAACAACCTTGTGATGATTTTAATATACATGATGAGTTTCTCATGAAGAGTAGGCATCTTTGTGTTCCTCGCACTTCTCTTTGTGAGAAGGTCATTAGAGACTTGCATGGTGGTGGTTAGGGTCATCTTGGAAGAGATAAAACCATTGAATCCGTGAAGGGTAGGT
This sequence comes from Tetrastigma voinierianum, assembly GCA_016808115.1. Lineage (NCBI taxonomy): Eukaryota > Viridiplantae > Streptophyta > Magnoliopsida > Vitales > Vitaceae > Tetrastigma > Tetrastigma voinierianum. Next base: position 143,586 of record JAEQBH010002334.1, on the reverse strand, counting down.
ACTATTGGCCTAGATTGAGAAGGGGTGTGACTACTATTGTGTTGAGGTGCTATGTATGTCAAAGGGAGAAGGGTCAAACTCAAAACACGGGGGTTATGCATGCCATAACCCGTTCCTAATGCTATATAGGAGTATCTTTGTATGGACTTCTTATTGGGTTTGCCACGAAATCAACGAGGCATAGATTCTGTGTTTGTTGTGGTTGACAGGTTTTCTAAGATGACGCATTTCTTACCATGTAAGAAGACTATAGATGCTTTTTCTACAACCAAATTATTATGTAGGGAGGTTGTGAGGTTGCATGAAGTGCCAAAAACCATTACATCTAATCTGGACATTAAGTTCCTTAATCAATTTTGGATGACTCTTTGGAGGCTATTTGACTTGTCATTGAACTTCAGTAGTACAACATATTCGCAAATAGATGGATAGTTAGAAGTTGTAATAAAACTTTGGGTAATCTTATTCGGGGTATTTGTATGGATAGACCAAAGCGATGAAATTTTGCTATAACCTGGCGTGGTTGCCTATAACAGCGTCGTTCATGGTCATGACAAGTGAATCCATTTTCCATTGTATATGTGAAGTTTCTTAATCATGCTTTAGATTTGGTGAATATTCCAAAGGTCCCTAGTCTTAGTGTAGCAGCTGGTGATTTGGAAAAGCAAGTTTAAGAGGTGTAAGCAGATGTCAAGAACAAGTTAGAGAAGGCTAATAATTCAAAGTACAAGATGGTGGCAAATGGGCATAGACGGTTCAAGTCGTTTGATGTTGGTGATGAGGTGATGGTTTTCATTAGCAAGGCTCGAATGCAAGGTAATTGATCAGGCTTCAACAAAGAAAGTATGGATCTGCAGTTGTTAAGGAGTAATGACAATGCTTATGTGGTTGACATAAGTGGATAAGAATTTCAAAGACCTCAAATGTTCCTTTCGTCTTATCTTATTGACGGATATGAATCTTGGATATCCAATGAAACTTCGGGACAAGTTCTTACATGAAGTGGGAGGTGGCGAGTGAGGCATTAGATCCGTCAATTAAAATTCTTATTTTGGTTGTTTTAAGATACTATCTTTATTTTTAGGATATAATTTTATTTCCCATTATTGGTTTGAGAATTTTATTTTCTTTCCTATTATTATTTTGGAATATTATTTTATTTCCTATTGTACCCATATTATGCCTAGGGTATAAATATATGCTTTAGGGGTTGTTTCAAGGACTTTCATCAATTTTATCAATTTATCAAAAAATTCAAACCTTTTGCTTTACTTTGTTCTCTAGATTGAGAATTAGTCTTTGGATTGATTTATTCTTGTTGATCAATCATGTATTAATCAATCGTGCTACACGCTGCATCAAAAAACCTATTGACTGTATCATATTATCACAAGTTATGTCATTGTTGGATGCACAAGAGTAAGATATCACTGGTGGTATGCTTTTGCATAGTAGAGATAAGAAAAATCAAATTAGTTTATAATAAAGTAATTTAAATACTTACTATGTGTTAGATTAATTTATTAATCTATGGGCTAAAAAACATAATCATAATCTGATTTTAATTATAATTTTGTGCATGTTAGTATGGTATTATAGGATGGTTTAATATTAGCGGCTATGGGCTATGGTTACATCTTACTCGCTTTGCTTTGGTAAGCTGTTTAATTTAAAGCGATTGACTAAAGCGATTGTTCTCTTTAATGCTCTATATATATGAAAATAGAGCCTCGGGGTGAATAAGGGTTTTGCAGAACAAACTTTGGGGAGAAGGAAGATCCATCTTCAGCCCTAACCTTTGATCGTCCTTTGCGATTTAGGAGACAAATGGCGTATTATGATTACGGATCAAAAATGCAGGGTATGTTATATACTAGTATGAATTGATATACTTCATTGTTTCAATAAAGTTATTATTTTGTAATGTATTTATTGGGTCATTTGATTATTGATCAATTGTTCTTGGGATCAATGAATATTCTTGGTTTTTACAAAATAAATTAGCAATTAGTATTAGATCCACTTTAATTGGCATTGAAGCTATCAAATTTGTTTTTCTATATTTTTTAGGTTTTGTTTGTTTTTTTATTGCTGGTTTGAAAATCATGAGAATTGATATGTATTTGATTTTTCGAAATCATGGCATTGAATTAAAGAAAAAAAAGGAAGTTTTTTTTTGTCTGTTCCAGTAACGTCACAATTCATGAAACCAAAGAAAAAGGGATTTCCTTTTTTTTATATGTTTAATTCATTAATGTGAATTGCAATAAAAAAAAAGGGTTGTCAGATTATTTTTGGGTGTGTGGTTTCATATTTTTTTGGGCCTTACGGAGAATCTTAGTTATTATAAAAAAATTTAAAAGGTAAAAGAACATAAATAAATAATAATAAAAAATCTATATGTGTATTGTAATTATTAAACAGTAATAATTTTGCTAGGGATAAAGACAATCAAATATGGTCGACCAACATGGAGAAACACGAGAAGTGGGGTTTTTGGTAGAATCTCATCTTGCTGTCTTGTTTTCCTTTTGCAACTCCAATAATTACCCAGATTCATTAAAATAAATAAATGGTAATACGTTTCATGAAATTTTTTTTTATTGACATGAACGATATTCACAAGAATAAAATACATGGTCATTAGATTTCATTCATGTATTTATTTTATTATTTGTTCGTTCGAGTGACACTATTCCAGCCAAGAAAACTTGATAAGTTTTCATTTGGAAATCAATCATCCTTTTATTATTAACTTTTTAATTGGTTTATGAAATTCTCATGAAAAAGGAAGCTATGTTTTCCTTTTTGGGTTTTCTAGGCAAACAAAATGAGGAAAGATTGATTTTTTTTTAAGGAAACTACGTGCTATTTTCCTCTTCCTCCATTATCAAATTAAGCACAATTTTGTTTTTTAGAATCTTACCTTTACTTAAGTTTCTTTTTCTTAAATAGAATGGTATGATTTATCAAAATTGAATTATTACCCAATTTTGCAATCTTTTCACTAATTTTCACATATTGCTTTAGCAATTTATGTTTGTACTTTTTGTAATTATTTATAGCATCATATTGTGAATGAGATTGAATGTGACACCCCAAAACCCGAGGGTCCGCAATCGTCAACCCGTGGAATATCAAGGGTATCGGGTGGCCCTATACCACAACCTGGAATCCCATTCAAAGAGATCCAATCACAAGTATACAGTGATCACGTCGAGTCCACTTATCCCACATATACATGCACGACTATTTTAGTAATAGTCCCATAAGAATTTAATTACAATTCTTTTTATACAAAAATACATGCTAGAACTAGTTCGTTCCTAGCATCTTTACAAAAATGGTTACAAAGCCACAACCCGACTTTCTTCACTACGGCCTCAAGTGAGCGCCATCTGCCGGTGTACTCCATGTACCTGAAATGGGGGTCCCATAAAGGGTGAGCTACGCCCAGTAGAGAATAATTATGTGAAAACCTGGGTAAAGTGAAATGATAGATTACCGTTACAAAGATAACCGCAAGCCCCGAATTACTCTCTAGATTCGATGATTCAAGATGCATGATATCGTGGCACTATGACACGGCTACGTGGCACCAGAACAAGTAATACTTTAAGACATGAAAAGCAAAGTGTCATATTCTCATCATGCATGAATTAAGTGGGGGGAAAGTGGCATGAGAAACACATGGCATGGTGATTGCCATGTGTTAATATGAATGAAGAAAGGTGTTCTTCACCTAGACCAAAATGAGTTCAATGGGGGGAATGAGAAAAGGAACATAAAAGATAGAAAGAAGAGAAAGAAAATAGGAAAAAAAATAGAAAGAAAAAGAAAGGAAAAGGGGAGGAAGGAGGTCCAAATTTTCTATCGGGTCTCCAAAGTGAGCTCAACAAGAGGTTCGATATGTCGTGAAGTGAGCTAGTCTCATACCCAAGAGGTAGGGTTCCCTTCCTACCTCGGGGTTATTCTTTATCTAAGGGTCATTCAATGGCCATGAGGTATAGCCCTAACTGTGGGGCTGGTTCAAGAACAATTTTGATCAAACTGTTGATAATTTAAGGACCAGTTTTTGGGTCCTTTCTATTTCCAAAACTACAGTTTTGGAACAGGCTGTGTTTGTTGGAAAATATGGGATTTGAGTGTGATCATTTTATGGCATGTCATTGATGGATAGGAATGGCATGCTGAATTGTATATGTTGTTTTTGGGTCTGAACATGAAGATCTAGTTTGTGTGTTGGTGCTTGATTGAATGACATGTAGGTTATGTGAAAATCATGTTGATATATGCTTACTTGATGTATTAACATGGGTTATATGATGGATGTGAATTATATGCAATAGATATAATTATCCATGATTTATAAATGTTGCATGTAGCTCTCATTATGCATGTAACATGAAATAATATGCAGTGGCATTTCTGCATTGCATATGCACGGGGACCTTGCGTGAAACATGTGTGAGTGTATGGCATGAATTAACACTGTCTTTGGTGTTTAATGGTGGCTCGTTTGCTGGGACAACGTCTGAGTCGCATTTCCGCGACTATATGTCGGGTAGTAAATAAGAAGGGATAAACACTCTCTCGTGGAAAGCCCGCATCTTGGTTAGACATATGTATCTACGGTGAAAGCCCAAGGAAAGTGTTGAAGGTGCACTGCCATTACTGAGACTCGGAAAGTTTTTATCACAAAGACAATTCCGAGCTCATTACAAATCGGGCCATCGTGAGGTTGTCCAATGAGTTGAATTATAAAAAATAAAATCTGTTTTGCACGTCGGGCCATACATTGAATATGCATGCGAGTGGAGTCATTGAGGGCTCGGGATATTGGCATGACATGTAAACATTTATGTAGAAATGTATATGTTTTTACTTCAATGTGTTTATGAATGTTAAATCATGGTACTGTATGTGGCACTTAGGTAGGAGTAAATTCCCTTGGTCTGAGAATTCCTTTATCGAAAGCATTGCTCACCGTCAGAGAAAATGATTTTAGGTACTAGAGGTACACCAGGAGATGGAACTCATCTAAGACCTTAGTAATATAGAAGGTCGGATTATGGCTTTATTATGTATTTTGTAAAATTCTGGACAATTTATCCTGTTTCTGTTTATGTAAGAGAAAAAAGTTGTAATGAAACTCATTTTGATTTGTTCAACACAGTTTGGAAAGTTTTTCCCATTTTATGTTGCCTGTATTATACAAAGGCTACTGTATTGAAATTATTGTGTTTTGGAAAAGAGTTGGAGGTGTAGGAAATGTTAGAAAGACTACTGCATGGTTGAGCAGGTTTTAGGTTGCAACAAGGGTTCCTGGTCTCGACAGAGCTTTTCTAGTTCTCGTGGTCGCGATTATGGTCCGTGCTTTGTTGGTCATTTATGTCATACATAGTCTTCCATGTCAGCATGTGATTGTGACCGCCGTGACAATGTCGCGGATAGAGCTTCTGTCACGACCGGTGAGACTCGTCACGCATAAGAGGTCGTGTTGTAACTTTCATGTTGCAACGAGTTTGGTCTTGGTAGAGGATTTCTAGGTCGCGACAGAACTTTCTTTGTCACGATAGAGAATCTCGGAGAATGAGGGTTTCCATGTCACGACATAAGTTTTATGTCGACGCAGGCCGGGCTGGGCACCAAGCGACCTTATGTTATGGCAAGAGTTTTCTGAGTTATGTCACGGCTACGTATTTTTATGTTGGCGGCAGATTTCATACAAAGGGTTAAAAAAAAAAAAAGGACTCAGGATTTGGGGCTTTACAAAGATGGTATCAGAGCTCTAGTTTATAACACTAAGAGTCAATGTCGGATACTAAATCAGATAGTCAAGATTAGGAAATTAGGTATACGATTACCTAGGACTCGATGAGCACGGGTTTAGATCATGCATTCATTGTGCATTATGACGAATTATTATGTGTTAGATACTGCATGATATTGTGTTATATATGATTAGTCTTAAACTCATCTATTTTTAATCCATTTTTCTGGCTTATTTTTAGTATATTCAGATATGTTTTAATGCCAAATTAAGGATTATTCACCAACTTTGTTTTTTGTAGGTTTTAATTTAAAAAGGAGAAAATTTAAGCAAGAAAGAAGAGAAAAAGAGCAGCAGACTATGTCGCGACAGAGTTCTGTGTGTCGTGAAAACGTTCAAGCAAATGGCTAAGGAAATTTGTCACGATAATATTTCTTCTATCGCAACACAAAGGACTGAATATAGAAGAAGAGCTATGTCGCGATAAATGGCAGCGTGTCGCGACAAAAAATGAGAAGAATGTAACAAGTCAGCTGAAACAAAGAGAGATGATGTTGCGACAAGGTTTGTCAGCTGGATGTCAACACCAAGATGAACTTGTCACGACATAAAAGCCCCTATCACGACACTAGAAATAGGAAGAAAGCAAAGATTCTGTCGCGACAAGGTATCTTATGTCGCGACAAGAAATTAAAGAGCAATATAGGAAGAATACTACGACGGATCAGTTTATGTTGCGACACAAAGAAAAATAGAAGGCAGAATCTATGTCGCGACATAAAATCTCCTATCGTGACACTGATTATTGCAACTTGGAAAATCCCGTCGAGACATATGAGTTGAAGTTATGTCGCGACAGCAATGACGCCACACTAAAAGACAAGGCTTCGTCCCGAAGAGAAATAAAGTCACGATATGATTTACTCTAGAGAATTGACCTGGTTGCAACAAAAGAGTTCAATGTTGCGACATATTTCAAGCTGAAGAGAAGTTTTTATGTCACGACAGAGATATTAAGGTTGCGACACAGAAATAAGCTGAACACAATAAACAAGGTCGTGACATACTTTTCCATCTCACAACAAAAATTCCAACACAAGGAAGAGAAGTTTTGTTGCGACACAACAGAACTGGGTCGCGACACAAAGATGAGCTGAAGGATAAAAGTCTTGTCACAACATGAAAACTAGGTCGCGCTAGAAAACATATACAACACCAATAGACTATGTCGCAACATAAAAATGAAGCTGCAACAAGAAATCAAATTATGTACAGACAAAACTCTGTCGCGACAGACTTTCCTGGTCGCGACAGGAATGCTGACAATACAAGAAACATTGTTGCAACAAGAACCAACAAAAATGCTGTTGCGACATAGAAACTAGGCCGCGACACAATTTTGAAGAAGCTGCACATAAACAATGTCGCAACATAATTGTTCAAGTAAACACACATGAGAATGTCACGACATAGAATGGACAGGACGATAGACCTTGCAGGGTAAAGTGTTAAAAGAGCTAAAGAAAGATCTGTCACGATAGAGGAAACTTTGTCAAAGGAGTAGAGTAAACATACCAAGAAACAAATTATTGTCGCGGATGTATCGCCGCATGCCGCAATAGAGACCGCAACAAAGAATTAAACTCGTTGCGACAACACTTTCGTAGCGAACACTAAGAATGCAATATGGGCTTAATTTGGGGATCCACAATGTGAAGTCTCGACTTAGGGCCCAAACTTTGGGGCTTTATAACAGAAACATTTCGAGGAAAGCGAAAGGGCCAATGATGGAAACTAGAGCATCTATGTGAGCCGAGGACTTATCAGATATATTTTTCTTTTAATTTTCCTTTATTTTCTTTTCGTCGATTAGAATTAGTGTAAGATTTCAATTTGTTTACTGGACTCGAAACAGTGAATTGTTCAGAAGTTTCGAAGTTGAGCTATTTTGTTGAAGATCAATTCCGATTACTGTTTGAATCTAATGAAGTCCAGAGAAAAGTTGAAATTTATTTCTTTCAGGTGATTACAATTGCATTGGAAATTTCCTGATCAGTATTTCAGTGTTTACTGCAATTCAGTTTTCTAGAAACCCAACTTCCGTTGGGAAAGATCTGATGTTAGTTATGGTCTTTCCTGCAAAAGTAGAAAGAGATTTCTTAGATTGAGACTTTCGAATATATTTGAATGGTGTTATGAATAAAGTGAATTGTTCTAATATTAGATCGGCACAGCCGAGCTCCAAGAGGCCCTCTTAGTGACACAGAGTTGGAGATTCCTAAGAGCATGGATGCATCACTTAGGGGTATGCTAGACTATTATTGAAGAACTAATGAGCCCTAAAAGATTACTTAGATAAATAATCAACTTACTCATGGTTTGAGAATTAGTTGAGGGATATGTCAATTTAATCAATTAGAGATTTCTCCTTGGTCTTAAGGAATGATCTTTGATCCTGTGTTAGCTTAGATCTAATAAAGGAAAGAGAGAACTTTTTAAGATCTCGTGAGAGACATCATTCATCTTGCATGCATTCTAGAAATTTGGCCTGGTCGGAAGTAAGAAATCGGGCAAACATAAGAAATGGGTATGAAGTATTGGAAAAGAAAATACCCAAATCTTATAGAGAAAACTGACACAAGTAATTGGTTAGATACATGTTTAAATGAATCCTGACTCTCTCTAATCAGTGAAATGTATGGTTAAGGGAGAAATCCAAACTATACTACCTTGCCTCTTTGACATTTTCAGATTCCAATTCATGAAAGAATAAAATTATATTATGTTGCAAGATTTGATAATTTCACAGCAGTGAAATCCCAGTGTCTACTTCAAGCAATAATCTGGTTCAGTTCAGTTTAGGTCTATAATTTTAAATTTCCCTTTTATTATAGATGTAGAAATTTAAATAGTAGAATTGTAGTTAGGTTACTGAAAATTCTATGAAATGGAAGTTCAAATAGTGTGGAACTTAAGTAGTTAGGGTAGTTGAAGCTTTAAATTCTTTTTTATCTCTGTGGGAATGATATCCGGACTTATAGGTCCTCTTTTATTACTTGTACGACCTGTGCACTTGCAGCATTTTGACCAAACTAAATCTTCAATGAATTCAATGAAAAATCATTTTTATTGTGAACATACATGTTCTAATTTTGGTCAACAAGTTTTTGATACCTTTACTAGGGATTAGATAATAGTTCTTTGGTAGTAGTGTCATAAATTTGTATATACATAAATTGGTCAACAAGTTTATTGCCCCATTGCCGAGGATCAAAGGAGTTTAAAAATCAATATTCTAACAAAAGAGAGAAATGCTAATTTGGACATTTTTCTTTGTTTATACAAAAATTTAGAAAAAAAACAAAAACAGTTTTAACAGCAGTGGTTGAATAAGCCACTGATATTTTTGGAAGCCTAAACATATATATTTTTTTTTAATATCACTTACTCTATTTGATCTTAGTGTGTTTCTACTTTCAGGAAGAATTTAAATGCATAGAAGACCAGAAGTAGATCTGCTACCTTCCGATTGTAATTGAGAGAACCCCGTTATCCGATAAGAATCAATAAAGGTAAAATCTAGAAATATGGAAAAATCCAAAGAGAAAGATTACATGTTATTCCGTAAGGTTAAGAGTTAAGGTAGAGACCTCAAAGGCCTAACACTATGGAGGAATTTTTGGAGGCTTATTATCCAAGATGAGGACTCAGCCAGAGACAACCTTCCATTGGAGAAAACAATTTTGAGCTGAAGCCAACTTTGATTACTATGGTGCAACAGCATCAGTTCACATGCCACCGTTTATAAGATCCCAATGAACACCCTGTGAGATTCGTGAGGACGGAAAATACAAATTAAGCCGAATGGGTGAGACCAAACAAATCAAGCTCAACTATTCCCATTTTCATTGAGAGACTTGGCGTTAACATGGTTTGACTCCACTCGCTAGTGGATCACGAACAATTTGGGAAGAACTAGTGGAGGCATACATGAGCAATTTTCCTTCCAAATTATCACTAAGAGAAGAGGAGAAGTATTTGTCTTCAAGCAAAGGGAAGATGAGAGTCTCTACATTGCATGGGAGAGATTCAAAAGATTGCCGACAAGATGTCCTATGCATGGAATAGACCTGACCACTCAAATGGATATTTTCTATCATGCCATGAATTATGCCTCCAAGGGTATAATTGATGCATCCTATTGTGGAGCTTTTAAAAGAAGAAGTGTAGAGGAGGCAAGGGAATTGTTTGAAGACCTTGCCAAATGCAACTACAAGGCTCTATCTGAAGCTTCAGGGAGCAGCAGTAGGATGAAAGGAAATGGTCTTATTGGGCTTGATAGAATGACAACCATAAAAGCAAAGCTGGATGCAGTGATGAACAAACTGGGGAACAATGAAAAAGAAGGAACACCTATTACGAAGGGGAGGCAGGTTGTGTTAAGAGAAGAAGTGTTGAGAACCCAGTTGAGAAGAGTTCTACTAAGCTGGAGGAGGCCACGTATATGAATTGACAAAGAAGTTATCACTCAAGCCTTGTTCCCAACTCGCAACACACTATACACCAAAGTCAGGAAACCATTAAAACTTTTTCTTTATATGGTGAGGAGCACAAAGAGGCTCCTTGTAATTCCGACGTAATCATTAGCAAGCTATGCTCACCTCTAGGTTCTAAGAACAACAAAGAAAACAGAGGGAAAATAGGGAGAGTATCGTGGTCATAAAAGGACTCAACTTGAAGATCAATGTTTAGCTCATGTCGAAAAATAAAAGAATTTTTAATCTGCATGAAAAGAAATTTTCTAACCTTGACAACTTCCAAGAAAACACAACTATGTTTTAGACAAACACTAATGCCTCTTTGAAGAATTTGGAGGTACAAATAGGCAACTAGCTCTCTGTGCAAAAAAAAGCCTAAGGATTGTATGATAGTAATTCTAAGAAGTGGCAGAGAGTTAGATGAAAGGATAACTGAAAAGAAGGACACTGAGGAAGAGAAACAAACAGAAATAGGAGAGGAACTGGAGCAGCACAGTTCAAGAACTACTGAGAAAGAGAAAACAACAGAAATGCAGCTCAATCAGCAAGGAAAGAAGGAAGAAGTTAAGGCTTACAATCCTCTAGTCCCATTCTCTCAAAGATTGCAAAGCAGTTGAGTATAGCTAGATTCTTAAACATGTTTAAGAAGATAGAGATCAACATTCCTCTATCTGATAAGATTAACCAACTAGTATGCAAAATTCATTAAAGATATATTGAGTAAAAAGAGGAAAATTACTGAGGAAGGGATAGTAAGCCTAATAGTATCCATAGCAAAGGATACGTAAGACTTTAATAGAGTAGCATGCAGATCCAGCAAAGCTCTTCACTATACCCAAAAGATTGTATGTCGATGGGGTAAAGAATTATGTGATTCTGAAGCTAGTATCAACTTGATGCCTCTCATCAGTACTCAAAGATGTTTGTGGGAGCCTACCCCACACGCATTGGCCTACAGGATGGAAAACAGGAATACTTTTGGCTCATCCAGGTGTGAATTAGTAGGCGAATGCAGGGGAAATTTAGTCTTCGCAGTTTCTTGTGGTCATTGTTAATAGGTGTTGACTCCACCAAAGACATGTACAAAATTTATACACTATTGCCAAAAACTATTGTCTATCACGCAACGGCGCCTTCATGAAACTTGCTGACTCCAAACTTAGCAATGTATATACAAATTTCTCACTATTACCAAGACAACAGAATCGCACGCCATGAAATCCTGTTGATCGTATGCCTGAGCTATTTGATTATTCAAAAGGATTTATTTCCATTCGGGAAAATTGTTTACTGATGGTTTTGATCCATATGCTGCAAGTGCATTGTCGAAGTAGTAAATCGATTAAGTCCGGTTATATCAGAACTCATAACTTGAAGAATTCTCGATCAATTGATCAATATCAAATCATATTATTGACTCGATAGACAAATTGAATCGCTTTGAAATCTGCAATAATAAAACCTAAGAAAAAGGAATTAATAATAAATGAACAGAACATTGAAATACAAAATAACAAATTAAGACCTAATACTCTTCCTGAAGACATTAAAGAAGCACTGAAACATCACTCCTAAGCACGCACTGATCTCTGCTTATTGAAATCACGTATTTAAAACTAATCATGAATATAATAGTGTAGCTGGATCTCTCCAAACTCCCATATACCATTAATTAAACCTTGAACAAGCTCTCAAGACGAGTTAAATAACTACTTTTGACTGGGTTGCTCTGTTCGAGTATTTTCTTTTCAATAGCATCATACCCACAACATGGACTTTAAATCCAGCCCAAGATATAGTCACGGTACAGATCTACACTATACCGTTCTCCCAAACAACCCACTTTGATATCATAACCACGATTACAACGTAATCGAGGTGGAACTCAGCCTAAACGATAAATTGTCTACTCGTCGCCCCGTTATGAAGATTATCACGACCATGTCATTATATTATTGATCACCGCAGCAGTTCTCATACCTTCGGGAAATTGTTCATTACTTCTCGTGAATTCTTGTCATTCATTCAATCAGAGTTTGGACACCTGATTTACGGGTATGGTGACACCAATATTGATCAAAGAATGTAAAATGATACAAGACCAAAGAAGTAGCTAGCAAACTGGTTCGGTCAAAGATATGAAGTCTTACGCAGTATATAATTTCACCATAGCGCCAACTCAATGGAAGTTGGGTTTCTAAATCACTAGATTACAACGCTGCTACGCCAGCTTGCCGATCGCTGCGCCAACAGAATCTAAGAATCGAAAAACCCACCCGTAATTTGTCCGAATTCGTCAACTTACGCACTTCCAAGAATATGAATCGTATTCAACTTAAACTTAAGGAACGCCTCGCATCCAAATTTGAATGAAAGACAACTAATCTAAAATAAAAACTCAAGCAAAGAAAGAAAAAGAAAGAAAGAAAATGAAATACAGTATCTTCAAAAGAACCCGCATCTCCTTCTTTCAGCCCCAAGAGTCGCGTTCACTGGCAAAGAAATACCAGATTATGCCAGGTTCGTTAGCCCACTCACAGACTTCTTGATCAGCTTTAATCGCCCATTGTTGTTGATGTCGCTACGCATCGATTCTGTCGTGACTCGCTATTCTACCATGTCGCCAGAGCCTTGTTTGAAGACGCTGACGTGTCTTTGGTGGCTGATGTCGCTGATGTACCTTAAGGACGCCGCACCCTTAACTGCAGGTATTCGGCGTCGCGGACAATCCAAATGCTGTCGCCACTTTCGCAGTACGCCGCGACCGATGTTGTCACACTGCGGGTCTTTGCAATTTATGTCGCCGATTAACGAAAGCACGCGCGACCTTCTTTTCATTAATCATGTTCGGACGCTGAATGATGTCGCTAATTTCTTTCGTAGTTGATGTCGCTGGTCGCTTGATCTTTGTCGCTACCTTCTTCATGGTAATTGATGTCGCGGACTCTTTGCTTCGTCGACCTTAGTTTCCTTTGCGTTGATGTCGCTGCGAATGCGCTCGATTCAGCGTCGATGTCACACTCACATCCGCGATGCCTTTACAATTGTTCAATGAAAATCGCTTATCTTCGTCACGATTTCTTGTCAGTGTCGCGACCTCATTATCCACTCAGACTGGTTTAATTCTATCGTGACTCTAAACGATGCGGAAGACATCATGTCTTTCTTTTCTTCATCGACTCGTTGCTTGACTTTGAGTTTCTTTCACGCCGTATTTTCAAATTACGCCTATTTGGCGCATCGAGCTTTGTAGTTGCAACCGAATATGCATTTTGATTTTTAAAGCCACGACATCAAATTTTAACTTTTTGATCTTCTCTCGCTAGCAACTTCCTTAGCTAATTATCGCATCACTGTCACATTTCAAGCCTTTTACCGCAAATTTCGCTTTTTGAATTTCGCCGCACAAAGATTTTGGTGAAGATTCCATATTCCCGCATATAACCAGTCTTTTTGTAAAATCAATCAGAAAATGGACTGTGCAACAGAGCCGACTTTTAAGCTCATCAAACTTCAACTGGGTAATTTACGTCTCCTGCCAAAGAAAAAAAAAAAGATCGTTTGTCCTCAAACAAAAAGGGACATTTTTCTGCTCCGCTTTTGGCAACAGAACTAATTTAATTGAAAGACTAAAATTGCATCTGCTTCGTATTCAGCCAAGTCCATGTTGGCTTACTCAACTGCACATAATCTAAATCATGAATTTGTTTTATAAAATGCGAAGGTCAATTGATCCTCATCAGAGTGTTGGTTTCTTCTCATTTCCTTAATGAGTCAATTAACCCTGAGATGTCCACAATTTGATCTTTTCCGATTTTCCAAATCTGTGGGCTTGTTGTTCATATATTGATCTCCACTAATATAGGTGATTACAAACTCCTTCGTGGATCAATCAGTCTTTTAGTTTAAAATGTTAAAGTCTGTATGTGTAGTATTTTTGATGGGATTTTAGGTTAAGATTACAATACTCTTTCCCTTTACTCACATACGTCCCTTTTCTCCTTGAAGCCTTCTTTAATAAAGCTCTCAACAAATGGGATACTCATTACTGGATTTTCTTCTATTCAACTCGCATGTTCCCATTTCTCATTTGTACTTAAACTCATGGGATTCTTTTCTGTCATCATTCAGACAGGCAATGTTTTGTCTTTTTAGGCTTTCTAACACTTCCAGCGAACTTTGGGTTAGCAACTCCCATACCGTATGGCATTAGGGTACTAGGTGTTGAAACACCCCTAAGAACTTAATTGTTCAAGAGAGTTAGGCCATACAAGACAAAACCTATTCCTGAAAGCTTTCTTTTTCTCGTTGTATTTTCTGACAGATCTTTTTCGTCTCTTTTCGTATTTTCTCCTCGAGTTCCTCAAAAATTTATACTTCAAATCTCATTTTCCTTCTTTGAATTCTCTTTGTGGTCGTGGTGTTCTTTTTGAGGATCGATTCTTGTGATGGGTCAGGTTCCATTTGCTTATTTTGAAAATAAGGCTTGTTTTGGCCTTACTTCTCTTGAACTAAAGTATATGCATTAGCATATAGGATGGCTAGAATGGCTCAAACTTTCCAAGGATGGCCTCATCATTTCCTTCAAGGTTGTATTATCAGATTGACATTAATCTAACAAGTTCTAATTCTGCCGATTAACCTGTGACTAACCCCGAGGATTTTCTTGACTCATATCAAAGGACGAGAATTTAGATGATGCTATATTCAATGTGCTCCTTGACTCCACTGTCATACTACAAACTAAAAAAATTGTTTTGTTCTTCAATTGTATAACCTTCTTTATCCTGGGACTTATCAACCAAATTCAAACTAAATCACAATTTATGTTTCAATTAGATTGCCTGTCATTTAGCTCTTATTCTGCACTGTACTTTTGCTTCATCCTATCATCTAATCAATCACCTCTAACCTGCTCATATTGTTATGATAGTGTCGCATTTCTTTATTCTTATCTAAATTTACTGTTATTCCTCTAACAAATGCCAAAGAAGAAAAGTAAACACACGCTTGAATTAAACATCAAACAAATTTCTCTCTGGTTTTATTCACAGAACGCAACTGAGAACAAAAGATGAAATGAGGAGGGATTTACAACCACTTGGTACCATTTTTTTCTTTCTGCTTAGAAGTAAAGATGTCTGGGGGATCCAGATCAAGGGTAGCAAGGTCGGGGTCAAATTCTGGAAACTTCATTTCACTTCTCCTCTTCCTCTTGGCATTCTCTTTTCCGTCGCCTTCCTGTAATTCTGGTCATTCAGAGATCCACCTTGTCATCCGCCCATCCCGTCTCATTCCTAATGTGTGTTCATGTTGTGCTCCAAGGCGTCATGACTTCCAAAAATTTGGATAGATCATTGATCAAATCCGTATTTTCCACCAGATTTTTCTTCTATAGGCACACATCTAAGACTTACCCCATCTGATCATCTTCTTTCCTTCAAGTCCTTTACTTCAATGACATATAAAAGGAACTTAAACCCCTTGATATGCTCCTTGTCCTTGCTTTTTGTTCAGATCCCTTCTTTGATAAGTTTCGAGTCGAGTCCTCGCCTGTGACCGATTATCAGAAATGGGGATTCACAGGCTAAGCTTCCAAATTTTTCAAGAGCTTCGATCTCTTCCCTCCATTTCCTCAAATATTCTGTCGGTCTAGGATCTTTAAGTCGTTCCTCCTTCTACTCAATTCCTCTTCCCACTTCTCGTTTAATAACTCGTCTATACATCTCCTCCTTTCTCAGCCGAAGTTCCTCTTCCCCACCGTTGATCTCTTCTTCTCAATTCGCTCATACACTTCTTTTCTCTAAATTGTTAATGATTCTCCATTCTCCTCTTTTCTTCCATACTTTTCTGCATAGAAATTAGCATCTCCATTATCTCCTTATTTCCTTGGGCTCCCCTGGAACTTTCTCCAGGTTCTCTAAACTCCCTGTTTCTCATTGGTGGAGAGCTGGCTAGTGGAGTGGTGAACTCTATAGGACTTCTTTCATCTTCTGCTATGTCCTTTGCAAAAATAGAGGTGTTTCCTTCTGGCTGTGTCTCTGGATTTTGTTCTTCTGACAACCATCGTGTGTCCTCAGATTACTCTCTCCTCCTCATCTCTGGAATCAGCTTCCACTATAACTTCCTTCTTCTTTTAATTTCTTGGCCCCTTGCTTATCCCAGTCAGGGTTAATGGTGAAGCATTGGGGCATTCTTCTTCTTCTGCCCAACTTCCCTTCACACCAGCCCTTATACATAGTCTGGTGATAATTGCTGGGTGTGGAATTAAAGCTTCTTTTTATTTCCTCATGGTATCTCATTATTGAATTTAATCACAAGCTCCTGCGCTGAGCTTGAAAATTCTTCAAGATGGCATATAGCATGATGGCTTCATGTTCTCGACGGTATTAAGACAAGCTTGTTTGGGACCATAACAAGTCGAAATAAAACCATACCTAGCCTCCTTCACAGTCTCCCTCGATCGCTCGTGCTCCTTTCTGGATCCCATTGTACCTCACATCTGTCAATCTCCGACAATCTTCTCACTGTCACTAATAGCTTCTTAAACTTGGAGCCATGCCTTTGCTCGCCATCCCGTACACCTCGTTAATGGCACTCGCTCCGTATGGCACCCAAAACCCCTCCCGACGAAAAACAGAAGTCTCTCTTCTCGCCACCGTTGGAGTAAAACTCAACAACCGGCCGTATATCCAGCTTTTCGATGTTCATGTAACTTCTCCCACCCTTCTTTTACTTGTCAATTTCTTTGAAATTGTGGAGATGAACTTCACCCAATCCTCTTTCTCCTATAAACCCCTTTCCTTCACATAATGCTTCTTCCATATGTAGTATGTTTTCCGATACAAAGTCGCCCTTCTCTCTTCATGTCTCTCTTGTCTCTTTCTCTTCCACGCTTTGCAACCGCTGAACTCCTCTCGTTGTTGCGTCGGGCCTGCCCTCCCTCGTTGGTTCCATGAACTTTCCCGCAGTGGAGCATAATCCTCCATCATTTCGTCAAGTTTGGGATTGTGGTTTTTGTGTTCGCCATTAGAGAAAAATTGAAGGTTCGAGGAAGACGTTTTGGATCTGTGGTTTGTGAGAATTGAGTTCGAGGATCTCTGCGAAGGTGAAAAGTTGCTTTTTGCTTCAAGGAAAGAGATGATAATGGAATGAGGTCTCAACAGCTTGTAATTCAATTATGATTAGGGCTATTTATTATTTCATTTATTTTGCTTGTCATGACTCCAATATTGCATCAAATTGTGTCCCCGCCATTAAATTTAGGCAAAATTAAAAGCCGCCTGTACCGGGCAAACTTTCCTTCATGTCTGACACACCGATTGCTTTTCACCACATACTTAACCGCTGGGAAGACAAGTTATCCCCTCGTGGTCATGACATCAAGCATCTCAAGTCATCAGGCATTTCTAAGTTGTCGCCACCATCAGCCCTTGAAGGATCTTGTTTGTCGCTACCAAACGTTCCCGTCAGCGACTTCAATTTTTTCACAACGTAACTTTGGTCGCGACCTCACCAGCTTCAACATTGACTAAGTCACGACATCAACTACAGGATTTCCGCCGTCACGACATAAGTTTTTGTTACAACCTAGAAGTCTACAATTTGCCTCAAATTTAATACCGAACAACATCTTTCACTCATTTATCAATTGCAAATTCTCGCTATCAAACAAACCAATTCCACACAAGAATTGGAAGAACGTATTCTATTCACTCTTTCACAGAATTTATATAGTGAAAGGAATGCTCCCTTTCCTCGTCAGTTTCTTCTACAAGTCAAGGTAGTCGTACTGAGTTGGTCTTTCTGCTCAAGCCATTTCTGCATAATCACTCCGTAACATTTCCATAAAGGATTTAATTAAACAAAAATTAACTTCGCAATAATCCAATCATTATAGCAACTAGATAAAAGAAAATCAAGGTGAATAAAAAAAAATTCAAAGTCTAAAAGCGTAAATTTAAGTCTCTATGGGTTGCTCCCATCAGCTGCCGCTTTGAGTCCTTAGCTACTTTGCTGCTTGATTTTCTTTTCTTCTCACGAACCAATATAGCTCTTTCTTTCCTCCTCGCTTTGATAAAAGCTTCGGCCTTTTTGTCCATTGACTTTAAATTCCTCCCCAGCATCAGTCTTGAGTGTTACTGCTCCAAAAGTAGTGCTTGACACCACTGTATATGGTCCACTCCACCTTGATTTCAATTTTCCTGGGAACAATCTTAATCTGGAGTTAAATAACATAACTTGATCCCCTTCTCTGAACTCTTTCCTAAGAATCCTTTGATCATGCCATTTCTTTGTCTTGTCTTTGTAGATCTTAGCATTATCATAGGCTTCATTTCTCAGTTCTTCCAGTTCATTCAGTTGAAGTAATCTCTCTTCCTTTGCCATTTTGAAATCGAAATTCAGCTTCTTGATGCCCACATAGCCTTGTATTCCAATTCAAGAGGGAGGTGACATGTGGCTCACAAATACCAATCTGTATGGGGACATCCCAATGGGAGTTTTGAATGCAGTCCTGTAGGCCCAAAGTGCATCATCAAGTTTGGAAGACCAATCCTTCCTGCTTGAACTTACAGTCTTTTCCAGGATCCTTTTAATCTCCCTGTTGGAAATTTCTGCTTGCCCATTAGTCTGGGGATGATAAGCTAGGCTCATTATATGTTTGATCCCATACCGTCATGAGCTTTATGAAGATTTTAAAGTGACTTCCCCATCACCGATGATAGTCCCGGTGTGTTCCAAATTCAAGCCTAATATGTCGTTCTTGCAGAAACCTACAACCTGTATTAACATCATTCCTTGGGCAAGCTATTTCGTTTCACCCATTTAGAAACATAATCCACTCGGCTGCAAGATATAAAGCGTGCTTCAACAAGATCGTGAAGGGGTCCCATAAAAATCTATCCCCCATCAAAATTTGCACCACCAATATGCCTTTGGGAGGGAATTTCCATTTATGCCGCTGATAGCCCAATCTGCATCTATCACATACTTGATCCATTCAAGACAGCCCCGAAACAAGCCAATAATAAAATCCCTCGACTGGAGTATCTTAGCTGTTCTTTCTCCCCGAAAATGCCCCCATATGGTGATGCATGGCATTCATTCATAATTCTCGCTTTGTTCACCTTCCGGCACATCTTCTTATAATCATACGCACCCTCTTAAATAGTGGGTCATCCCGCATATACACTGGCCGTCGCTTTGAGCTTTCGCCAGTGGCTGAATCAAGGAACCACTCCACGCTAAGTAATTCACACACGCATACCATGGCATTCGAATGACAATTGAAATAGCTCGCTCATCCGGGAAGTTCTCTCTTAGTCTTATCTCCTCCTTCTACTTGATTTCTTTCGGCTCACAAGTGATCGCCTATCACATCATCGCATTCCTTTATCTCTTATTTCCGTATCAAACTTTGTATATAGTACCTGTTCTTATCTGCCTCGCGGCTTTAGTTTCTTTAATATGTTATATTGATGGTCGCATGGTCTCTGTAGACTATAACATGGATCCCGCACGTATGGCCTGATTTTTTCACAAGTTAAACACTATTGCTAGCATCTCCTTTTCGGGCCAGGAATAGCTTTGTGCTTCATTAAAGGTTCCGCTAGAAGAATAGTATATGGCTCAATATTTTCTCTTTTCGCCTCCAAAATAGCCCCCCCATTATGTAAATCAATGGGCATCACACATTACTCAATTCCCCGATCCCATTCTATGCAGCCATGATGTGTGCTTTGAACCAATATGATCTTGATTTCTTCAAAGGCAAATTTTTGCATGAATCATCAAAATTAAATTTTCAGATCTTCTCCAAAGAATCTCGCATAGCGGTCCTGGCTATTTTTGAGAAGTCTTTGATGAATCTCCTCGTAAATCCAAAGATGCCCTACAAGAAACTCCTTATCCCTTTGATCTAGGGAGGTGCAAGGGTTTTGATAATAGAAATTGGATTGGTCCACTTCTAGCCCCAGAAGGAAATTTTATGACCAAGAACAATACCTTCTGTTACCATGAAATGGCATTTTTCCCAATTTAGTGCTAGCTGCTTGTCCTTGCATCTTTGAAGTACTGTTTCTAGGTTGTTCAAACTTTGTTCAAAACTGGATCCATACACTGTGAAGTCATCCATAAAAATTTCCATGACTTCCTCAACCAAATCTGAGAACATCGACATCATACATCTCTGGAAAGTGTTAGAGACAGACGTACCTAAAATGGCATCCTTCAAGGCAAAGGTGCCATAGGGTAGCGTGAATGTGGTCTTCTTGGTCCTCAGGTGCAATTGTAATCTGGTTGTAGCCTCTAATACCCGCCCAAGAAATGTTTTATGATGTCCGAATAATCATTCAACATATGGATCGTCGAAGGCAAGGGGAAGTGATTCTTCTCGTTGCCGTGTTTAGCTCTCGTAATCAATGCATACTCCATCATGTCACCTTTCTTATTGGAATTAATCTTATTTCTTTCTTACTATGGATCACAAGAAATCCATCCTTCTTTGAACCACATGGACTGGTTAACCTAAGGACTATCTCGAACAGATAGATAAATTCAAAGATTTAACCATTTCCAGTACCTCCTTCCCGACTACTTTTCATTAATGGATTAAGTCTCCTTTACGTTCAACAGTTGGCCTTGCATTTTCTTCTCTATAAGTATTTTGTGCATGCATATTGGGATGGACTGGATACCTTTAATCCTTCAGACCAAGCTATAGACTCCTTATGATTTCTCAAAATTTCCAAAGAACTCTCGTCCAAGACGCTTAAGTCTAGCAAAAATTATTATCGGTTTACTTTGGCAAATTTTTCAGGTAAGCATACTTACCACTTGGCAACACCTTTTAAAACTAGCCCTTCTTCACTGGTTTCTTGATGAAATTCCTTTCTTCAATTTGGCCCTTTTTTTCACCTCGCGCCTACAAGACTCATCACTTTCTCGCACGTAAACCGACGTGCAAAAATCATAATCAAAATCTTCAAGATATCGGGAATTCATCTTTTCATTACTGGAAAATTGGGCACATAATCATAGTAAAATTCAGAGTTGTTGACATACATCTTCTATCGACCTTACATCTTCCTCTCTATGTCTAAACTCCCCCAAGCTTCTCGACAAATCAAGTCAACCCACTCCTTCTCCAACTCGAGAGTGAGAATTCCCTCTCAGATATCGACAGAGCTGCTCCAGTTGCAAGGAATGGCCTTCCCAGTAGCAGAGGGACTTGTGAATCTTCCTCCATATCTAGTACGATGAAGTCTACTGGAAAAATAAAGTTCCCCACCTTTACCAGCACATCTTCTATGATTCCTTCAGGTTTTTCCAGGGTTCTATCTCGCCATTCGAGAGTAACAAAGAGGGGAGTAAGCCCCAAACTTAACTTTGGCAACAGAACAAAGGCATTAAATTGATACTACACTCTGAGTCATAGAGAGCTTTCTGAACTCAAACTTCCAATGGTGCAGGAATGGTGAAGCGCCCTCGGATCCTTCATCTTTATGGTAAGCCCTCTCGATCACGTAAGATTGCAAGCCAGTAGCTAAGTTCACAATTCATTCTTTTCATAATTTCTTCGCTCAATATGTCTTTCAAAAAAATTTTGCATAAAGTGGCATCTGAGTAATCGCCGTGAAAGGCATGTCGATTCTCCAGCTTCAAAGGTTCAAGAACCTTGCAAACTGCTCCTCTATCTGATTCCCGCAGCCTGGAAATGGACCAAGCAGCAGATTGTTTCGGGTTTTCTTCATTTCCTCTTTCTCCGACTGTTCCTTTTCTTCTTTCTCTAGTGCTTCGCATTGTCCGGGGCCTTCATCTCCCTTTGTTGCTTTCATCTTTTTTCTCGCCCTTTTCTCCAAGTCTTTCCCACTACTGAGCCGCACCGCCTGGCTAGCGCCGCCCCTATCTCGTGTCTCTGTGTTCTTGAGAGAAGCATTAAGCAGTTCTTCTGAAAAATTTGAGAATTAAGTATTTGGAGGCTTCCAATTCTGCAAACTTTTGTTCATGGAGGTTTAATGTACCTTCTTGTAGTCCCCTTATGAATCTACATTTGATCTTCAAATGGTGGAGCTCTCCTCTGACCCTGATATTTATTTCTGCTTCCTCCTCCTTGCTATTGCTGTTGGAACCTTGGTGGCTGCCGATATCCTTGCCGAGGATTGCTCATGCCTTCGCCTGGTGGAGGCCCCCTCCACCATATGAAAAATTTTCGGTTCCCCGCGTCGGATGATAGTGTGTCAAGTGTGTTAGATTTGGCTCATGATAACTTTGGCTCTCCCAAGTACTTGACCTCCCTCAGCATCATAAAACAGTTCTTCGGGTACTTCAAGACTTCCCTCTCAATAGTTCCTCTCAACCGCTTCTATTTCATGAACAAAGGTGCATCTTCCTCTCTTACTTGTCCATTCTATGCATGATGGCATCTGGCTTGCCTCCATGGTCGTGCCACATTCTCGTCACCTCCATGACTCCTTCTCCGCCAATTACTCTGAAAACTCGATGGAGCTTTCATATTGTATTTAGCCAGGTCCTCAATCAGATTCTACTTCTTCAGCACTCTTACGCTTGAATGCTCCACGCGATGAAGCATCATGCCCTTGGATGTATCATTCAAGGCATGATACACTATGTCCATCCGGGTCTTCAAGTCTATCCCATGCATCGGACATCTTTTTCAAAGAACCTTTTGAATCTCGCATGCCACATAAAGGCTCTCATCTTCCCCGTTGGAACACAATTATCTCCCTCCTCTCTCGAGGTGAGTGATGGGGGAAGAATCTACCCAAGTAGTTTCCACAAGCTCCTCCTGGCATCAACAACCGTACGGTAGAGATTCATACCATGTGGTCACATATTCTAGAGGTGGGCCGAATAAATGTAATTTTAGCGACCTCGGTCTCACCCTATCTAATTTACTCGTGGTTTCGCTATTCTCGAGAAACCTTCCTAGATGCCTGCTGGCCTGGGCCTTCGTGGACACTAATAAACCGTTGTTGTCGAACCATTGCACGTCGGCTTCGGGCCGGTACCATTTATCAACCAGCCGTACATTGCGTGCATTCATCCCGGTCACAGTCTCCAAAAGTCCCTCCATCAGATAAGTGTTTGGAGGCCTTCGTCGCCGGCTCGCTGTCCTTCGGGCCCGTCCGCCTTTCATCCGCCATAGCCGAAGTTTTCTCACCCTTCAATTTTCTCGCTTCTCGAAAGTGTTCTTTCTAAGTTCGGCAACTGGCTGAATCAGATCAGCATGCTCGTTTCTATGCATTAAACTTTTCCGAAATCGAAACACACTTACATTATCAGATTAGTCAAGCTAACAAATATTTTCAATATGGCTTGTTTAAAGTTAGTGGCTGCAACAACCACCCGCCTTGAAAACTATTTTTGTTCTTTTTTTTTTTTTTTTTTTAAATGTCCAAATTAGCATTTCCTTCTTTCGTCAGAATATTGATCTACTAAATTCATTCGATCCCCGACAACGGAGCCATAAAACTTGTTGATCGGACCAAAAGACATGTATAAATTTATAACACTATTGCCAAAAGACTATTGTCTGATCTTAACTACGCCTATTAAAAACTTGTTGACTCCAAAACTTAATGTATATAAATTTCATTACTATTACCAAAGATTAATAGAATCCTGCAAGAATTCGCGCCTTACAAAACTTCGTTGATCGGACCAAAATACATGTACAAATTTATAACACTATTGCCAAAAGACTATTGTCTAATCCCTGGCAACGGCGCCATGAAACTTGTTGACTCCAAAACTTAATGTATATACAAATTTCTCCCACTATTACCAAAGATTAAATAGAATCCCCGGCAACGGCACCATGAAACTTGTTGACTGTATGCCTTAGCTATTTGATTAGTTCAAAGATTGTTTCATTTGGAGTAAATTGTTTACTGAGTGGTTTTGATCCGTTATGCTGCAAGTGCACAGGTGATGAGTGCCTAAAACACTCATATTATACTCAATACCACATTTTCCCCGTTTTATTTAGAGTAATTTTATAGTTTTGGTGACTAGAATAATCGAGTTGATGTCTTTCGTGAACGGTGATATCAGGTGAAAAGAGCAAGAACGGTAGCGCATTTTGGAGCAAATGTAAAGGCATGAAATACCGCACGCCGCTGACGCCCCCATCGCCGCGGACGCCTCACGCCGCGAGCGCCCCCACGCCGTGATCGCCCCCATCGCCAGGACGCGTGCCACACGGCCGCGATCGCTACCACGTTTACGCCACCAAAATTCGCCTCATCATTAAAAAGCAATTAGGTTCGTAAATCGTGAGATATCGGAGTAAGACGCAACATAGGCAATGCGTTTCGGAGCAGAGTTACTAATCACTCGGTGGAAGCCCGGGAATTGTAACGCTTTTCATTTGATATTTTCTGATTTTAACAATGTTTCCCTTTATTAAACGCTTTTATCTTTTTTCCTCCTCCATTATGTTCTAGATTCTTTCTAGGGTTGCACAACCCTCACATGTACAATGGATTAAAGTTTGATATTTCATGTTATTCAAGATATGAATTTGTCAGATCTACTCTATACCCGCATTTCAATTATATGTTAATGTCTCGGCCAATGTGCCAAGATAATCGAACCTGAGATCCGAGATTCGAGAGATGAGGGTGGTCTGTGTGGATCTCGGGTAGAGTACCTTTAGCGATTCGGTTAATAGAGATATTCCGAACCCGGGCGCAGCATTCGAGGTTAGAACATTTAAGCATTTCGAATACCGAAATGTAGATAGAGATATACTCGATTCTATTCACGAGATAGCGGATATACCCTCTCGAGAGAGGATATTCGTAGGCAAGATCACTCGCTAATTGACATATTACAAATAGATTGAATAACGCTTTAGAAAAGTAATCCATCAACGATAGGGCGATTTAACCCTAGGCGCCAACACCATTAATTCACTAGAATCAACAGCTTAGTTGCAGTTTCCCTACTTACTTTTTACCCTAAACTCTTTTATTCAGA
Organism: Tetrastigma voinierianum; assembly: GCA_016808115.1. Lineage (NCBI taxonomy): Eukaryota > Viridiplantae > Streptophyta > Magnoliopsida > Vitales > Vitaceae > Tetrastigma > Tetrastigma voinierianum. The sequence continues at coordinate 118,272 of JAEQBH010002334.1, read as the reverse complement.
TATTGTCTGAAAAGCAGAACCTCTGTAGTCAATTTACCTTTCCCTGTGGATCGATATCCGTACGTTAAGTACACTATATTACTTGGGGCTACGCGTGCACTTGCGCACTTAGGCATTCATTTTATACACCGCGGCCGGCCCGCTGCTTTATGCCACGTCAGAAATCCATGCAGAAATTGGATATAGAGAAGTGAGCACATAGATAGTATTCTGAATTTTTCTTTATTTATTTATTTATTTTGTTATTTTTACAAGTGCTGTACCGTTTTGTTAGTTTGTGTGTTACTATCAAGAGTATGTTTCAAAGGAGTACGCATGTTGAAAATCTAATTAATCAACACTTCAAGTGATCCTCGAGCCGTAAAGACTTCTCAGACAGATTACACGAGAAATCAGAACAGAACATATTAGAACTTCACTGGCCATGGAAAATGACTAAGAACAAGATTTCGCGTTTGAACAACCGAACCACAGAGAAGGCAATAGGAACTGCCGCCAAAGTACGTATACAAACTGCATCGATCCTTACATGCTATTGGGATGAGTTTGTTTTACTCTCCAACAGCTTGTTCGTGACAATGATCGCACGGCCACCGATTCAAGCAAACAATTTCAATTGGAGTCGGGCCACAAAAGAGACAGATGTTTAACATATTGTTCCACACTACCCCCATGAGAACCCGAACATGCATTTGACTAACTTCTCGGTCATATACCATCAAATACAACGGAGTTATCAAGAAGCCCTAACATCAATGCCCTGAATGATGTCACGGAGAGTTCTCGAAAAGTGGGCTGAGTTGCGTGGTTCAAAATTCATGAGACACCACACGCCGCGATCGCGGAAATCTCACGCCGCGACGCCATTTTCGCTCTTTCGCCACGCCGCTGACAGAATTTCGTCGCCACGCCATTTTTGAAGCTGGTCACGCCGCGACGTGATTCTCACGTCGCGATCGCCATTTTTGGTTCGCTGAAACATCGCCGCTTTATCGCACCTCACGTCGCCACGCCATTTTTGAAGTTCGTCACGCCGCCGACGCCATTTCGCTCTCGTCATCGCCGCGACGTGGAATTTCAATGCCGCTGACGTCATTTTTGAATACCACGTCGCGCAACGCAATTCTCACGTCGCTGACGCCATTTTTGAAGCTCTCGTCACGCCATGACGCGGAATTCTCATGTCGCCGACGCAGAATTCTCACGCCGCGACGCGGAATTCACGCCGATCGCCGCTAAGTCATTTATTCGCCACGCCGCGACGGTCCCGCGACGCCGACGTCATTTGGTCATAAACTCTGCCACGCCGCTGACGCGAACCCGCATCGCCGCGACGCGGGCCTCCGCTTAGCCCAAGAATAGTTCATTTTGGCCCTGCACTGCACACACTCACTCATCGAAACCCTAGCTCCCCGCAGATCTCGCCTTCACGGACTGCCTGAGTTCCCATCCCACCTAGCCGAGGCCCTGACTCCGCCGACCACCGTAAGTCACCTCATTGGCCGCCATCATAGTGGCATCCCCACCACCAGCCCGATTCTAGCTTCGGGTACAAAGAGTCTAGGTTTCTTTGTTGCTTTCGCTTGGTCTAGAGGTGTCAACTCATTTCAGGGTCTTCTAGGCTCCCTTTAGGATCTCTGAGTCCCATTTAGGTTTTGTTGAGTCCTTAGGTAGTTATTTAGTTGATTTTGTGGTGCACATTAGGTGTTTGATATTTTTTTTGTCTAGGTTAGTATGTCTGGCAAGAGGCAAAAGTTGCCTGCCAAGCGGAGTCGGCCCATCGAGGACCCGACTCCCGCGTTCGATGCCTCACGTTTTATAAACGCGAGCGCCGCGGATCGGTTTAGCACAATTTGCAAAAACCGATCCTTCACAGAGAAGGGGGTTTCATCACCGATGATTTTAGAAAGACACCGAGCCAGTGGGTGGCGTGCCTTATGCCAACCCCCTCGTCCAGCGGCAATGAGCGTAGTTCGAGAATTTTACGCCAACCTCGCGTCCCATGTCCTCAAAAAGGTCAGGGTGCGAGGTATATTGGTCGACTTCAGCGCAGAGTCGATCAATAGTTTCTATGGCCTAGAGCATGTCCCACCGGGACCCTTTGATCAGCTCCGCGAGCATCCCGACTACCATGAGGTCATCCGCGCACACCAAAGGCCGGTGAGCTGGAGGATCAACAGCGGGCGCCATGCGGAGTCACTTCAAGGCCAAGATTGGGCCTACATTCCTAAGGTTTGACACCACTTCATCACTTCGCCTTATCCCGAATGACGAATGTGTGAGGTGATCACTCAACGCTCCTCGTCAACTCGCCCATCCTACAGGATATCCCATTCGATGTTGGGCAGGTTATCGAGGATGCCATCCTCCATAACCGGGATGCGAAGATGAACCTGGGGCACCCTTTATGATATTTGGCTTGTGCAAACAAGCCGGGGTGCCCCTTGACGACAATGAGGCATGGCTTCATCCGATCAAGGCAATATCGGTCAAGCGGGACACACCTGGTGTCCCGCAACCTGAGGGGGCCTACGATTCAGCCACGAGCTCCTGGACGAGGATCGAGCATTATGAGCATCTGCCCGTTATGGATCCCTCGGCCATCCCCGCAGACCTCGCCGCCCCTCATCCCAGCCACCTCCACCACTTCTTGCCAGCCTACGCGGCCACTCCTCCTGGGCCCCTTTCACTCTCGACATTGAGACCGGCAGTCACACACGAGCGCTTTGGATGCCTTCGGACAGACCCAGAGCACCCCAGTCCTCAAGTACTCCAAGACATGGAGGCGCTATGTGCTGATATGCGGGATGCCTGGCCAATCAGGCCATCATTCTACGGCAGCAGCAGTCTATGCAGCCTCCAAATACCAAATTTCGCTTTTCACCATCCACCACCAATTTCCACCGCAGTTGATATTCGTGAGTCCCTTTACCCTATGTGTTTTTATTCCCGCTTAAAGTGGCACTGGACTATTTTGCTCGGGGGAGGGATTTGGTGATCGGGAAACATGTTTTCAGGTTTTGTTTATCGTGTTTTCGTCTTAAGAGGTGTGTGATTTTTGTGTGTTCCGCATATTAGTGTTTTGTTTTTCGCCTTATTTTACACGCACTTTCATTTCATGAGTCATGTTAGTTGCTTGATTATATTTTTAGGACATTCTTGTTGTAGAAATTGCATACATGAGTGCTATTGAAAATCGAGGATCAATTTTTGATCGAGCTCACTATAAACTGCTTCAATTGCATACATTTGCTTGATGCTCCCAGAATTAGATTGAATAGTTGCGCTAGTAAATCAATCCTGTGTAGTCAAGAAACCAGTTCTCAAAAACCCTATCACACTCACACACTAGTGACTTTCGTAGTATGCATGCCGAACCAACTACTAAAGCTCGATCAACCTAGGAGATTCAACCATTTGAGTGATGGGACACCTAATCAAAAGAGGATTGCCATCGAGCCCCAACCAAAAAGAGTGAAAATACAAAACAATAGAAAAAGAGAAAAGAAAAAGAAATATGACAAAATAGTATATGCATAGGAATAAGCTGGATCATCCAATCGGAATCCCGGCACACCGAGGGGCCTTCAGCCTAATGCCCCGAGCCAACTCGGCCGGAGTCATTGACTTCACCGCCCGCTACATGGGACGTAAGATGATCCCACGAACTCAGACCTTGAGTTTGGTTGAGTGCCTGCAGAAGTTTGAAGGGGAATTGAATGCCCGTGCCCTTAACCAACTGGGTGGGGAGTCACCAATGGATCCTCCCGCTACAGAACACAAAACTTCTTGGCACTAGGTCTTCTTCCATTGTGTTTTAGGCAATGTAGGAAATTTCTAAGTATGAGAACATGAATAGTTGAAGTGCCTTATCCTTTCCCTAATTAGCTTCTTCCTAATAGCGAAAGCTGATCTTAAGTTCGGGTATCGGAACCTAGGCATATAATCGGAAGTCACTCATTATAAGCACATAGGGATTTTGGGAAAGGCTATTGAACACCATGGGATTTGATGCACTAGTCAGTTTCACCTATCTCATTCTAATTTACCGAAAGTCAAATATCTGTATGCCTTTATTGAACATTGAGAAAAACAGTGGGTATGTGAGCATCCAATGATCCCTATTTTTCTCAAAGATGTGCACACTGATAGTGTGAGTTACATTATGTCGGGTGGTGTGTCCTCGTTTTAGCTCCGCTTGCCGAGGACAAGCAAGAAACTAAGTTTGGGGGTGTGATGAGTGCTCAAAACACTCATATTATACTCGCGCCACATTCCTGTTTACAGAGTAATTTCATAGTTTTTGTGACTAGAATACCGAAGTTGATGTCTTTTTGTGAATGCAGGAGCATTGGGGTGAAAAGAGCAAAGAGAACAAGAAGCAGCTCTTGGGAGCAAATGGGAACAAGGCTGATGAAATACTGCCACGTCATGACGCCCCCATCGCCGTGACGTCACAAGCACGTCAGCGCGACGCCACCACGTCGCGATGCGTCGCCGAAATCGCCTCATCATTAAAAGCAAATTAGGGTTCAGAAATCAGGAGATATCGGGAGGCGCACGAACAGAGGCACAGGTTTCGAGAGCAGAGTGACACTGACTTCGAGGAAGTGCCCGGGAATTGTAACGTTTTTCATTTTTTGGATATTTTCGGATTTTAGAAACGTTTCCTTTTGTCAAACGCTTATCTTTTCCTCCATTATGTTCTAGACTTTCTAGGTTACATCAAAACCCTCGCCATGTACAATGATAAAGCTTGATATTTCATGTTATTCGCTTGTTATGAATTTGTCACATCTACTCTATACCCGCATTTCAATTATATGTTAATGTCCGCCAATAAAAGTTAGCATAATCGAACTGAGATCCGAGATCTCGAGAGATGAGGGTATTCAGATCCGGGTAGAGTAGCCTTTAGCCGATTCGTTAATAGAGATATTCGAACCCGAAGGTAGCATTTGAGGTTAGAACATTTAAGCATTTCTATCACCGAAGTCGAGACAGATATACTCGATTCTATTCATGAGATAAAGGATATACCTCGAGAGATATTTATCTCGTAGGCAAGATCACCTCCTCGCTTAATCGACATATTACAAATAGATTGAATAACGCTTTTGAAATCCATTGAACGTGGGATAGGGGACGATTTAACCCTAGGCGCTAACACCATTAATTCACTAGAATCAATGCACTTTGTTTAGTCATAGCTCTACTTACTTTACCCAAACTTTTATTCATATCGGTTCAAAAGCATAACCTCTCAATCAATTTTACCTTTCCCCCGTGATCGATATCCGTACGTTAAGGTCAATTATACATTGGGCTACGCTGCATTCTGTTACATTAGGCATTCATTTATACACCGCGCTGCCCGTCAACAAAGTCGAACAAGTAGTAAATCGATTTAAGTCCAGATATCGATCCTGGCCAGAGATCTCAAGAATCTCAACAACTGACCCCTAATTATCAAAATCTACACTATTTTGGACTCCTATAGACAATTGACCGCTTTGAGCCAAATAATAAAAACCTAAGAAAATGAATTAATAATTAAAATGAATTGAATATTGAAATACAAAATAACAAATTAAGACTAACAGTCTTCGCAAAAGATTGAAGAATGTTACCAGAAACATCAATTCCGTAAGAATGCACTGATCTCGTTGCTTATCGAACCGCATTTAAAAAACTAGTCCAAGAATATAATAGCAGTAGCTGGATCTCTCCAAACCCCACACCATTATTCAAACCTCTAATCGCTTCTCTCAAGACGTAGTGTAAATAACTACTTTTGATCCGGGCTGCCTGTTCTCAGAGTATTTTTCTTTCAATACATCATACCCATAACATGGACTGTAATCGAGCTCCTAAGATAGTCATTGCAATGTGCATCTACACTATACTGGTTCCTCTTCCTCCAAATTAACAAACACATCCTTCCTTTGATTAGATCTCCAAGTAACACCTGACGATTTACTAATCGAATCGAGGTGAACTCTCTGCAGTTCTAAAATTGATGAACACTCACTCTGCTCTGCTCCAAGCGAGAAGAGATTTATCATCGATTAATTACACATAACACATTGATCACCACAGCCAAGTTCTCATACCTTCAGAAATTGTCTATTTACCTCGTGAATTCCTTCTCTCGTGTCACCTGGGAGGGCCTCCCGAAACTCTGAGCTGAGACACCTCCATTTACGTATGAGACATCGACATTGGGATCGCGAATGTAAAATACACAAGACGCCAAGTAGCTTAGCAAACTGGAGTTCAACAAGATCAATAAAATTTTATGCAGAAAGATAATTTCGACGATACGCCAACTCATTGGAAGTCGGGTTTCTAAATCACTAGATTACACCATATCGGGCTTCTGCCGATCAAGAAAGCCACTGTGAATCGGGTAATCGAAACCCACTCGTAATTTGTCTCGGGAATTCAAACAACCGCACGCACTAAGAATATGAATCTGCATTCAACTTAAACTTTAACAGTGAACGTTCAGATCCAAATTTGAATGAAATACTAACTAATCTAAAAATAAAAATGAAGAAAAGAAAGAAAAGAAAGAAAAGAAAATTAAAATACAAAGAGCCTCTCAAAGAACCCGCATCTCTTCAGCCGCCAAGAGCCGCTGGCTTCATTCTAGAACTTCGTGATTTATAGTATGCCCGTCGGGCCCCACTGATGCACTTTCGACCGCAGCTTAAAATGGCCCGCTTGAGTTATGTTGATGTCGCATTATCGATTCTGTCGCGACCGTTGTCTTCAATATGCCCAGAGCTTGTCGTCGCGACGCGTCTTTTTGGTGGTTGATGTCGCCAATGTTTTGAAGACGTCGACCTTTAACTGCGGCATTTGATGCTCCGCGACACCAACGTTGTCGCACTCCTTTCTCTCTGTAGGCTGTCGCGACCGATGTTGCCGACCGGTCTGCATCGACATCGCGCACAACCGTGTTGTCGCGTTTCTTTCCCGTTAACCGGCGTTTCATAACGTCGAATGATGTCACTTCCTTTTCTCAGAAGTTGATGTCGCGACAGCCGATCTTTGTCGCACTTCTTTCATGGTAATTCTGATGTCATGACCATCTCTCTTTAGGCTGCTTTGTTATCGCGACCTTAGTTTCCCTTGCAAGCTGATCGTGGAACCCCTGATTGGTGTTGATGTCGCGACCATCGGATCATGACATAATTATTCCCGATCTGCTTGTTTATCTTCATCGCGACTTTGCTGTTGGTGTCGCGACCTCATTATCCCTTTATCTTGGGTTTAATTATCGCGACCTCACACGAAGAGATGTAAGCGACATCATGTCTTCTTCTTCATCAGTTTAAGTTGCTTGACTTTGCGGTTTCTTTGGCCGGCTCGTTTTGTCTTCAATTACGCTTCATTTGCGGCCCGGGCTTTGTGATTACTGTTCGAATACATTACGGTTTTATGTAAAAGCTTCCACGATGACATCAAGTGCTTTAATCCTTTTGATCTTCTCTGCTTTGCAACTTCCTTCATCTAAGAATTATATCAATACGCTCGGCCACATTACGCTCCTTTCTGCAAGTGCTTTCTTTTGAATTCCTGTGCGCATTTTAGTGAAGTATTCCATATTCTTGCATATAAATCAGTCTTTTATGTAAATCAATCGAAAAATGGTGAAATAGATGACTTTAAGCTCATCAATAGGAAGGAAGACAAACAAGTCCCAGCATTTGTTAGGAAGACCATTCTTAGCAGTGCGGAAGCAATTGATGTGAAAAGGGCGACTCTGAGGTTGGAGATGAGAGCGGTGCACTTCAAGCATCAGTATAGTTTAAGGCAAACCCAGAACTCGGTAGTCTTATTGTAGAGTGTCGAAACAAAAATTCCTATCCCGGTTCTGGCGGCCAATGCTTGTAATTTTTTAGAATTCCAATGAATGAGAATGAGATGGATTTCGATATCTTGAGTATCTCTTGAAGTTGAAGAAGCAACCAATTTAAATTTAAGATTCAATATTCGGTATTTGAGAAATCAATGCGAGAAGGTCCGAGCGGTTATGAAGAAAAGCGTTGCAAGAAAACAAAAGCTCAGAGGTTTTATTTACTCTGAGGAATTACACAGACATTTGAAGTATGCCTTTGCAACCTGAGAGAAAAGGAAAGCAGTTATCATTCGGCGAGTTAACTACTTTGGAAGAGCAAAAACTGTTGGAGACTCTCAGAAATATAGAGAAGCAATAGCTTGGTTTATAGAAGATTTGAAATGAATCAGCCCATCAATCTGTATGCACAAGATCCTATTGGAGGAGAATGCTAGAACTTCTGTAGAGCATCAGAAAAGGTTGAATCCAGTAATGAAAGAAGTGTTGAAATGGTTAAATGCAGGCTTTATATATGCAATCTCAGACAGTAATTGGGTGAGCCCAGTACATGTTGTTCCAAAGAAAGGAGAATTCACTGTGATAAAAAATGAGAAGAATGAATTGATTCCTACAAAACACTGTGACAAGATGGAAAGTTTGTATAGACTATAGGAAACTTAACACTGCTACCAGAAAGGACCATTATCCTCTACCTTTTCATTGACAAAATGTTGGATAGGTTAGCAAGGCACTCCCATTACTGTTTTCTTGATGGATATTATGGTTATAACCAGATTTCAATAGCCCAGAGGATCAGGAGAAATCAACATTTACATGTCCTTATGGCACCTTTGCCTTTAGAAGGATGTCATTTGGATTATGTAATGCTCCTGCCACATTTCAGAGATGTATATTGTCTATATTTTCTGACTTGGTGGAAGAGGTTATGGAAATATTCATGGATGACTTCTCAGCTTATGGATCTAGTTTTGATGATTGTTTGAGAAACTTAGCAATAGTACTTCAGAGGTGCTAAGATAAGAATCTAGCTTTAAATTGGGAAAAAATGTCATTTCATGGTAACTGAAGGTATTGTTTTGGGGCACAAGATTTCTGCTGTTGGATTAGAAGTAGACCAAGCAAAGATTGTTAATTACTCCTTTCTCATGTCACCTACAGGTGAAGGGCATAAGAAGCTTCTGGGACATGTTGGATTCAGATTCATGAAAGATTTTCCAAAATCTCTAGGCAAATTATGTAGGCTGTGGAAAAAGATGAAAATTTTGGTTTGATGAATCATGCAAATCTTTGAAATTAAATCCAAATTAGTATCTGACTCCCATCATGTTGACACCTTACCTTTGATTGGAACAATGAATTTGTGAAATTATGTGTGATGTGTTATGCAATGGAGGCTGTATTGGGACCCGAAGAACTGAAATGATATTCAAGGCCATATACTATCTTGACCGAACATTCAACGAGGGGCCGCAGCTTCTCCACGAGAGAAGGAGATCTTTGGCAAAGGTATTTAGCTTGTGAAAGAATTCAGGCCTTATATATTAAATCCATGTAGTGATACACTGATTATGCAATTAAATATCTAATGGCAAAGAAAGATGCTAAGCGGAAATTTGGTCGGTGGATTACTGCTTTTGTAGAGTTTGATCTTAAGATCCAAGGATAAAAGGAATGATGACAAATGTGATGTGAATCCACTTGTCTAGATCGAGAGAGAATAGTTAGACGAGAAAAGGGAACAGAATGCGTAAAATTTTCATAGTGAGCAACTATTTGTATCAGTGCAAAACACCACAGGTATCTCAGATATTGTGAATTACTTAACTGTGAGTCGCACCATTTGAATTCGGCTATTAGTAGGAGGAAATTAAGAACTGATTACAGATTATATATATGGGATGACCCACTCTTTTGTATAGAAGGGTAGATATTATCATAAGGAGATGTGTTCAGCAAGTTGGTATTATTATGGACAAATGTCCATACATCACCATGGAGGACACTTTCTTGGGAAGTCAAGACAACCTAGAAAATTCTCCAATTAGGATTTTATTGGCCTACTCTATTCAAAGACTATTTTGAATGGGTGAAACATTGTAATGCTTGTCAGAGAATGGGAAACTTAAGCAGAAGAAATTAAATATCCTTGCAAGGAATTCTGGTGGTGCAAATTTTTGATGTATGAGTGATAGACTTTATGGGACCTTTCGTATCATTTGGCAATATGTACATTCTCCTAGCTGTGGATTATGTATCCAAATGGGTGGAAGCAATAACTTGTCCCAGAAATGATGCCATCACAGTGGTTGGGTTTATACAAAGAAACATTTTGAGCAGATTTGGAGCACCTAGAACAATCATTAGTGATGAGGGAAGCCATTTTGAAAATAAAGGTTTTGCAAAACTCATTAGCAGATATGGAATCAAACATCTAATGGGATTGGATTATCATCCTCAATCAAATGGACAAGCTGAAATTTCCAATAGGGAGATCAAGAAAGTCTAGAAAACGATTAATGTGGGGAAAATTTGGTCCATAAAGCGGATGATGCACTATGGGCATATGGGCTAGCACAAAACTCCCATTGGAATACTTTATCTGAAATTGTATACATGGAAAACCTTGTCATCCCCCTTAGAATGGAATACAAAGCTATGTGGGCCATCAATGGTGTGACTTTTACTAAGCTACAAAGGAAAAGTGATTACTCCAAATGAATGAAGCTGGAAGAAACGAAATGAAGCTTATGACAATGAATCTATAAGAAAGACCTTCGAGAATTGGCATGATCAAAAGATCTTAAGGGACGAGTTAAGTGGAGAAAAAGTTCTCTTATACAAATCCGAGCTAAAGTTATTTCCAGGAAAACTGAAGTCAAGATGGAGTAGTCCATGCACAATGGTGCAATTACACCATGGTGATAACATTGTTTGAATCTAGAGAGAGGTGAATTCAAGGTAAGCGGTAAGGATTAAAGCATTATCTTGGAAACATGAAAAGCGGATCCAGTTGGAAAGAGAAGTACTAAAGCTAAAGACACTCTGCGGCTGTATACAGCTAGGACATTAAACTAAGAACTGTAGAGCAGCCCAAGCGAGTCTTGATCACTTTTATGATTTGGAAGTTTTACTTTTGATTGTGTCGGGAATAGTATTAGGAAATTTTATCATTTGCTAAAATTTTTTTTGATGATGGACAACAAAGATGAACTGAAATCAGAAGTTATTTTAAAGCACGCTGCCTCGAACTTAATTATGCAGAAATTTGCTATAAGGGGGAGTTTTTCAATCTCTCTAACTTTGTTATAGATAACAATGCATGGTTGAAGTTTGAGAAATTTTGATGATTTTAGAGCTTAATAATTTAGACAACTTTCAAGTGCTGAGTGCTTAAATACTTTGATTGAATATTTTGATGCTAATGATTGTTGTTCATCTTGAATTGGCAATTATGTTGCCTAAATGCTTTCTAAGCTTCAGATGCATCGTGAATTGTGAGGATTAGTTGGTGGAAGGTGGTTTAAACTTGTAGAAATTTAAGGAATCAAATGCTATTCGCGACACTTGAAATTCAATCGTGACATCTTACTACAACAAGATGAAAAACTTATGCAAACCACATGGTTGCATGTTGCAACAAACTTTTAAGCACAATGTTAAAAAAAGAATGTCGCGACATACTTCCTTTATGTCGCGACATAAATAATTTGGGACCCAAATTGAAAAATCAATTTAATGTCGTGACACAAAGATAGAATGTTGCAACACAATCTCAAATTGAATGATTGAAAAGAATGTCGCGGCATTTATCTCAATGTCGCAACATACCTTTCTGTGTACATATGCATATTGTTGTCGCGACAAGATTGTAACCTGTAGATGACCCTAAAGTTTGTCGCAACATGAATGTTTTGAAAATAAAGGCTGAGTGAAGTTTTTAAATTGAGGAGTCATAGCATCAATTCCATATTTAAGTCAAAAGTTATTGTTGTGACCTAATCATTAATTGTCGTGACACACGAAGAAACAATGATTTATTAGGCCATTAAACTGAAGAATTTTCAAAGCGAAGGGCCCATATCTTTTTTCAATTGCCTCACATCATTCATACTCTCTACACAAAATCCCACTTTATTTCTCTTGAATTCGAAACCCTGAACTTCAAGAACTAAACCTAAATCTAAGAGCTTAGAAATGGCAGAACCCTAGAACCTAGTCCCAAATCTTAGTGAGATGATGGCAAAATATGCAGCAGGTGAAGCGGAGGTTCATCTGGAACCTCAAATTAAAACAACCCCAATTGTAGAACCAGATGTGCAGGGAGAGGAACAAAACCAAGCTCCCAAAAGAAACAAGCAGAAAAGAATAGAGATGAGTAAAATAAAGAATCGGGAGAGCGATGACATTCATCTTAGATTGAGCTTAATCTTTATGGAGGGGAGAATCCCTGACGACAAAGTTTATAGGAGAGAGAGGGGTTTTGGCAAGTTCGTCTTACTTTCTTTGAGAACAATCGAAAAGGGCAGGTTGTTGCATGCACAAACCACTTAGGTTCTTTGCGGTAGTAATTCTATGCCAACATGGAAGACATGAAAGAAGATTAAGTGTATGGGTTCCCATAGGCCATGAAAGGATCAATGAGGTGCTCCAAATCAAAGATCTCAAAAATGGATCTAAGTACAAGAAATTGCTTAAAGAGCCAAACCATGAGAAGATTGTAAATTTCTTGACGGACGGAAAGGGGAAATGGAGCTTAACAAAGAAGAATCCCCATGAATCAATTAACAGAGGCTCCCTCACAGAAGAAGCTAAGGTGTGGTTTTATTTCATTGCTTCTGTCATCATACCCACCAAGCATCTGAGCACAATAAGGGAGTAGGAAGCCATTATCTTGTATGCCTTGCTGAAGGGATACAAGTTTAATGCAGGGAAAATAATTGAGTCATCTATGAAAAGCTTCTAGAAAAATGTAAAAAGGGGACTGATCCCCAATCTGGAAATGATCACTCGACTCTATATTTTGGTTGGAGTTCGGGGTATGGGCAGAGGAAGAAACCTGCCCTAAGGTTTCTCCTTTAACCTTGACAGGGGCGCTTAAAGGCCCAAAGAAGAAAAAGAGAAAGGAAATGGAGATTGTAGAAATAGCGAGAGGCTGATGAAGGAAAGAAAATGAAAATTAGGGATATGACCAATCCCTAGAGCAAGGAGCCAATTGCCAACGGAGGAAGAGATGGAGAACGGAAAGAGGCTGAAATCAACCCGGTCACCTCCTAATGTAAGGGAGATTTTTTCTGAACCAGCAGAATGCTCCAGGAGCAATCAAGGAAATGCTGAAATTATGGAGATGTTGGTGTCAATGAAGAAGGAAATGGAGGAGAGAGAGAAAATGTGGGAGCAGTAACAGAAAATCATAGAGGAATTTTTGGAAGTTGATTTCAGAAAAAGAGACAACAATCGGAACAAATGCTCAAACCAAGAGATGAGGAATGGAAAGAGGAAATATAAAGGAGAGAAAGAGCATTAATTCAAGGGCTGGACTCAAAGATAAACACCTTCTACAATGAACAGCTAAAAAGGGATGAAGGTGTGTTGACCTTTTTAGGAAAGAGAGATGGGAGAATGGAAGCCAGCATGCTGCATAAGGCAGAGGGGTTTAAATATCTTTACAAAGAACAATTCAAGGAATTTGGAAAGCTTATGGAGAAGAGAGATAAGGAACTAGAGATGGACAACAACTACAGACATAAATTATGGAATGATAGCCTAGATAAGGTGAATTCAAATTTAGTGAACATACACAATGTGCTCACTGAACTTGAAGGATCTGTGAACAATTTGGCTCAAAGGCAAGATCAATTGGTCACCTTGGTGGAGTATATAAATGAATACTACCTCTTTTAGAGAGAAGAACCACCAACAAAAGAAAAGCCAGACATCTCCATTCCAAAGTTCCCTCCATCTCTAGCTACCTTTAAGCTTGCTTAAGACCTCAAACACAAGAACTTCCAACTCCTACAAAAGAAGGAGATAAACCCCTGTATTCTCTTTTCTCTCCAAAGAAATCTGTAATCATTCGTCATCCTCTTTGTATTCAAAGCTCATTCCTCTGAATAAAATAAAAAATTTAGAAAAAATATTGTGTTCATTTGTGTTTTTGCTTGATTGGTGTGTTTTTAATCAAGTTTCTTTGCTTCAATGTTTGTCATCTTCTTGGTTGAATAAAGAAGAAATCAACTACCTAGATAATATTGTCTATTTGCTACAGCATGTTTGGGTGAAATGACTTGAGAACAATTGTGGTTGTGTTGTGTTGTTGTGAACTGAATGCATAATCAAAATAAACTTCTTTACTTAATTAAAATAACACAACAGAAAAAAAATTCAAATCCAAACAACCACTGATAGATGCATTATGGTAGGCTAATCCCCAATTGGAAAAGGAAGTTGCAGTTTAGGCAGAATGAAGTTGAATGATCAGATTTAGGAAGATGTACTCAGCGGAAACACAAATAAGACTTTTGAGACCTTTATTTGTAAACGGTCGGTCGATACTAAGAAACTGAAAAGCAAAGCACATGGTCAAAATAAGTCCTTAACAAATTAATGAAAAATTAGGGACATCTCATTCACGTCAATTAGTCCATGTCCTAGAACTTGTTAGATTATTAGTCATGCTTAAATCCTAGGCACAACACTAACAAGAAGTGATATAGTCATCTTTGGAAGTTTGTTTCTAAGCTCACCCTCATAATATGCACAAGCATACACTCTAGTTCCATAATTGAGCCAAATTTCCTAATTTATTCATTGAACCAGCAATTAGAACCTCAAACCCTTCCTCTATTATAATCCCACAGTAAAGAACCCTTTATTGCCCAGATTTCAGGAAAAGAACTTCAAAATGTAGAAAACGAAAAAGACTGAGGAATGTTATTTCAATCAAGGGAAACAAGAACGGCGATGGAAGAAAGAAAAGAAACAAATGAAGGAAAGGAAATAAATGCAAGAAGAAGTCAAAGATTATAAATTGTCACTGGAATAAGTTTTGTCTCGTGCCTTCATCTTTCGAACAATTAAGTTCATAGGGTGTTTCAACACCTAAGACCCTAATGCTAACCGGTACGTGGAGTCAAGTAACCTAAAGTTCTCTAAGAGTGGTAGAAAGCCTAAAGACAAAACATTGTACCATCTATGTAACGGCAGTGAAAAGAAAAGCAAAAAGGGCTTTTATCTAAGGAGACTATCCTGATAAGAATGACAGTGGAAAATACAATTACCAAGATGAGAGTATGCAGTATGGACATCATGACCAAGTTTGGGGGAAAATTTTCTTTTATGACATCAGTAGAAAAGAAAGGGATGAAGGATAGAGACAAAGATGCAAAAATTGAAGGTCGGAATCTGGGTAATTTAAAGCCTAAATTCTCCAATTATCCACCCAATAACCCAAGCAAAACTTTACAAGCCTAAAAGACCTAATTAATCTGGAAGGTTGTATTTACCTACATTGGTGGAGACTAAATATGAAAAGCAAGCATATGGGACTTAAAATGATATACAGTAACTGTGTTAAACCTAGAAGATTAGCTAATTTAGCCAAGGAGAAAGTGAAAGAAGAACATCACACACTCACATATCAGGATGAATTGACTGAATTGTTTACATTTCAGAAGTCATTAGTTTTGTTTTGTGATACTAATTGAAAATTTTTCCTAAGTCTAAATTGACAACTGAATTTGAAATCAAGCTGCAACTAACTAGTTTCAATTTAGGAGGCTGATTCAAAAAGGATTGCAGTAGTGAGAAAAACAGAAAATGTCCCTAAAAAATAAAGTCAATTGTTCGAGGACAAAAAATTTTCTTTTCTTGTTGGGGGACAAGTAAAAACTTTAAGTTTGGGGGAATTTGATGAGCCTTCAACTCATTTATTTTTAATCCATTTTTCTGGCTTATTTTTAGTATATTCAGATATGTTTTAATGCTAAATTATGGATTATTCACCAACTTTGTGTTTTGCAAGTTTTAATTTAAAAATGAGAAAATTTATAAGCAGAGAAGAGAAAAAGGAGAAATCATAATAGCCTATGTTAAGTACGTAGTTCCCAGGTGTCACGACAACGTTCAAGAAAATGGCTAAGGAAATCTGTCACGACAATATTTATTCTATCGCAACACAAAGGACTGAATATAGAAGAAGAGCTATGTCGCAACAAATGACAGCGTGTCGCGACAGAACATGAGAAGAATGTAACAAGTCAGCTGAGACGAAGAGAGATGATGTTGCGACAATGTTTGTCAGCTAGATGTCAACACCATGAGGAACTTGTCGCGACATAAAAGCCCCTTTCGTGACACTAGAACCAGGAAGAAAGCAGATATTCTATCGCGACAAGAAATGAAAGAGCAATATAGGAAGAATACTACGGCATATCAGTTTATGTTGTGACACAAAGAAAAATAGAAGGCAGAATCTATGTATCGACATAAAATCTCTTGTCGTGACACTGTTATTGCAACTTGGAAAATCCTGTTGAGACATTGTATGAAGAAGTTATGTTGTGACAAAGTAATGAATGTCGAAATACTAGAAGACAAGGTTTCTGGTCCTGATAGAGAAATAAAGTCGCGACGAGTGATGCTAACTTATTGAACTGACCTGGTTGCAACAAAAGAGTTCAATGTTGTGACATACTTCAAACTGAAGAGAAGTTTTGATGTCGCGATTGAGATATTAAGGTCGCGACATAGAAATAAGCTGAACACAAATAAACAAGGCCGCGATAGACTTTTCCATCTCACGACAAAGATTCCAACACAAGGAAGAGAAGTCTTGTCGTGACACAACAGAACTGGGTCGCGACACAAATATGAGCTGAAGGCAAAAAGTCTTGTCGTGACATGAAAACTAAGTCGCGGCAAAAAACATATACAACACCAATAGACTATGTTGCAATAAAAATGAAGCTGCAACAAGAAATCAGGTGAAGTGGAGACAAGACTTTGTCGTGACAAGATAAGAAACATTGTTGCAACAAGAACCAACATAAATTCTATCGCGACATAGAAACTGGGTCGCGACACAATTTTGAAGAAGCTGAACAGAAACAATGTTGCAACACCATTGTCAATGTAGCAACATAATTGTTCAAGTAAAAACACATGAGAATGTCGACATGGAATGGATAGGACGATAAACCTTGCAGACAAAGTGTTAGAAGACAACAAAGATCCGCTATGACAGAGGAAACCTTATCGTGATAGAGTAAACAGCCAAGAAACAAATATCGCCGCGATATCGTCGCATGATGCAACAGAGAACTGCAACAAATAAGTAAAACTCTATTTCGACAACACTTTCAGGTCGCAACCAAGAATGCAATCTGGGCTAGAATTTTGGGGATCCACAATATAGCCTTGAATTTGCATTCAAGTTTCCGGCTTTATAAATAGAAACATTTGAGGAAAGCGAGGCAGTCAGTCGACGGAAAACTAGAGCATGTGGGAGCTAAGGACTCTTTTGTATTATATTTTTCTTTTATTTTTCCTTTATTTTCTTTTCGTCGATTAGAATTAGCGTAGGATTTCAATTTGTTTACTGGAATTGAAACAGTGAATTATTTAGAAGTTTCGAAGTTGAGCTATTTTGTTGATGATCAATTTCGATTACTGTTTGAATCTAATAAAGTTCAGAGAAAAGCTGGAATTTATTTCTTTCAATTCATTATAGTTGCATTAGAAATTTCCTAATCAGTATTTCAATGTTTACTGCAATTCAGTTTTCTGGAAACCCAACTTTCACTGGGAAAGATTTGATGTTAGTTATGGTTTTTCCTGCAAAAGTAGAAACTGATTTCTTGGATTGAGACTTTCGAATTTATTTGAATGGTGTTATTAATGAAGTGAATTGTTCCCAACATTAGTAACTTATACCCAAATTAAGGACTGTTGTCTAGCTCTGATTTCTAGGAGGCCCTCTGAGTGACACAGAGTTGGGGATTACTGAGAGCGTGGATGCATTACTTAGGGGTATGCTAGACTATTATTAAAGAACTAATGAGCTCTAAAAGATTACTTAGATAAATAATCAACTTAGTCATGGTTTGAGAATTAGTTGAGGGATCTGTCAATTTAATCAATTAGAGATTTCTCCTTGGTCTTGAAGAATAATCTTTGATCCTGTGTTAGCTTAGATCTAATCAAGCAAAGAGAGAACTCTTTAAGATCTCAAGGATGAGACATCATTCATCTTGTAGAGATCTAGAAAATGGCCTTGTCTTGGGAAGCAAGAAATCTGCGTCATAATGTCGCAAGGAAGTATTGGAAAAGAAAATACTTTATCTTACAGAGAAAATTTGATTACAAGTAATTGGTTAAATACATGTTTCAAAAATGAACACGACTCTCTAATCAGTGAAATGTATGGTTAAGGGAGAAATCCAAACTATACTACCTTGCCTCTTTGACATTTTCAGATTCCAATTCATGAAAGAATAGAATTAGGTTATGTTGCAGGAATTGATAATTTCACAGCAGTAAAATCCAAGTGTCTACTTCTAGCAATAATCTGGTTCAGTCTAGTTTAGGTCTAGGATTTTAAATTTCCCTTTTATTATAGATGTAGAAATTTAAACAGTAGAATTATAGTTAGGTTACTAAAAATTCTATGAAATGGAAGTTCAAATAGTGTGGAATTTGAGTAGTTAGGTTAGTTGAAACTTTAAATTATTTTTTATCTCTGTGGGAATGATATCCAGACTTATAGGTCCACTTTTATTACTTGTGTACGACTCCGGCTCACTTGCAAAAGATTTTGACCAAACTAAATCTTCATTGAATTCAATGAAAAATCATTTTTATTGTGCACATACATGCTATTATTTTGGTCAACAAGTTTTTGATACCTTTACTAGGGATTAGGATAAGGTCTTGCAAGAGGTTATAAATTTGTATATACATAAATTGGTCAACAATATACTATGTAAATTATATACTTGGTAAATAGTATATAGGAAATGTTGAACGCCAAGATGAGAAAATAACCTTAGGGGTTCGATAAATAAATGAACATGTTAGTTCAGATTGTGGTGTGTATTAGTAGTGACATATGCACTCCTAATTGAACGAGGAAAAAAAATCTCAATTTTCTATTTGACATATGTAGACGACAAGTCAAGGAAGGGGATGCACGTGTCGCCCACGAGGCAATAGCCGACCACCACCTGTTTTTTACCAACAGGCCTTTGTAGAGGCTATGGGTGCTACAGCTACTGCCATTGCACAAGCTAGTGCAACTGGGGGTCAGGATGGTCCGAGTAACCTCCAAAGGTTTATGGCACAGCATCCTCCAACATTCAAAGGGGGAGGGGATCCAATGGTAGCTGACCATTCGTTCTGACAGGTTGAAAGGGTTTTAGTGGCTATGGAGATTACCTTCAATGCCATGAGGATAAGGTTAGCTACATTTAAGCTAGAGGGTGATATGGTGGGATAGGATTAAAGTCTCAAGGGATCTAAAGATGATGACATGGAGAGAGTTCCAAAAGCTCTTCATGAGTAAGTTTTCCTGAGCATCTGCTAGGTATGCAAAACTGGAGTTCCTAGAGTTGAAACAAGGAAGTATGACCGTACTCGAATAAGTAGGCAAGTTCACCGAATTAGCATGTTTTGGAGGATGATTATGTGGCCACAAACATGGCCAAAGTGAGAAAGTTTGAGGATGGTCTAAAGCTATCCATTCGGGGTAAGACTATGGGATTCCTCCTATAAGACATGGCCTCTATGGTCAAGACAACTATGGCTATAGAGAGAGATAGATGATGCACGGAGCATCCGAGATACGAGTGCTAGTGACAGGATAAGGAGAATGCATTTTCTAGTTCGGGAAAGAAGCAGAAGACTCCTATTCCATGAGGATTTCAAGGATAGGGTCGCGGCTATCAGGCTCGAGGCCAGATCAGGGCTCCTAGCCAATTAGGAACGATGACATGTTTCCATTGCCATCAACTTGGGCACATGAGACTGATCATCAGAGGCAAAGGTCCCAGAGTTATGAGACACCACAGTCCCAGTCATCAGTGAGACACACTCAGACACAGTTTGTTCCTTCTTACCCTAACATGGGCCAGAGGAACCAATATCAGTCTCAGAGTATGGCACATGCACCTACCATGTCACAGCAGCCGTAGAGGCCAGCATGAGTCAAGGTCATGACGTGGCTCATGTGTCGGGACTCCCCGGGACCTTAAGGGCCTGGATAGATGTTACATCGCAGACTGAGATTGCAGATCAGTTGGTTATATAGGGTATGTTTCTACTCTCGTGCCTATGGGCAAGAGTATTGTTTGATTCTGGTGCATCTCATTCATTTATTGTTGTATATCAGGTGGAATGTTTCTGGGGTTTAAAGGTTGAATGCCTGGGAAAGCCGCATGTGAGTTCTCCTGTGGATTAGGTGAGGATTGGATCAGATAGCGCCGGAAGGATTCAGGAGTTAGAGATCTTAGATTCTCGTCACAAAGGACCATCAAAGTGATGAACATATCGACTTTGATGTCATTCTTAGCATGGATTAGTTGGACGGCACATCAAGTCACACATTGTTATCGTAGGGAGGATTATCGCTACACATGGCATGATATTTTGCGGTTACTGAGGATAAGCATGATGCTTTTACCCCAAAGGCGTATGACTCTAGTGGCACAAACAAGCTGATGTTGGTTGGCAAGCCTTACCTTAGAGGACGAGGCATGATGTGGCTCGAGAGCCTACTCTCGGTAGCTTTACATGAAGCGCAAGGACGTTCCACTAAATGATCGAGATTACCTTCGTAGAGGAATGTAGACTTTCTCATTGAGTTACACCCTGGTACGTCTCCCATTTCTATAACTCCGCATAGGATGGCGCCGGTTGAGTTGTAGGCTCTCAAAGTCCAGATACATGAATTATTGGACAAGGGTTTATTAGACCGAGCACTTCACCATGGGGCGCTCCGATTTTGTTTGCTAAGAAGAAAGACAAGAACCTTCAAATGTGCATTGACTTCCGACAATTGAACAGGGTTACGATCAAGAATCGGTATCCTTTACCGAGGATGGATGATTTATTTGATCAGTTGAGAGGGGCGCGGGTGTGCTCTAAGATAGATCTCCGCATCGGGTACCATCAATTGAGATTTAGGGGGGATGATATCCCTAAGATAGCGTTTAGGACGCGGTCTGGGCATTTCGATTTCATAATGATGCCTTTCGGATTGACGAATACGCCAGCAGCATTCATGGATCTCATGCATAGGGTATTCCAACCCTATTTGGATCAGTTTATTGTAGTTCCTGACTCATATTTTGATCTACTC
This sequence comes from Tetrastigma voinierianum, assembly GCA_016808115.1. Taxonomy (NCBI): domain Eukaryota; kingdom Viridiplantae; phylum Streptophyta; class Magnoliopsida; order Vitales; family Vitaceae; genus Tetrastigma; species Tetrastigma voinierianum. Next base: position 97,054 of record JAEQBH010002334.1, on the reverse strand, counting down.
AAAGTCTGAGGAGGAGCATGAGATCATTTCCGAGGTTCGGCTCTACTGTGTTTTGAGAGACCACCGCTGTATGTGAAGTTCTAAAATGTGAATTTTAGCTTACCGAGGTGAAATTGGACAAGCAGTGTCAGGCTTGTGTGTGTCACAAGAGAGTCCGAAGGTTGAGGTCATATGAGTCGGGAGAGGTCAAGTCAGTCTCGAGATACGTAATTTCTCGTGTCGTAGGGCATTATAAGAGGTTCATTGAGGATTTCCTCCCGGTTAGCAGCAGCTTATGACCGTGCCGAATCTTAAGGGTAGCCTGAAAGTGGAATGACCTGTGTTAGAGGGCATTACATGAATTGAAAAGGAGGCTTACTTCAGTTCCTATTCTGATAGTCTCGGAACGAGGACAAAGGTACACAGTTATCAGGATAATTCTGCTGATGGAATGGATGTCTTGATGTAAATTCAAAGGGTTGTGGCTTATGGTTCTAGACAACTAAAGAATCATGAGTAGAATTACCCTACACATGACATGGAGTTGGTGGCCATTGTCTTTTTCTTAAATATTTAGCGCCACTATTTGTATGGTGAACAGTTTGAAGTGTTTTCAGACCACAAGAGTCTGAAGTATATTTTCACACAACAGGACCTCAACATGAGACAACGCAGATGGTCGGAGTATCTGGAGGATTATGACTTCACTTTGCATTACCATCCTGGTAAGGAAAATGCGGTGGTTGATGCACTCATTCGGAAGTGACGGGGAGTACTGGCTAGTGTAGCTTCCCGAGAGTGGCAAATGCTCGAGATTGTGGGACGGTTTGGACTACAGTACAATGATCAATCTCAAGGTGTTTTGGGAGTTTAGTGGCTACGCCTTCCATATTGAGAAAAGTGATTGAGTCCCAAGGGCAGGATACAAAGATAGTGGCCATCAAGGACCGTACGTACATGTTCGTGATAAAGGCTGAAGCATCATGCGACGCGCCTTCTATACGAGGACTGCCAGGTTCCTCAATTAGTAGACTTAAGAGAGGAGATCCTCAGGGAGTTCCATTGCTCTCGTTTTGCAGTACATCCGAGTGGCATGAAGATGTACCGAGATCTTCGTCGCTAGTATTACTGGAGTGGGATGAAGAGGCACATTGGGGACTTTGTTCGATGATGCCTCACGTGTCAGCAGGTAAAGGCTAAGCATCAGAGGCCACCAAGGCTACTCCAGCTCACTAAGTAAGCACATTTTCTAGCAGTGCGGATGGCCTTCACACTGGAGAAATTATGCAGGTTATACATACGAGATATTGTCCGGTTACATGGAGTACCAATGTCCATAGTATCGGACAGGGATCCCAGATTCACGACACACTTTTGGAAGAGTTTCCAGAAGGCCATGGGGACATAGTTGACAATGAGCATTGTGTTTCATCCACAGACAGATGGTCAGTCGAAGAGGACCATACAAGTTTTAGAGGACATGCTACGAGCATGTGTCCTAGATTTTAAGGGTAGTTGGGAAGAGCATTTTCCCTTAGTGGAATTCGCTAACAACAACAGTTATCAGGCTATAATACAGATGACACCCTACGAGGCATTATATGGGAGGCCATGTCGATCTCCAATTTGTTGGACGAAGGTGGGAGAGAGACCCACCACTAGTCCAGATTTGATTAAAGACACCTCCAGTATTTTTGGTACGTACATCTTCTCTCACGGGGCTTAGAGCCAAGCAGTAAGAGTTACGCCGATGGGGTGACGATGACTCCTGTGAGTTTACGGGTGATCATACCTTCGCTGTACGCCTAAGAGAGGAGGGCCGATTCTACAAGCGGAGAAAGCTGTCGCTGAGGTATATCGGGCCCTTCGGGATACTCAAGAGGGTGGGTTAAGTTATATATCAGTTAGCATTATCGACGAGTTTATCGGGTGTCCATGAGCTATTCCATGTCTCCATGCTCCAGAAGTACACTCTAGATCCGACTCTTCGTTGATCAATGAGCTGTATTATCACGTATGGGACCTTTGAGGAGGGACGTGTGCATATTTTAGAAAGTTGAGGTCAGGTTTTATAACGTAAGACTGAGAGGCTAGTGAAGGTGTTTGGGCAGCACCGAGGAGTGGAGGAGGCAACATGGGAACGTGAGGACACGATGTGTACCAGATATCCTTTCCTACTTGAGGACGAAGGTACGTGGTTTAGTCATTTAATGTTAAATGATTGTTACAAATGCATGTAATTGTATGTATATGTGTGTGTGAATTTCTGGACGAAATTCTTTTAAAGAGGGAAGAATGTGAAAACCCGGGTAAAGTGAAACAATAGATTATCATATAAGATAAAATGAGTCTGAATTTATCTAGATCTCAGATGATGACACATATCACACCGTTGAGTTTGTCTTGTGAAATCTAGTTGCACAGTCGAATTACGTTGAATTTTGGGACAATCGGAATTTCATGTATTTCAAGGCGAAATGAACAAACGACATGGCGACACGTGGCACGAGGACACATGCCATGTGGCACCAAACAAGTGGACACTTGGCACATGGAGCCAAGTGTCATTCTTATCATTCATGAATTAAGTGGGGGAAAGGGTATGAGAAACACATATACGTTGATTTGCCATGTGTCAAGATGAATTAAGAAAGGTGTTCTACACCTAGACCAAAATGAGTTCGGTGGGGGAGAATGAGAAAAGGAACAAAAAGATAGAAAGAAGAGAAAGAAAAGAGGAAGAAAAGAGAAAGAGAAAGAAAAAGAAAGGAAAAGGGAGGAAAGAGGAATCCACTTTCTAATGTGGTCCCAGGTTCAACAACGAGAGAACTGACTGGTTAGGAAGTGTTTAAGCTCCACGCCTCCAAGAGGTAAAATTCTCCTACTCGCACATGGTTATTCTTGGCCTAAGGCCATTCACCGGCCATGAGGTATATCCCTTAAATCTGCAGAGGGCTGGTTCGAGAAATTCAGCTTTTGATCAAATCATGATAATTTAAGGACTAGTTTCTAGGTCCTTTTTGTTTCCAGAACTGCAGTTCTGGAACAGGTTGTGTTTGTTGGAAAATATGGGATTTGAGTGTGATGATTTTGTGGCATGTCATTGCTGGATATGGACTGACATGCTGAACTGTATATGTTGTTTCTAGGTCTGAACATGAAGATCCAGTTTGTGTGTTGTTGCTTGATTGAATGACATGCGGTGTTAGTGAAAATCATGTTAATATATGCTTACTTGATGTATTAACATGGGTTATAAGATGGATGTGAATTATATGCAGTAGATATAATTATTCATGATTTTTAAATGTTACATGTATCTCTCATTAAGCATGTAACATGAAATAACATGTAGTGGCATTTCCCCATTGCATATGCATGGGGACCTTGCGCGAAACGAGTGCGAGTGCATGACATGAATTAACACTGTGTTTGGTGTTTAATTGTGGACTTTGTCTAAGGGACAACGTCCTAGAGTCACACGGTTTAATTATGTGTTAGGTAGTAACAAAAAGGGATAAACACCCCCCTCAGGTGGAAGGCCTGCATCCTTGGTTAGACATATGTATCCAGCGGTGAAAGCTCGTGAAAGTGTAGAAAAGTGAACGACGCTTGTGGTGAGACCCTGGAAAGTTCGTTACCCATAAAAGACACATGGCTTTTGAATAAAGCGGTTTATCGGTCATTCAATGAGTCGAATATAAACAAAAATATTTTTTCATAATGACGCTTTTCATATGGCATATGCAATGTGTGAGGAGTCGCTGAGGGCTCACATATTGGTATGACATAAACATTCATGTAGCAATGTATATGTTTTACTCAATGTATTATGAATGTTGAACTGCTTAGCATTGCATGTACTTGTAGCGGGGAGGCTGATTTGGTGAGAATTCTCTACTAGGAATTGTTTCACCTCAATGGAAAATATTTCAGGTACTGAAGGTACACCAGGAGATGGAACTTATATGAGACTTTAGTGATAAAAAGGTAGAATTATGGATTTATTATGTATTTTGTAAATTAATAGCTTTATCATGTTTCTATGTTAGAGAAAAGAGTTGTAATGAAACTCATTTTGATTGGTTCAACACACTTTGGCAAGTTTTTCCTAGATTTTATGTTGCCTTTATTATACAGAGGCTACTGTATTGAATTTATTGTGTTTTGGAAAAGAGTTGGAGGTGTAGGAAACGCTAGAAAGACTACTGCATGGTTAAGCAGGTTTTAGGTCGCAACAAGGGTTACTGGTCGCGATAAAGCTTTTCACTCTTTCTTGCCGCGATTGTGGGTTCCTCGTACGCGACCGTCCTTAGTCAGAAGCGCTTGCGTTCGTGACATAGTCTTTCCATGCCGCAATAGTGCTCTTGTTTCTCTATCATGACAATGTCGCGATAGAGGTTTCTATGTCACAACCGAGATGGTCACTTAATCGAGATGGCTGCGACAAGAGGTCGTGTTGTAACTTTCATGTCAGAACGGCTCATTCCCATAGGATTTCTGTGTCGCTACGTAACTTTCTTTGTCGGGACATAGAATCGCAGACCGAGGGGCTCTTATGTTATGACATAAGTTTTATGTCACGATAGAGGTTGGTCAATACCAAGGGGTCTTATGTCATGACAGAAATTGAAGGTCACATAGAAGCTGAGCTATTCGAGACAAGGTAATTTTATGTCGCGATAGAGGTTGGTCAAGACCAAGGGATCTTATGTCGCAACAGAACAATTCGATGTCACGACAGAGTTTTCTAGAGTTGTGCTGCGATAGGGTATTTTTATGTCACGACAGACTTTATATAGTGGTAAAAAAACACCTCGGGATTCGGGGGCTTCACAAATTTACATGCACTATTCTCACCTAAGTGCATATGTGATGAGTGCCTAAAACACTCATACCATACCCGCATATGTCTTATGGTTTTAGCTTAATTTTACAGTTAAATACGTATTTTTATAACCCGATATAAGATTCTTGCATTTTGGGTGAATAACAGGTGGAACGGGTAATTTTTGAGATCATTTTGGAGCAGAGAGAAGAAGAGCGAAAGCTGGAAACAACGTCGTGACGTCCTAACGTCGTGACATCCCAACATTGCGACGTCCCAACGTCGCGATGTCCCAATGTCACGACGTCCCAACGTCGCGAAGCCAGCGCGATTTCTGCCTCACCATCATTAAAAGCAAAAGGGATCCGAAATCGGGGCATCGAAGAACTTACGGACGAGGGCACGGAAAGCAGAGCAGCAGCGAACCAAATCAGTGGAGAAGACAATTGCTTTTATATTTTCTTCTTTTCTAAAAGACTGCTGATGTTTTTTAGATTGATTATGTGTATAACCAAGTCCAGGATGTTCTAGGATCCACTTAGGGTTTTGTTGAACCCTAATGATTACATGGATTAAGTTTCTTTGATTTTATATTATTCAATTATTCATAACTCATATATCCGCTTTTATAATTCGCGATTTATACATGTGATGTCCTGCCAACATTGGTATTGATTTTTGCTGGGTATCCGAGATCGAGAGATGAGGATGCCCAGGGATCTGAATAGAGCAGCCCTCGGTCAATTCGGTAAATAGAGATATTCCGATTCCGAGGGTGGCGATAAAGGTTAGAACATTTAAGCGCTGAAAGCATTGAGTCAAAGTAGAGATACACTCAACCCCTCGCTAGCGAGATAAAGTGGATATACCTGAGAGAGGAGTTTACAGGTCGATCACGCTGCCTTCAATAAGTCGTGGAATAGACTGAATAGTAATTTCTAAGTAGTAATCCATCGGCGGTAGGGGAGACAGAGCCCTAGTCTCCATAACATGCAATTTACTAAGATAAATTAGCGCTTAATCACACATTAGTTAATTTTTCACTGAAAGCTTACATCCAGATAATATTCAAAGGCTAAACTCATTAGTCAATGCACTTATCCCCGTGGATCGATATTCGTACTTAGGTACACTGTATTACTTGATACGATAGGTGCACTACATTATTAGGCTACAGATTTGCATATATCACTTTTCTACTTTATCAAGTTTTCGTGCCGCTGTCGGATAAGTTTTGGTGTTGATATTGAAAAAACAACAATTATGTATTACTCTGGAATTCCTATTTTTGTTTCTATTTTACTTTTACAAGTGCTGGTAATTTGGTCTTTCTGTTTCGTGTGTGATTGTAGTCAAGGTTACAGCGAGTGCATGCGAACACGGGGTCAGGCTGAACTACATCCGTTTGATCCTGAACCGGAAAGAACCTTACACCGATTATGCCGAGAACTGAGAACAACACAATATAGAAATCTAGCAATCATGCAGAACAATGAAGAGCATGATCTTGGCCATGAGCAAAATGAGCCACAAAGGGACCGCAATGGGAATAACGGTAGAATCAAGCACCTGTGCCATTTATGCCCGCATGATCCATTCATGTCATGGAAGAGTTTGCCCTACCGCCTATAGTTGTTCGGGACGGGCCATCCAAAGCACTTTCAGCCTATTCGTGAAAACAACTCGGTTGAGTCGCGAATCTTGCAGATGCTTAGAACATCCCGCTCCACGGATTGCCTAATGAGAACTAAATATGCATTTAACCACTTCTCAAGTCCGCAACACGATCGCTACAACGGGTCACCAAGAGCCAAACATTGGCTGACAAGTCAACCACCGGATTCCATCACTTCATGGAACAACTTAGTTCAGAAGTTCTTGACCAAGTTCTTCCCACCTGCAAAAATTGCACAACTGGTGCAAGAGATCAATACATTCAGACAACTAGAGGGAGAGAACCTGGCAGAGGCATGGGATAGGTTTCATGAACTGTTGAGGAAGTGCCCACATCACAGATTAACCAGATGGATGCAAGTCCATACTTTCTATAATGGTCTTAGGGATGCAACCAGAACAGTGATTGATGCTTCAGCAGGAGGGGCGCTAAAGAAGAAGACTATGGACCAAGCATATGAAATCCTAGAGATGTCACTATTATTCAATCAGTGGCCGATAGGATTACACCAAGTTGAAGGCTGTAGAGCTTAATGTAGATAACGAGGTTCTTAGCAATCTAGTCACTCATGCCGCACAGCTTACTAAACAGCTGACTAGACAGCAAGGTACCGCGAATTCCATATAGACCAACCTATTGAGTCAGGTGAATTTCGTGGAGGACAAAGACAAGAAGACGTAATGCCGGGCCAATAACAGTAGAGCAGCCCAAAGATGTGTCAAGGTTAATCGAGCCAACCATGCTAGTCAGCGGTCGCGATGGGGCAAACAACTATCGAATCCAAAATCAAGGCCAAGGGTGGCGTAATACCCAGAATAGTCAGAACAGTGAATGTGCTTCGGGGTTATGATGAGGAACAACCAGAACAACATACCACCATCCCGAGTAAGCGAGCCACCTCCTGAGAAAAAAGTGGACTTGGAACAAGCCCTTGTGCAATTGCTCACCTCGCATATTGCCTTTATGAATGAGACAAAGGCGAATATGCAACACCAAGCCACCCAATTGAACAATCAAGCAGCACAACTAAGAAATTTAGAGGTGCAGATGGGCCAAATAGCCAATCTATTTGGACAGAAGGCGCGGTTCTTACCAAGAATTCTGTATGAACTGAGACGAGAGGGGAATGAACATGTAAAAGCAAATACGCTGAGAAGTGGAAGAATTGGTACAGTAAGCAACCCCCAAAGGACAAGGAGTTAGAATCGAAAGTCATCCAGACTACTTAATGAGAATACGTAGAGGGAACATCCCAGAGAAAAGTTTATGGGAGAAGAACTCACTGTGCTGATTGCCCACAACCCATAGCCCCACCCGTATCCCCGGCCATTTAAAGAAGCATAAGTCGATAAGGTCTCACCGCTTTATGGAAGATTCAAGAAACCTGCATCCATTCCGTTTACTGATGCTCTAGAACAAATGCCAAGCTATGTCAAATTTATGAAGGATATCTTGTCACATAAGAGAAGACTGGCAGATTTCGAAACAGTTAACCTAATGCCATCCTTCAGAGGAAGCCACGCAAAGCTAAAAGACCGTGGCCACTATCCCTACACCATCTGAATGCCATCTTTGGTGAGAGCTTGCGGTGACTTTGGGGCGCCGTGATAATCTCATGCCCCTATCCATATTTAGACGTTGCTAGGTGAAGCTCGTCCAACCACTACCACACCCAAATGAAGATGTGTCCTTAAAGATCCAAGAGGGGTGATAGAAGATGCTCCAGAAGGTTGACAAATTCATATTCTTGGTATTTCATTGTATTAGATATGGAAGAAGATAAAGAAATACCTACAATCTTGTAGATCGATTTCTGCATCCGCATGATGAGCCCAAAACTCATTAGATTTTAATCCATTTTTCTAAGCATATTACAAGATAAATGTTGATTTGTATGCGTAAATGTGGATATTTTACTTCAAATTTAAATATGCAGGAAAATACAACAGGTTAAATCTAAGCAAAACAAGAGACCAAATTACAAGTTAAAACAAAGTCAGAACTAAAAATTGAGTCGGTCAGAAGCTTATTTGTCTCATTTTGGAACACGACATCACCAAGATCAATTTTGGGGAAGAAATAGAAGACCCCAGCAGTTTTAAATCGTGATTCTGAAGATCGAGGTCGCTAAACCAGGATGACCACAACAAGCAAGAGGTTGCGCATAAAGGAAGTGTGGTCGAGGCTAAAGAAATATTCAAAGAAGACCTTCATGTCGCGACACCTCATGTCGCGACACCAATTGGAATATAACTCGAGGTCACGAATGCTAGTCTCGACGTCGCGACGTGGATCCGCCAACGGCCACAAGAGCAGGTCTTGAAAGTAAATGAAATTGAGAATCTAGTTTTTAAATGAAAGGTTCTATTTGAGGTCGCGACATACAGTTGAGGCCGTGACATAAGAACATGAACTGGGGTCTCAACAGGAAGATTGAAGTTGTAACTAAATTAAGAGATGAAGAACAAAAAGGAAGGTCGCAACCTGAAGCCAAACCGGTCCCCGCAAGAAACTGAAGTCATACCATTTATTAATCAAGGACCACAAACAATGTCGCATTCACCATTTAGGTCACACCGAAGAAGAGTCAGTAAGAATCATATCATAATTACTTGAGCAATTGAGACTACACGCGTACCAAAAAATACAAATATGAGGTCACGACATCACCTCGAGGTCACACCCAGAATGTAGGTTGAAAATAGGAAATTGGTTGCAAAAAAGAACTGAGGTTGCGACCAGAAGAAAAGAAATGGACATAAAAAGAAGTTGTGACATCACCTTGAGGTCGCGATGTAAATTTGAAACTTGTGAAGGCAAAAGACCACCAACATAATCACGACCAGGAAAAGAAAGTTATGACCAGAAGTCATCATACAAACAGAAGGATGGTCGCAACCTAAAACTGAGGTCACGACTTAGAAGCCGGGAGAAGAGAAAGACAATGATGTCGCGATATGAAACCGTGGTCGCGACATCAATTCTGGAGAAACACTGAGCAAACAAGGTCGCGACTACAAACGTTGTTGCTACCATTAATCCATGCAGCAACAATGAATCCGGTTGCAACAAAAGCAACGAGGTCGCGACTGAACAAGAGCAAACAAGGGAAATTCATGTCGCGACATCAACTTGAGGTCGCTATTATAGACGCTGAGTCGGGCCTTTCTTTCGGGAATTCCACCGAGTTTTTCGGGGATCTCACGCACCCCTTTCGGGCAGCATAAATAGACAATGTTAGAATGGCAAAGTAGCCTGCCTTCACCACCCGCAGCGGGAAATGAGAGGAACTCTAAAGGTATAGCTTAGGAGTAGATTTTCATTTCATTTTTTCTTTATTTTTAGTTTAGCTATTTCTTTTCTAGATTCAATCAAGCAAATCGTGGCAGTAGACGAGTGGGAGTCGAATTTTTATTTCTTTCATTTTCTTCTTAGAATTACGCTAAAAATTTATAGAAATCTAGACAAATTTCGAATTCATTTCTTCTCGCTTTATTGCAATGACAAGGTCAGATGCGGATCGGTGCCCATTTCTAATTCCGGCAATGCAAGAACTGAGCACGTACCCGCCGGATTTGATTTACATCAGTTACAAACTCTTCCCGCACAACATGTGAGAACCACCTGGGGTCTCGGCTCTTACTTAGTCAAGGCCATTTCCTTGAACTGATGTTTCCACAGCGCACCGAACACTAGCCGAGGGAACGATCTTGCTCCGATTTCAGGATGCCCCTCCGTATCACACACGAGACTCGAGACTCCGAGAGCCGAGAATATTCTTTTCCGGGGTATGCCTCGACTACCATCGATGAACCTCCGTCAGCTCCGAGAGTTCATTTTCATAAATCCCCATTCGGGCTTCAATCGAAGCTGAGGGGAATATTTAACAATATAAATAATCAGAGAGTTCACTTTAATATAAAGGCAAGTTCCTAACCCCGTGTTAGCGGAGATCTAATCAAGGGAAAGAGATAAACTAATAGATCTGGAGGTTGAGCCATCAATTATGTGGTAGAAACTTCTAAGAAAAACTCGAAGGAAATGCAAAAGGTCTCGCCAACAAGAAACGGGTGTGAAGTATCGTAGAAAGAAAATACCCGCATTCGCAAGAGTGATCGAATACAAGAATGCCGGACTAGCTCTCGAGAGAAGCAAAGGGTATTCCATCCAATATGGAGAAATCACCCAACATTTAGGAAATTGATAAAACCAGATCCATACGTAACGCAGCACAAAATTCTTAAAGGTCGAATCGACCGCTTCTTATCAGATTTCATCGATAGTTTTCGCTTTCTCGCTGTGAAATCGATTCACTCATTATTTTGTTACAATTTGTTTTATTCATTTACTTTGGTTTTATCTAGTTCAACAGCTACCAATAGTCTAGATCTTTATTTTTCTAGATAAAACCTTTCATCAGGAGTTTTGAGTCCAAATAGCATAGAATTTTAAAGAGGTCAGTGAAGTTAATCTTTAATTCGCACTCAATCTCTCGGGAATGATACCCGACTTACATTCGTATTTTACTACTTATATGACCTGGCACTATGTGGTCATAGATCAGACTTTATTTTTAAATCATGAACCTTTGAAAGATTTTATTTTATCAAGCAAATTTATCCAAAGTGACATGGATGCAATAGAAATGTAAGGTTCTTAAGCAACTATGTGAATTTGAGGGTTTTTACCATATAAAAGAGGCAAACAAGTTTTATGGCAGCGTTGTTTGGGATTGAAAGAATTAAATAGATCAATATTCTAACAAAAGAGAAATGCTAATTTTGACATTTATAAAAGAAAAGAACAAAATAGTTTTTCAAGCAACAAGTACATCACCAATCGATCTTTAACAAGCCATGTTGAAAATATTTTGTTTACTTTGACTAATCCTATTAACTGAGTGTGTTTTATTTCAGAAATCCTTTAATGCATAGGAACATGATTCTCGACCGTTTCCAACAAACACCGAATCGAAAGAACACCTGCTTAAGAAAGACTAAAAAAGAGTTAAAACGCAGTTTATGACATGAGAGAAACGACTGCGTAAGAACAGAGACGCAACCATGGGGTGCCTCCTGTAATAATTAACACAATGGGATGCAAATATTCTGGCTGGAGGCCTATCATTCAAGAAGAATATTCTCAGAATCGTGACAACTTATCGCGGAATGCAAATAACTTCAAACTAAAGCCAACTTCGATAATAACGGTAAGAAGACGGGCCAACGGTCACTCCAATCGGTTAATTCCAAACGAGCACTGGTAGATTTCGTGATGGCAAATATAAAGGAAGCTGAATGGTATGAGGCCGTGAGGCGAGCAAGTCGCATCTCTTCCCATTTTTTTAAGAGATATAACAACCACATGGTATGAATCTACCATATGGTTCAATGATACTGGGGAAGAGCCGGTGTATATTACCAAGTGTGTTTTTCCCCCATCTCTCACCCGTAGAGAAGAAAGAGACACAAGGTTCCAACAAGGGGAAGACGAGAGCCTATATATACCGAGAGATTCAAGAGGTCGCCAAGAGGTGCTCCTATGCATGGAATTGATTTAAAACCCAAATGGATAGAATATCAAGTGCCTTAAATAGATACATTCCAGTTAGCATTATCGATGCTTCATGCTGTGGAGCATTCAAAAGAAAGAGTGCTGAAGAGGCTAGAGATCTATCGAAGACCTGGCCAAGTGCAATATGAAAGCTCCATATGAGTTTTCAAGGGGTAATAGCAAAGGAAAAGGGGTCATGGAGCTGAGTAAAATGACAAATTTAACACGAGGCAGTTGGGATGCCATCATGCACAGATGACAAACAAGAAAGAAAAATGCACACCAAGCCATGAAATGGGGAGTAGCGGAAAGAGAACAAGATGAAAAGGAGTGTTAAGTACCAATAAGAAAATTCTTATGGTGATAAGGAGGTTAAGTACGTTGAACGAACCAAGAAATTACCATTTCAAGCCAAATCCTAACTCGCCTGATACAATACAAGCCCAAAGATCGACGTGAACCATGAGAATTTCATATTATGGAGGGGCATTACAAGGCCCAAGGTAATGGACATAATCCTCAAATATCAAGAGCCCACCAAGGTCTGTAAATAGAAGAAGATCAAGGAGGTGGAAGGTGAATGACTATCAAGGTCATAGGAGGACTCAACCATCATGAACAAATGATGCAGTTCATGGGGACAAATGCGAGTTTATACACTTCCAAGAATTAAACTGGCTCCTGACTGAAGCTTCAAGTCTGACACTCAAGTATTTCAGAAGAATACAAGTGCCTCATTGAAAAACTTTGAGACACAAGTAGGGCAGCTGGCCTTGAATATGCCAAATAAGAGCAAGGGTACATTCCCTAGTGACACTCAAAAGAATCCAAAAGACTGCATGGCAATTCAATTAAGAAGTGGGAAAGAAGTGAGCAACAACAGAAGGAAAGAAAGGAAAGAAAAGACTGAGGCAGAACAAGAAGAGACTGGAAAGGAAGGAGAGAAGAGCACATAGACTGAACAATCTGAAGGAAGTAATGAACATAAATAGAAGGAAGGAGTACCAGCTTGTACACCCATGCTGCCATTTTTGGCTGGAAGGCTTCTGGGCTGTGTGGAAGAGCAATTCTGTATTCTCGACATTTTCAAGAAAATGGGGAATCATCCTATTTTGCAGAGGTAATCAACCAAATGCCTACGTATGCAAAATTTCTGAAGGAGATACTGAGTAAGAAAAGGAATATTTCTCGAGGAGGGAATATTTGAGTGAATTTGACTACACCAGAGCAAAGGTCCAACAAAAGCTCCCAAGAAAATGAAGGACTCGGGCAGTTTACCCATTCCTACCAATAGGAAATATGAATTCAAGAAGGTTTATGTGGATTCGTGCTAGTATAAATTTGATGCTCTATCAACAGGTAAAGACTTAGTTTGGGGAACTTACTCCCAAATGTAAAATTACATTGCAAATGGCCGATGTGATCAATGGCACAAACTAAGGTATTCTTGAAGACGTGGATTTGTCAAGGTCGGGAAATTCATCTTCCGTGATTTTGTTATCATGAAGATGGGAAGAAGATACCCAAGTTCCTTTGTCGCTAGAAGGCCTTTCTTAGCAACCGGAGCGCCTTGATGTATGCGTAGCGGTGAATCGACACTCAAGGGTGGAAATAAAGGCAATTTAATCTTAATAGAGTCAGCATCCCGATGTAGATGCGTGAAGTTGTAAGGGCTGCGTAAAACAATAGTCTTCTCAAAGGTTGAATTGAATTCCCTAAATCGTATTCTTCAACATTCTATCATTGAAATTGAGATGAATTTCGTATCTTGAGAGTCTTGATTGTGAAACACTCGCTTCAAATTTGTTTAACAAAGAAACAAAGCTTCCTCGAGCATGTAAAGGAAAATGGGGCTTAAGATGAAGTATGCACTGTAAACAAAAACTCATGAGCAAGAAACTAGTGCGTATACAACATTGAAAGACCTGCCTACCATTTTAAATATGAGTTCTTAGAACCGTAAAAGAGAAAAACTAAGCCATCATATCACCAGATTGACTAAGTCAAGAACAAGGCCGGAAATTCTCGAGAAAATACAAGAAGCTTATTGCTTGGTCGACCGAGGATCCGAAGGGTACGCCCTCCATTGTAATGCACAAAATATTGTTGAATGATAATGCAAAACTTCATTGAGCATCAAAGGAGGTCAACCCAAAGTGATGAAAGAAGTTGTTAGGAAAAGGTTCTTAAATTGTTAAATGTGTTTTATATATGCTATATCATATGTTTCAAAGTGAGCCCCAAAGGCTGTAGTTCCCAAGAAAGGTGGATTCATTGTGATCGTAAATTAAAATCATGAATCGATTCCTAAGCAAGAATCGTGGACAGGATGGAGGGTGTATTGACTACGTAAAACCCGACATCGCAACAAGAAAGGGATCATTTTCCGGGCCATTGATCGACGTCGGATAGATCGGGGCAGTGACACCCTCCCTTGTTTTCGATGTATACTATGGATATAACCATATTGCCATTGCACTCGAGGATCAAGAGAAACCACTTTTACATGCCCATTTGGTACTTTTGCTTTGTGGAGAATGCCATTTGGTTTATGTAATGCCTCCGGTACCTTCCAAAGATGATGATGTCTATATTTTCTTGATTTAGCGTAAGAAGTTATGGAGATCTTCATGGATGTTTTTACAGCTGTATGATCCAAGCTAACAATGCATGCATAACTTGGGACAATACTCAAGCAAAAAGGACAAGAATCTAGCTCTCAATTGGGAAAATGTCATTTTATGGTTGGCGTAAGGAATTGTCTCGGTGGCACATGATTTCTACAAAGATGGCTGTAGGTAGACCAAGCAAAGCCCAATTATAAGAAATTTAATGCCACTCACTACAGTCAAGGGAATTCACAGTTTCTTAGACATTGGTTTTAGCGTAAGATTTTTCAGAGATTTCTCAAAATTGCCAGAATCACTATGCATTGATGGAAAAGGATACTAAGTTCTATTTCGATGAATCCCCGCCTACAATTCTTTTCAAGAAATCAAATCCAGACTAGTCAAGCTCCCATCACCAAGAAACCAGATTGGAACATAGAATTTAAAATCATGTGATGCCAATCTTGCAATGGGTCAGATTGACGTAAAACTCAAAAAGTATTTAAGGTCGGCATTATGCCAAAGAAAACCTTTAACGAAACTCAGAAAAATTACTCTACCATCACAGAGATGTCGGGCGAAGCAGTATTCAAGGTAGAAAAATTTAAAGCATACATTTTGAGGTCCCATGTTATTATACACACTGATCATGCAGCAATTAAGTATCAAATGGCAAAGAAAGAAGCAATGACAAGACTGATCAGGTGGGCATTGTTATTGCAGGAATTTGATTTAGAAATAAAAGACAAGAAAGGTTATGACAATGTGATAGTTGATCACTTGTCAAGAGTGGAGAAACTTCACTGCATGGAAGAAGAAAGAGAAATAGCGTAAAAATTTTCCGTATGAGCAATATTCGCAATGCCACTTTAATACCTTGGTATGCTGATATTGTGAACTTCTTAGTTTCAGGAATTACGCCACCAGATCTCGCCACAAGAAAGAAAAAGCTAAGGACTGATAGTAGTACTATGACCGATGATCCATTAACGCTTAAAAGGGAAGCTGACCGATTATAAGGGGAGATGTGTACCGTAAGGTGAGCAAAGCAAGATTTACAAGAATGTTATGCATCACCATATGGAGGACATTTTATGAGATAAAAAGCCCACAAAATTCTCCAATCGCCATCGGTCTACTATTTTTAAGGATCAAGCTAATGGGTAAAGGCGTGATCACGCAAAGAATGGGAAGTATCAATAAAGGCATGAAATGCCCCTATAAGGTATCCCCCGGTGGTGCACTGTTCATGTATGGGAATGGATTTTATAAATTTTTTCCAGCTTCATTTGGAAATATATACATACTCCTAGCCGTGGATTATGTATCAAACTGGTCGAGTGCAAGAGCTTATCCCAAGAACGATGCTAATACTTGGGTTGTGGGATTTTACAAAGAAATATTCTACAGATTTTGGGACAATCTTAACTATAATTGGTGATGGAGGAAGCCATCAAATAAAGTGTTCGACAAACTCATGGGCAGATATGGTATCAAACACATATGAGCTCGGGCTTATCACCTCAAACAAATGGCCAAACCGAAATTTCCAACAAAAGGAGATAAAGAAATTCTTGAAAAGACCTAGTTCCAAAAGATAAGAGATTGGTCTTGAAGCTGATGATGCACTCGGGGCATATAGGACTGCTTTTTAAACTCCCATTGGAATGTCACCACAGGCTTGTCTTTTGAAAACCTTGTCATCTACCTCAGCTAGAATATAAGCTACGTGGCCATCAAGAAGCTAAATCTTGATTTTAAGGTCAAGCAAAGAAGAGAGGCTACTCCAAATGAACAATCTGAAGAGTTGAGGAATGAAGCCTGCGATAGTGCCAGACCCAAGAAAGATAAAAACACAAAAATGGCATGATCAACGACTTTGAGGAGGGAATTCAAGGCGTGAGATCAGTCCTCGTTATCCAACTCCGCACTAAGACTCCTTTCTAGGAAAGCTAAATCCAATGGAGTGGACTATACGTGAAGATTTGCCACACAATTTGGGGCGGACACTTAGAACCAGCAATCATGAGGAATTCAAAGTTAATGGTCAGAGATTAAAGAACTACCTCGGGAGAAGCAATCGAGTTAACGACTCTAATAATGAGAAAATTTGAAGAGAAACAACTATGGCAAAGAGCAAGTCCAACTAAAGACTAAAGATTGAACAAATTCAGGAAGGCAATCCACACGCTTGTTTTAAGTTTTTCTTGTTATACTTTTTATGTTTAAATTTCTAATAGCTTGTGTAATTTGATTCATAATTTATCAAGAGTAGGTAAATATTTCCTCGTTTTAGTTTTGCAGTACAAATAAAAATGTGCAAGGAGCATCTACAATCAACTTTCACTCAGATCGAGACAGGCAAGTAAAGATAATTCTTCTTGATTTTATTTAAATTTTGTCTCCGATAGGGCATGATTGAGGGTTTGGGGGAATTTTTACTGTTTCGGGTGCTTAAATTTTGGAATATGATGATAAGATGATTTTGTCGACAATCGCATGATGAAGATGAATTGAGTTGTGTTTGCCTTGATTGATTTGAATAAATTGAAATTGTTATGAATTTAATTGTTCAGGGAGACCTAAAAATTTTCTGGTCGCAACACTAATCCAAAAGTTGCAACCAAGAATGCTGGATGTGAAAACAATAAAGTAGAAAGTATGTCGACGCAAAAGTTCCTATCGTGATTCTCACATTTCCGTGCTCCAATAAAAATCTTTATGTCATGACCAAAAATAATCCAAAACTCACAACGTAGTTAAAACCTTTCATTTTGGATATTCCAAAGATTAAAAATGATTCCTTGAAAAATAAAATCATTAATTAAGAGGTTCAAAATTTAATGTCACAATTCTATATCGCAATCATGACATTGAGCCCAACGTTTGTTCCATTCAAAATTCCATTAAACTGCAATTCATCCCAACCTTTCCACTTCTGCATCCATTTTTTTTAATCTCGAAACCCTTAAACCAGAGAGAAAAGCAGTACCCTTGCGAATCTTCACTCATGGCAACAATTCAAGAAGACGTCGCCAATCTTAACAAACTGATCGATGAAAACTGCGCGTGAAAATGTCGGCTAAAGGGAAGAAGTTCACCGAAACTCAACCGAGGAAGAAATACATGTTGAAAAAAAGGAAACCAAAACAAACAGGATGATCCCCCTATAAAGAAGCAAATGTATAGCTGAAAAAGACTTGGTATTTCAAAAGAAGCTCAAGAATTATGGAACAAGGTGATGTTTGACAAGGAATTTGTGCGAAAGAGGTTTGGCAAACTAATTTCCCATTTTCAAAGTAATAGAGAAAAAAGAGGTTAGGATTCTTTTGCAAGCACAAAGCGCCGTGGATTTCATTCTCACAGAATTCTATGCAAATATGGTGGGAATGAAGGATGATTCAGTTTATGTTAGAGGTGTTTGGGTGCCTTGGGGGATACAAGAATAAATGAAATGTTTGAATCTGAGATTTTAAGCATGGGTCGAAGTATAAGAAGTTGTTGGAAAACCCAAACTATGAAAAGATATTGAATCGGTTTACTGGAGGAGAAGGGAAATGGGAGGTGATGAAGAAGAACCCCCACCATGCCATCAAAAGGGGAGCTCTCACAGAAGAAGCAAAGGTTTGGTTTTACTTCATATGTTCTGTATCGCTGCCTACTAAAACACCTTTGTTCGGGCCAAGAGAACAGAAGCCATCCTTTCGTATGCCTTTTGAAAGGATATAAAATGAATATAGGCATTCTAATTGAAGAATCCATCGAGGATACCACCATAGTAATAAAGAGGATCGATCCTCACCCTACCACTATTACGTACTTTGTCTCTGGGCAAAGTAAGGGAAATTGGGAGAAGAGAATGTCCTCGTGTTTCCTCTAACCTTGACAGAGTGACAAAGGGACCTAAAGGAAAGAGGCAAAAGGAAGCGATGGTAGTGGATGCATAAACAGAAAGGGTGAGACAAATGCAAAATGGAGTGAAGAGAAATAGAGGAAGTGCCACAAAGATCTCTTCCTAAGCGTATAGCTAAGAACCTTCTGTGGTAAGCCCAACCCATCCTTCATTTCCCCGGCACAGAACGAGTGCCCGGCCGGGCTGCATGATCCGTGGTTGTGAAGGAAATAACAAATCATTGAAATGCTCAGAGCAATGAAAAGGAGATGGAAGAGAGAACCAATGGGAAAAGGCAGCACAGATCAAAGAAGAATTTATAGCCGCAGCCTTAAGAGTCGAAAGGACATGGGAAGAAAATCGAGGATCGTAGAAGAAGAACACAAGGAGGAATCAAGAAACAAGAAGAAAAAGATGGAAAGAATAAAGACAAGCATGCAAGCCTTTTATAATAATCAATCTAAAAGGGATCAATTGTTGAAATGGCGGCTGAAGAAGAAAAGAGACAGAAATGTGAGAATAAAATGCTAAGGAAGATTGGATGGGTTCAAGCATTTATACAAGGAACCGTCCAAGGAGTTCGAGAGATAAATGAAAGAAAGAGATCAGCAATGGAAGACAACGATGAGTAGAAGAAAAACCTGGTTGGAGAGCATGGACTTGATCAATCAGAACTTGTCCAAACTGCTAGAATGTATTTCCGAGGTGGAAGGAACAGTTAATCAGGTGGGAAAGAGGCAAGACACACTCATTCATGCAGTGCAACTAAACAATGAAATATTTGCAAAAGGCAACGAAATTCCACCTGCAGTGGAGAGACAAACATCTAAAATGAAATTTCCTAAGTTTGATCCCAGCATGGCCAGTTTTGATGTAGATCCTCCCAACATTATACCTAAAAAGGCCTACAAAAGAAGAAAGGGAAATTAAAAGTTTTTCTTAGCATGTTATCAATCTATATATCTCTAAAATTCTAATAGAAATCCATTTTGTTCATCCAAATTGTCCTGTTTTATTGAATTTTCATGTTATAAGTTACTCTTTTCGCTTGTTGGATTGCTTTTCCTTTGTCAATTAAAATTTTGATTTTGAATAATTAGATTTTTTACCGACTGACATGAACATGACTCTGAAATTTTGTGTTTGCTTATTTCCTGCTTAGCATGAAAAAGTTAAATAAGGTGCCTTGTCTGTGCAAGGATCGACTAATAATTATGTTCTTTCCTAAGAACAAAAATCTTAGAAAAATAAGGGCGTGTATTAGTAACCTGAAATTAGGAGTCAAGTGTACTCGCATGTTTAAATTCGGCCTTTAGATTGCAAATTGGTGGTTATTGCTGATGAAACAAATAACTTGCTGAAATAGTATAAATAGACAGTGAATAAGTACAAGTCTTAAAAGAAATAATACACTTGGTCAACAAAACTCATGAAACTTTGAGATGAATTAGAACATCTTCCGAAATTGTGGATTAAGAGTCCATAGTCCTAGAACTTGTTAGATTATTGATTGAGGCGAAATCTTAGGTAAAAACAGCCAACAAGAAGTGATTGAGGCCATCCTTGGCAGTTTGAGCTTTTCCAAGCCTACCCTCAATATATGCTAAAGCATATCCTCTAGTTCCTTGATTTGAGCCAAACGAGCCTTATTTCTTCAATAAACAAGAATCGAAACCTAAATTCCCTTCCTTACAATAATCCTACAGCAAAGAGCCCAAATTATCCAGTTTCCAGTATAGAAAAAGTCTACTGTAAAGGAAGAAACAAGTTTGGGGGAAAAATATTTCCAAATGTTACGAGGTATGAGGTGAAGAAGTAAAGAAGCAGAAATTAATGAAAAAGGGAATAAGTTTTGCTCCTCATGCCTATTTCCCTTGAACAATTAAGCTCGTGAGGGTGTTTTTAATACCTAGTACCCTAATACCAACTTGGTATGGAGTTGCTAGCCCAAAGTTCTCTAAGAGTGATAGAAAGCCTAAGAAGACAAAACATTGCACTATTCCCAACCTTAGAAAAACAGAAGCAAAAGAGTTCTAGAACAAGGAAACTGGCCTAAATAAAGTGCATATGGAAATTAAAATTCCATAAAAAGAATTCAAAAAGATGAATCAGGCCAAGATTGAGGAGAATCAACAAATACAAAGAAGTAACAGGTGAAAGTCAAGGCAAATAAGTACAAAGAAAGGTGGAACTGGGTGATTTCCAGGCTTTAAATTTTCTCCTATTATCTACCCAATTACCTAAGCCCAACATTACAAGCCCGAAAGACTCCGCTGATTCAAGGTCATCACTCTACATTAGTGGAGATCAATATTAAAAACAAGCCTATGGGACTTTGACCAACAGTCCAAGGAAGTTCCCGAAAGATTAACTAAATTCAACATGAAGATGAAAAGGATTAAAGACCTGCACACACACACACATAACAAGACTTGTTGAATAAACTGTTTAAATACATTATTTCATCAAGAAATTTGTGATAGAAGTGTACCATCTCTTATTCTTGAATCGAAACTGAAATTTAAAATGATGCTGGTATCTCTTATTCCAAGTTAGAAGGTGGAATGAATCAGAAAAATCTCCTTAAAAATTTTAAGCTTATTTGTTTGAGGACAAACAATTCTTTCTTTTCTTTGCTTGAGGACAAGCAAAATTTTAAATTGGGGAATTTGATTAGTCCAAAACTCATTAGATTTTTTAATCATTTTTTTTTGACTATATTACAAGATAAATGTTGATTTGTATGCGTAAATGTGGATATTTTACTCAAATTTAATTTTGCAGAAAATACAAAGATAAGCTAAAATCTCAAAGAAAAACTGTAAGAGACCACCTACGCTTAAAACGGTCGCAATCGAAATTGGAGTCGCGACAGAAGCTTAGTTGTCACCATTTCCGTCACGACATCACCAAAATCAATTCGGAAGAAATAGAAGACTTCAACAAGCGTAAGTCGTGGATCTGAAGATCGAGGTTGCAACTAGATGACTAAGGCAACAAAATGAAAGAGGCTGCGACAAAGGAAGTGTGGTCGAGGCTAAAGGAAGATTCAAAAGAAGAATCTTCGCGTCGCGGCACTAATTTGATGTTGCGACTAATGAATATGACCGAGGTCGCGACGCCGCCTTCATGTCGCGACGTGGATCCGTTAATGAAGCCACAAGAGAGGTCTCTGCAAGTAACGAAGTTGCAAATCTGGGCTTTTAAAATGAAAGGTTCCACTGAGGTCGCGATACATGCCGCTGAGGTCATACATAAAAATGTGAACTGGGTCTCACAGGAAGATTGAAGTCAGAATCCAAATTAAGAGATGAAGAACAAAAAGGGAGGTCTCAACCTGAAGCCAAACCGAAGTCCTTACCAAGAAACTGAAGTTGCGACCATTTATTAATCAAGGACCACAAACGATGTCACGACCACTCATTTAGGTCGCGACCTGAAGAAGAGCTGAGCAGAAGAAATCAAGGTAGTAACTACTTTTGAGCAATTGAGACTACACGCAGTTAGAAAAATAGCAACATGAGGTCGCGACATCACCTTGAGGTCACAACCTGGAATAGAGGTTGGAAAGAGGAAATTGGTTGCAACAAAGAACTAAGGTTGCGACCAAAAGAAAAGAAATGGACATCAAAAGAAGTCGCGACATCACCTTGAGGTCGCGACGTAAATTTGAAACCTATGAAGGAAAAAGACAACCAACACAATCGCGACCAGGAAAAGAAAGTTATGACCTGAAGTCATCATACAAACAGAAAGATGGTCGCAACCTAAAACCGAGGTCGCGACTTGTAGTTTAAGAGAAGATAGCACGATGTCGCGACATGAACCGGTCAAGCATCAATTCCGAGAAACATCGAGGCAACAAGGTCGCGACTACAAACGATGTCATGACCATTAATCCATGCAGCAGCAATGAATCTAGTTGCAACAGAAGAAACGAGGTCGCGACTGAACAAGAGCAAACATGGGAAATTCATGTCACGACATCAACTCGAGAGGTCGCGATACAGGATGTTGAGTCGAAGCTGGGAATTCCACTGATTTTTTTTGGGATTCAAATTTAATTTTTGACAAGATAGTCAGACAATGTTAGAATGGTAAAGTAGCTTCTGTCTTCACTACCTAGAAAAAAGGGAAAGGAGAGGAACTCAGTGTATAGTTTAGAGTAGATTTTCATTTAATTTTTTTTCTTTATTTTTAGTTTTAGTTTATTTCTTTCGGATTTGAATCTAACCGTGCGTAGACGAGTGGAGATGAAATTTTATTTATTTTATTTTCTTCTTAGAATTACTGTCTGAAAATTTATGAAATCTAGACAAATTTCCGAATCTACTTCTTCTCGCTTTATTGCAATTACAAGTATTGGGTAATGTGATCTGCTCCATTTCTTAATTTTTAATGCAAAGAATCGTAGCGCAATATTTCATTGGATTTGATTTGCATTTAGTTACGCCTTTCCGCACAAATATGGAGAACTAATTTGGTTTCGATTTTACTTAGTTGGTGTCGTTTTGAATTCGATAAGTTCCCACAGAAAATCGGTCACCGCTTAAGGGAATGTATCTGATCTGATTTCCGTGATGCCTCCGTGACACAGAGGATCAGATTCCCGAGAGTTGAGAATGAATTTTCTCGGGTATGCTCGACACCATTGATGAACTACTCGGTACTGAGAGTTCATTTTGATAAATCCCCCATTCACTCATAATTGAAGTTGGAGGGGAGTATTTAACAATATAAATAATCAAAGAGTTCACCTTAATCTAAAGGCAAGTTCCTAACCCCATGTTACCGGAGATCTAATCAAGGGAAAGGGACGAACAAATAGATCTGGAGGTTGAGCCATCAATTAAGTGGTAGAAACTTTGCAAAAATCCTGAGAAGGAAATGCAAAAGGTCTGATGTCAACAAGAAATGAGTGTGAAGTATTGAGAAAGAAAAATACCCAGATCTTGCAAGAGGATTGGGAATACAAGTAGTTTGTTTGATCTTGTCTTCGATAAAAGCAAGGGTATCCAACTGGTGAATATGGAGAAATCCAATTCCAACATTTAGGAAATCTTGGACAAAACCAGATCCATACACAGAACATGATTTGATAGTTTTCGTTTCTCACAGGAAACTAATTCAGTCCAGTATTTAAGTTACAATTTGTTTTTATTCATTTACTTTGGTTTTATCTTAGTTCAACAACAGTCAATAGTCTAGTATCTTTATTTTTCTAGATAAAACCTTCATTGTGAGTTTTGAGTCTAAATAGCATAGAATTTTAGTAGTCAGTAATTGATATTTAATCTGCATCTAATCTTTGTGGGAATGATACTGACTTATATTCGATTACTACTAGATGACTCCGTGCACTTGCGCTTCATAGACTGCACTCTTTATTTTTTAAATCATTTAACCTTTATGAAAGAATTATTTTATCAAGCAAATTTATCCAAAGTGACATGGATGCAAGAGAAAATGTAAGGCTCTTACAACTATGTGAATTCAGGGGTTTTTAGTCTATATAGAAAGAGTCAAAACAAAGAGGGCAAATGATCGACGTTCGTAGAGGAGCTGAAATTGAGCCAGGAAAATGAAGTCAACTAACGTGTTCGGTTGGGTGAGACATCCACGCAGAGTGATATATATGCCTATGACGTAGATCGTAGAGGCTATAGTGTGTCTAGCCAAAAGGGTCCCACCGATCCCTAGAGGCTAGCCTAGTACGTATGATTCTGAGAATCTAGGCAAAGAGGCAAGAGAGTATTTAAATGATGGATTCCTTCGAACCCAATAGAAGGAAATATTTTGAATCTCTAGGTGAAAATACTAAAATGCTAGTGCCATCTATTAAACAACCACCCAAGATGGAACAAAAGCCATTACCTAGCCATTTGAAATATGCTTATCTTGGGACGACCTCCACCTTACCAGTTATTATTTCAGCGTCCCTAACAACAGTAGAGGAAGATAAGTTATTGAGGGTACTTAGAGATCACAAAAATGCGCTTTGATGGTCTCTTGCCTATTTAAAAGGGATTCGCCCTTCTATGTGCATGCATCGACCTTGTCGAAGATGGTCATAAGCCCTCAGTGGAAGCACAGAGGAGATTGAATCCAACTATGAAAGAGGTAGTCCGCAAGGAGGTATTAAAGTGGCTAGATACTGGGGTTATTTATCCTATTTCTGATAGTCCATGGGTAAGTCCAGTACATGTAGTAGCTAAAAATAGAGGAACGACCGTCATAAGAACCAAGAATAACACACATCGCTTCTGCATCAGCCACCACAGAATATGTAATGATTATTGAAACTCGAATAAGGCTACTCGAAAGACTACTTCCATTGTCGCTTCGGATCAGATGTCGGATCGACGGCTGGACATGAATACTATTGGTTTTTGATGGATATTCCAGCTACAATCAGATTGCTATAGCCCCTGAAGATCAGAAGAAGACAACATTCACATGTCCTTACGATACATTTGCATTCAGGAGGATGCCCTTCGGGCTGTGCAATGCACCGGGCACATTCCAACGCTGTATGATGGCCATATTCTTCGATATGGTTGAACAAACAATTGTTGGGTTACGGGCAGAATATCCAATCTGATTGGAACATAAATGCAACGGAATTTAAAAATTTTTATCCCTTAACCCACCAAGGATCATATGCTTTCATAAAAATGTAAGGAAGGGTAAACGAAACTTACCTCTCAGAGATCGATTCGTCAAGTCTTCAAAGTTCATATTCTTGTTTATTCGATCTTCAAATGTGCTGCCTTTTGAAAAGCGACCACCTCTAAGCAAGTATCCAATACCCAACAAATAATAAAACGATCTTGAATGCTAGTTCAGTTCGTCTCTCAAAACGAAATTAGGTTTTTCTTTTCTTTCTCCGTTTTTTGGTTGTTGTTCTTCGAGCAAAGACGACTAATACAAAATATATGTCTCACATATATATATCTATATAAGTCCTGCTTAGGTTTTTAGTCAAAAACTAATTTTATATTATTATATATTTAAAACTTTAAATAATAATAATTTAAATTCACAAACATAACCGTTAAAGACATAACCGCTTTCACGAATTTAAACTTTCAAATTAAATTTGAATTTAAATAACAATTTAAATTCACAAAACATGAACCGCTCAAGACACAACCATTCCCCCACAAATTTCAAACTTTCTCGAAAATTAAATCGACCCCAATAATTTAAATTCACAAACATATCCGTTTCAAGACATAACCGCTTTCCACAAATTTAAACTTCTCAAAATTAATTCGAATTTAAATAACAACTAATTGTTATTTGTAATTTAAAATAATCTCATCATTTTAAATTACTACTGCAGAGTGAAAAACCATAACCAAGTATTATCTCGCTCTTAATGTGCGACCCTATAGGTTCAATTAACATTGCGCAGCTCAAATCACATTCCTTTGATCCTACAAGCCATATGGCCCTAGCAAGACATTATGACTACCCAAGTTAAATGAAAAGCTCATGATCCGAGACAACCTTAATATATCTAATGACATAATCCTTTTGTCTCATGATATCTTGATAGAATATAAGGCATGGACAAAGTCAACCTTATATCGTTCTATCTTTGATTACTCGAAACCCAATTAGACTGACCAAACAAATGACATTGATCTCCATCAATTCATTTGAGCACGGCCATGCATTTCGCCCCAATCACGAGGGACTCCAGAGATATCTCTCTTATAATAAGAGGGACAAATTCCATTTTAATCTCTCATATCTCACTACATAATTTTTATTATGTTCAAGTATAACCTTTATAGTCATTCGATTAAAGACAACGTTTGATTATATCAAACATAATATTCTTATGTTGAGAACTATAGCGATCTCAGGTCAAAGGATTTAATGACACAACTATTAGAGATTAACTTATGACTTTTGATCCATGTATTAATCTCAAGACTCCGTCCCATTCAATATTTGTTCTCAACAAATGTATATAAATTTGATTTGTATCTCATACACATATTCATCCCATGAATATCACCAAACTTATAATTAATCTTAATTCATTATTATTCCCATAACAATAATCGATATGGACATTTAGAATAATTAATAATATTCAAGAACATTATATATAATAAACATGCAACCATCATAATAATTAATTTTCATAAATAGTCAAAATACCATGTCCATAATGATAGGCCTAGAGGAACTATTGTATTAATAAAACTCCCACTTGCGCTAGGCCCATTCATCAATGTATCTAATACCTATGAACCTAGCATGACGATCATGCTTTGCTTCAGGTGTAGGCTTAGTCAACGGATCAAAGAACATTATCATATGTCGAATCGCATATTTTAACGCTACCTCTTCTAATGATTTCGAATGAGATGATAACGCCTAAGAATGTTTGGATCATCATGTGACTAGGTTCCTTTGCTTGTGCAATAGCACCATTATTGTCATAATAAACATCAACAGGATTTGTAATGCTAGGAACCACTTCAAGGTCAGTAATGAACTTCTTGATCCAAATTGCTTCCTTTTCACGTATTAGATGCCGTGAATTTATAATTTTTAGTTGTAGAATCACAATGTTGTTTGCTTGAACTTTTCCAAAGAAATCACCACCATTTAAACAAAACACATATTCCGACTGTGATCAGAAATCATCTTTGTCATATTGGAAGCTTGCATATGTGTAACCATTTACAACCAGATCATCTTCCAATCCGCCATACACCAAGAACATATCTTTAGACCTTCTCAGATACTTAAGAATGTTCTTGACAGCTGTCCAGTGACTCTCACCGGGATCTGACTGGTATCAACTCGCTATGCTTAAAGCATAAGATACATCTGGTCTAGTGCACAACATGGCATACATGATAGATCCTATTGCTGAGGCATAAGGAATCTTACTCATCCACTCTCGCTCATCTTTAGTGCTAGGGACACCGAGATTTTTAAGAGTAATACCAGCGAGACATGGAAAGTATCTCTTGGAATCTTGCATATGAATCGTTTAATTACTTTGTATCATAATACTTTGACTTAGACCAATCGACCTCTTAGATCTATCTCTATAGATCTTTAACCTAGGATAGGCGGCTTCGCCTAAGGCTTTCATTGAGAATTCACCCCAACAAGACTTGACATTACACCAAGGTAGGAGGATATCATTCTGATGAGTAAAATGTATCAACATAAGACAAAAAATACAGTTAAGCACCTTTAATTTTCTTATAAACACAAGGCTCATCTTCATTTGACAAATCCAAACCCTTTAGTGATTCATCTCAAAGCAGAGAAGATTCCAACTTCGAGAGGCACCGCTGAAGCCTCGCCCAGATCTGACTTGCATGCTACGAGAATTCTTAGGTTGTACAAAACCTCGAGGTTGTGTCATGTACACATCCTCAAGTAAGTTTCATTAAGAAACACGAGTTTAACATCCATTTTCCAATTCTCATAATCATGATATACGTGATGGCAATAAAATTACGGTAGACTTAAGCATGGCTACGGTGGAAGTAGTTTCATCATAGTACCTTCCATGAGTTTGTTTGAAACCTTTTTGCAACTAGCCTTGCTTTGTAAGTATACGCTTTTCCATCCATGTCGAGTTTTCTTTTTAAAAACCCGCACCCAATGGATTTCAGAATCTTCGTGGGTCAACGAAGGTCCATACCTAATTATCATACATGGATTGAATTTCGTACTTCATGGCCTCTAACCATTTCTCATAGTCCGATCCAACATAGCATCTGATAGGTAGTGGTCTATTTTGATCCACTAACACATCATGGTTAATACCACAAGAAATCAGACTTCTGCCTATGACCATTAATCCATGTAGCAACAATGAATCTAGTTGCAACAGAAGCAACGAGGTCGCGACTGAACAAGAGCAAACAAGGGAAATTCATGTCACGACATCAACTTGAGGTCGCGACATAGGATGTTGAGTCGAGCTTTTCGGGGAATTCCACCCGAGTTTCGGGATCTCAAATTCCCAATCTTTCGGACAAGATAAATGTACAATGTTAGAATGGTAAAGTAGCTTCCGTCTTCACTACCTAGAAAAAAGGGAAAGGAGAGGAACTCAGTGTATAGTTTAGAGTAGATTTTAATTTCATTTTTTTTCTTTATTTTTAGTTTTAGTTTATTTCTTTTCTAGATTTGAATCTGCGAACTGTGCAGAGACGAGTGGAGCTGAAATTTTATTTATTTTATTTTCTTTTCTTTCTTAGAATTACTGTCGAAAATTTATGAAATCTAGACAAATTTCTCGAATTCATTTCTTTCGCTTTATTGCAATTATGCTGGGTTGTACGTGATCTGCTCCATTTCTAATTTGCAATGCAAAGAACTGCAGCCAGAACTCCATGGATTCGATTTACATTTAGTTACGCTCTTCCCCGTACAAATACGGAGAACTAATTGTTTCGATTTTGTTTCTAGTTGGTGTCGTTTTGAATTGATAAGTTCCCAATAGTAGTACCGAATACCTGTGCTTAAGGAATGTATCTTGATCTGATTTCCAGGATGCCCTCCGTGTGACACAGAGACGGAGATTCCTGAGAGTTGAGAATAATCTTTTCTGGGTATGCTCGACTACCATTGATGAACTACTGAGCTCTGAGAGTTCATTTTGATAAATCCCCCATTCACTCATAATTGAAGTTGGAGGGGAGTATTTAACAACATAAATAATCAAAGAGTTCACCTTAATCTAAAGGCAAGTCTCTAACCCTACAAGCTACCAGAGATCTAATCAAGGGAAAGGGACGAAAAATAGATCTGAGGTCGAGCCATCAATTAAGTGGTAGAAATCTTTGCAAAATCCCAGAAGGAAATGCAAAAGGTCCGATGTCAACAAGAAATGAGTGTGAAGTATTGAGAAAGAAAATACCCGTATCTTGCAAGAGTGGATTGGGAATAAGCAAGTAGTCGGGTTTGATCTTGTCTTCGATAAAAGCAAGGGTATCCAACTGGTGAATATGGAGAAATCCAATTCCAACATTTAGGAAATCTTGGACAAAACCAGATCCATACACAGAACATAGCAATGTACTTTAGTGCTGGAATTGACTGTTTCATTGTATTTCATTGATAGTTTTCGTTTCTCACAGAAACCGATCTACCCAAAGATTTTAGTTACCATTTGTTTTTATTCATTTACTTCCGGTTTTATCTTGCTCAACAACAAATTAATAGTTCATATCTTTATTTTTCTGGGAGCAAAACCTTCATTGTGAGTTTTGAGTCTAAATAGCATAGAATTTTTGGGTAGTCGGGTAGCTGATATTTAATTCGCACTCAATCTGGTGGGAAATATTACTGACTTATATTCGTATTTTACTACCAGATGACTCAGGTAACTTGCGCTCTTATAGACTGTAATCTTTATTTTTAAATCATGAACCTTATGAAAGAATTATTTTATCAAGCAAATTTATCCAAAGTGACATGGATGCAAGAGAAAAATGTAAGGCTCCTTTTACAACTATGTGAATTCGAGGGCTTTTAGTCTATATAGAAAGAGTCAAAATGTTAGGGCAATGATCGACGCTCGTATGAGAGTCAAATCGAGAGTGCGTGAAAATGAAGTCAAATTCAACTTGTTCGAAGTTGTGAGACATCCGATAGAGAGTGATATATGCTTCATGACAGAGATCGTAGAGGCTATAGTGTCTAGCCAAAGTGGTCTCACTGATCCTTTAGAGGCTAGCCTAGTACAGAGTGATTCGGAGAATCTAGGCAAAGAGGCAGAGGAGTATGTTAAATGGATGGATTCTTTCGAACCCAATATAAAGGAAACATTTTGAATCTCAAGGAAAATACTAAAATGTGATAGTGCCATCTATTAAACAATCTCACCTAAGATGGAACAAAAGCCATTACCTAGCCATTTGAAATATGCTTATTCCTTGGGACTCGCCCACTCTGGCCACGCTGATTACTCTAGCGTCACCGGCTGGCCAGCAGAGGAAGATAAGTTATCGAGGGTACTTAGAGATCACAAAATGCGCTTGGATGGTCTCTTGCCTATTTAAAAGGGATTCGCCCCTTCAATGTAATGCACGAATTTTGTTGGAAGATGGTCATAAGCCCTCAGTGGAAGCACAGAGGAGATTGAATCTAACTATGAAAGAGGTAGTCCGCAAGGAGGTATTAAAGTGGCTAGATACCGTTACGATCCTATTTCGATACCATGGTAAGTCCAAGACATGTAGAAGCAAAAATGGAGGAACGACCATCATAAGAACCAAGAATAACACATTATCGCTTCTAACGCTTCACCGGTTGGTGAATATGTAATGATTATTGGAAACTGAATAAGGCTGCCCGCAAAGACAATTTCCCATTGTCGTTTCTGGATCGGATGTTGGATCGACTTGCCGGACATGAATACTATTGCTTTTTGGATGGATATTCAAATTTACTAACCGACATATAGCCCCCGAAGATCGGAGAAGACAACATTCATATGTCCTTATGGTACATTTGCATTCGTGATAATTTTCGTCGCGGTAATGCACGCACATTCCAACGCTGTATGATGGCCATATTCTTCGATATGGTTGAACAAACAATTGTTGGGTTACGGGCAGAATATCCAATCTGATTGGAACATAAATGCAGCTGAATTTAAAAAATTTTATCCCTTAACCCACCAAGGATCACATTCGTTTCATAAAAACAGAAGGAAAGGTAAACGAAACTTACCTCAGATCGATTCAAGTCTTCAAAGTTTGCGTCTTGGTTTATTCGATCTTCAAAGGTGCCGCCTTTGAAAAGCCACTCACCCTCTACAAGTATCCACACACGAACAAATAATAAACGATCTTATCAATAGTTCAGTTCGCCTCTCTCAAAACGAAATTGTGGTTTTTCTTTTCTTTCTCTCTCGTTTGGTTGTTCTTCGAGTAAAGCACGACTACTAAAAATATATATGTCTCACATATATATCTATATAAGTCTCGCTTAGGTTTTTAGTCAAAAAACGAATTTTAGTATTATTATATATTTAAAACTCTTTTAATAATAACAATTTAAATTCACAAAACATAATCGTAAAGACATAACTGCTTTCTACGAATTTAAACTTTCTCAAATTAAATTTGAATTTAAATAACAATTTAAATTCACAAAACATA
The DNA here is from genome assembly GCA_016808115.1 of Tetrastigma voinierianum. Lineage (NCBI taxonomy): Eukaryota > Viridiplantae > Streptophyta > Magnoliopsida > Vitales > Vitaceae > Tetrastigma > Tetrastigma voinierianum. Next base: position 65,361 of record JAEQBH010002334.1, on the reverse strand, counting down.
ACCGTCTCAAGATATACCATTTCACAAATTTAAACTTTCTCAAAATTCCAATTCGAATTTAACAACAATTTAAATTCACAAAACATATCCGTTTCAAGACATAACTGCTTTGGCCAAATTTAAACTTTCTCAGCTCACCAATTTAAATAACAATCTAATTGTTATTGTAATTTAATATAATCTCATCATTTTAAATTACTACGTAGAGTGAAAAACCATAATTTATTATTCGTTCTTACGTGAATTCTATGTGTTCAATTAACATCAGCCGTAGCCTAAATCACATTTTGATCCTATAAGTCATAAGTGGCCTCTAGCAAGACATTATGACTACCTAAGTTAAATGAAAAGCCATGATCCGAGACAACCTTGAATATATCTAATGACATAATCCTTTTGTCTTCATGATATCTTGGATAGAATATAAGGCATGGACAAAGTCAACCTTATATCGCTCTCTTATCTTTGATTACCGAAACCCAATTAGATCGACTAAAACAAAATGACATTGATCTCCATCAATTCATTTAAGCACTCCGCCATGCATTTCTCGCCCCAATTGTCGAGGGGACCTGTAGATAATTTCTTATAACAAGAGGGACACCCATTTTAATCGCTCATATCTCACTACATAATTTTTATTATGTTCAAGTATAACCTTTATACTATTCGATTAAAGACAACGCTTCGATTATATCAAAAACACAATATTCCTTATGTCGAGAACTATAGCTGCATCTCAGTCAAAGGATTTAATGACACAACTATTAGATATTAACTTAAGACTTTGATCCATGTATTAATCTCAAGACAAACTGGGTCTAATATTTACCAACAAATAGATATAAATTTGATTTGTATCTCATACACATAGTTCATCCCATGAATATCAATCAAACTTTATACTATCTTAATTCATCATATTCCCATAACACAATCGATAAGGGACATTTAGAATAATTAATAATATTATTCAAGAACATTATATATAATAAACATGCAAATCATCATAATAATTAATTTTCATAAATAGTCAAAATACCATGTCCATACGATGTGCCTGGGTAGAGAACTATTAATAATAATCTCCCACTGCGCTTAGGCCCATTCATCAATGTATCTAATACCTATGAACCTGAAGATGACGATCATGTCATTGTGGTAGAGGCTTAGTCAATGGATCACACATTATTTGCGCGTTGGAACTCTCCATATTTTAACGCCACCTCTCTCAATGATTTAATGAGATGATAACGCCTAAGAATGTGTTCGGATCACCGATGTGATCTAGGTTCCTTTGTTTTTCAGGCAATAGCACCATTATTGTCACAATAAACATCAACATGATTTGTAATGCTAAACCACTCAAGGTCAAGAATGAACTTTGATCCAACCGTCTTTGTCGCATTAGGATGCCGTAACTTATTCAAACTTTAGTTGTAATCAAGAATGCTATTTCTGCCAACTTTTCCAAAGAACCGCACTTACCATTTAAACAAAACACATATCCCGACCGTGATCGTGGTCATTCGCTATATCGAAGCTTGCATCCGTGCAAACCATTTACAACCGTGATCATCTTCCAATCCGGGCCATACACCAAGAACATATCTTGTGACCTTCTCGTGATACTCTCTAAGAATGTTCTCGACAAACGTCTGACTCTCCTCGATCCGACCGGTATCTACCGCCATGCTTAAAGCTATGAGATACATCCGGTCTAGTGCACAACATGGCATTACATGATAGATCCATTGTCGAGGCATAAGGAATCTACCAATCCACTCTCGCTCATCTTTAGTGTTGGGACACCGAGATTTTCTTTTCAAGAGTACTACCATGAGACACGGGAAAGTATCCTCTCGAATCTTAGACACGGGAACTCTGCTTCAAGATTTCTTGTTCATGTGTAAGTACTTTGACTTTAGACCAATCAGCCTCTTAGATCTATCTCTATAGATCTTTAACCCTAGTCATAGGCGTTTTCGCTAAGCCCTTCTTTATCGAGAAACACTTCCCCAACCAAGACTCGACATTCTCGCAAGGTGTGGATATCATTCCCAATGAGTAAAATGTCATCAACATATACACCAAAATACAATCAAGGCCCCACTAATTCCTTTCTTATAAACACAAGGCTCATCTTCATTTTTGACAAATCCAAAACCCTTTGATCGATTCATCAAAACGAAGATTCCAACTTTCTCGAGAGGCCCGTCAAACCATAAATGACTAAGTCAGATACTTTACCGTAATTTTAGGTTGTATTAAAACCCTCGTGTTGTGTCATGAACACATCCCTGGCAGTTTCCATTAAGAAACACAAGCTTTTAAGATCCATTTTCCACTCTATAATCATGATATGCGAATGGCACAAGAATTCGTAGACTTAAGCATAGCACAGTGAAATAGCTTCATCATGGGGCCTATACCATGAGTTTGTTTGAAACCTTTGCAACTAGCCTTGTTTCAGAAGTATGCACTTTCCATCCATGTCGGCTTTCTCTTTAAAACCCATTTGCACCCAATGGACTTTGTACCTTCAGTGGGTCATCAATGAAGGTCCAGTACCTAATTATCATACATGGATTGAATTTCGTACTTCAATGCCTCTAACCATTTCATACTTGATCCAACATAGCGCCTTGATAGGTAAGTAATTCATTTTGATCCACTAACAATACATCATGGTTATCACCACAAGAAATCCGTATCTCTGCTCATGACGTATCCTATCAGATCTACGAATTTTGTGCTATAGGAGGTGTGTTAACAATAATAGTTTGTCGACTATGAGTATCCACATACCAATGTTATTCGCGTTCTCGAACTTCTTCGAAGTTGTACCTACTCCCATCGGTTCCTTTAGAAATAAATTCATTTCTAGAAAGACACCATTCCGAGTAACAAACACTTTGTTCTCTATGGATTTCAAAAAGTAGTATCCCTAGTCTCTTTAGGATACCCCACAAAGACATTTATTGATTCGGGGCTCCACCCATTTGAAACTTCGACGTTTACATAAGCCCCTCACAACCCCAAATCTTAAGAAGAAAGACAACCGGGCCTTTTACCAAATTCCAGTATCTCATATGGTGTCTTTTCAACCGCTGATGGAACTCCCGATTTAAGGTGAACGCAGCTTGTTTCAAGTGCATAACCCCAAAAGGTAAATGGAAGATCCGCCGATTCACCATTGAACCATATCTAATAAAGTTCAATTCCTCCTCTCGCATACACCATTCCATCAGGTGTTCCAGGGGAGTTAATCGCGGAAATGATTCCACAAGTTCTAAGATTGTCATTAAATTCTTGCTCAAATATTCGCCACCTCGATCGCATCGAAGTGCCTTGATTGCCTCTTGCCAAGTCAGGTTTTGTACTTCATTTTGAAAAGATTTTGAACATTTCAAATGATTCATATTTATGTCTCATCAAGTAGACATAACCATATCTCGCAAGTGAAGCCACGCAAGAAATGTAATGAAGCAATTTGCAACCTCTAGCATCTAAACTTAATGGTCCACATACATCCGTATGTATGAGATCCAATAATTATCAAGCCCCTTCTTAATTGTCCAAGAAAGGGATCCTTGTCATCTTACCCAATAAACAAGATTCACATGTATCATATGATTCAAAATCAAATGAATTCAAAAGTCTAACTTGATGGAGTTTTGAGATGCGTTTCTCATTTATATGACCAAGGCGACAATGCTAAAGATAGGTTGAATTTAAATCATTGGATTTAAATTTCTTAGTAGTTATGTTATGTATTACGTGAGAATTGTCGATTTCAAGGTTCATAACATAAAGACCATCCTGTAAATAGGCATTTGCATAGAATATATCTTTATGAAAAATGGAGCAATTATTATTCTTAATAATAAAAGAAAAACAACCATTATCCAAACAAGAAATTGAAATAATATTCCTACACATTGTAGGAACATAATAGCAATTGTCCAAAACTAACAAAAGCCCATTTGGCAAAGTAAGTTCATAACTTCCTACAGCCAAAGCAGCAACTTTTGCTCCATTGCTTACTCGTAGATCAACTTCACCCTTCTTCAGTTGTCTACTCCTTTTGAGTCCCTGCACATTTGTACAAATGTGAGATCCACATCCAGTATCTAATACCCAGAACTAGAAGGAGAAAAATTAATCTCAGAGTAATCGATGAGTAAAATCTATCTATGTTTTGATTTTACTCACATGCTATTTTGCATTGAATATCCATATTCATGTAAAATCATAAAATTTCTCTAAACTTGGTTTTGTAGGATTATTGATGAAAAGCAAGTGATTTGGCAAGAAAATGGAGCAATATATTTCCAAAAGAAGAGTCCAATCGAGAAACTCATAGCGCACTACATCGAAAGATGGAATTTTTCTGTACCATGGCGGAACATCAAATGGTCTCTTCAAATTTCCTCATGGATGCATTCTAAATTCAAAGATCTTTCCAATTTAGTACTACACGCCCAAACCGGAAGCAAAACCAAAGGCAGTCCCGACAAGTTGGAGAAGAAAACAGTCACCGCTGGGGAGAGTGTCGCACCAGGTGGAAGTATGTCATAAGTATGCGCCACCAGAAGTATGTCGCGAAGTATGTCGCGACAAGGAAGCATGTCGCGATCAGAAGCATGTCGCTGGCATGTCGACGTAACGGTGTCGCATTAAACCCTGTCGCGACCGTAAATGTCGCGTAAAACTCGGTGCCTCGAAAAATTGAGTTTTGACCTAATTTCAAGCCCATTTCACCCGATGACCATATATATACTCGCTTTTTTAGGTAAAGAGGGTAACGGGAAGATTGGAGAGCCTCTCTCATGGGGGTTTCTCTAGACTCACGATTTTTCCAGCTTTTCTACGATTTTGATTCTTTTAGATCCGAGTTATTTTTTAAGAGATTTATTTCTATTGAAGATATTTTCTGCCGTGACATCGAGATCTCGCATTTCACTAATGTTCAGACAAAGATTGAAGCTAAAAATCTTGATTTTCTCTCTCTAAACTGCCCATTTTCTTAGTTTTTGCTGCAGATTTTTATTTTTAATAGATCTTAGAGTAGTTTTAGAGCATATTTTTATTTCTATTGAAGAGATTTTGGTGTTGTACTCAGATATTCAATTTATTTACTATTGAGGTGAATATTTAAGCTCAAATCTGGGTTTTTCTCTTTCTTTTCTTGATTTCTTTCTTTCTTCATTTTCTTACTTTTTGTTTGATTAAGACGATTGGAATCCGCAATGGAACATTAAACAATTTCTAAAGGCTGGGGGATTAATTGTCAACATTCGACTTAAGTGTTTCTAAGTTATTTTGTGGGTTTGAATACTGAATTTATATAATGGTATTGTTCAATATAATGAATTGTTCGGAATATTAGTAGCTTGTACCTAAAAAGAGCCAGATCTTTACTCGATTTCCGTGAGGCCCTCCGAGTGACACAGAGATGGAGATTCCCGAGAGTAAAGAGCTAGAACTTAGGGGTATGTTAGACTAATATCTTGGAACCAATTTGAACTCTGAAAAATTACTTTATTATATCACTAATTTACTCATGGTGTGAGGATTAATTATGGATGACGGTATCAATTTAGTTGATCGTAGGTTTCCCTTAGTCTCGATGGAAAGAATCTTGATCCTGCAGCCACAAGAAAGATCTAATCAAGTGAGATAGAAAATTTATTACTAATGACGAGATACCAAATTACATCGAGAAGGCTTGCATTATCCCGTCTATGGGAGCAAGAATTTCTTCTACCCTAAGAAATGGTTGTGAAGCATTGAAAAAGAAAAAGAATCAAATCTTAAAGAGTGCCAAATTTACGGGTACTATTTGTACTCCATTTGTCCTCAAAAGGAATATGGACTCTCTAACTAGTGAAATGTATGGTGTAATGGAGAAATCCAAGCTCTACTACATTGCTCTTTGACAAATCTAGAATTCAACTACAAATGTTAAAATTTCTCAAGGAAATGTAAACTGCTTTGTAAAATAATTATCCCCATCCCTGACCCTTTTATACCTTTTAGAATTAAGTAGTTGTTTATTCGTAGACTTTTTAGGATTAGTTTAAATCAGTTTTTGTTTCAACAATTAAATTGATTTTATTCGACATCCTACTGGCTAAATAGTGAAGAGCCCTTGTAATCTAAACAAATTCCAATTAGAGAGAACCTCCAACTCTCGTGGGTACGAGCATCCCACTCCCAGAGTCCACTTTATTACTGAAGCACCTCAGGCACTCAAGGGAAAGGGCCAGTCGAGTGTTGCGTAATACTTTTCATTTCGCTTTTGGAGTATACTTACTTTTGTTTCAAATTAGTTTTTGAATATTTACCACATTCACTCCCTTTGCCATATTTTCACATATACAATCATTTGTGGTCACCTCAACAAGTTTTTGGCGCCGTTGCCGGGGATTAGACAATAGTCCTTTGGTAATAGTGTCATAAATTTGTATAAGACCAAATCGTCACTTAACAAGTTTTCGCGCCGTTGCTGATCGCGCTGCCTAATTTTCTCCTCATTGGTGCTGACATTTGGAAGAACTGGTAATTTTCTAGTTTAGGCAAATTTTATTTTTATTTTTATCTTTTTGGTCAGAATTGTTTCTTAGTTAATTTTTTTTTCTTTCTATTTTATTTTCTCTTTTGTTTTTCTTCTTATTTGTTGGTACTTTTATGGAGGAACATTTCAATAGAAGATAGATTTGCTCCATAGAAGCCAAGCTTGAACTACTTCTTCACAACTGGAACCAAAGAATTCACAATGACTCACTCATGGAACAAGGAGTATTGCCTTATCAAAGGAGTTCAAATCCCACATTTTAAGAGGAAGAAGAGTTGTCTCCTGTTAAGGAGCAGATTTTTCTCGACATGGAAGGGAACAAGAAGATGATTAATCTTCATGAGCAGAAATTTCCAGATTTAGATGCCTTCCAAGTCAACACTAGTGCTAGATTGAAAAATGTAGAAGCTCAAATATGATACCTGTCCAAGCATTCAAGGAAAATTTCAGATCTCTCCTAGTAAACACTTTTGCCAAATCCCAATGAATGCATCTTACTACCCTTTCGAAAGCAAAGGTGCGTAGTTCTCCTATCCCGAACTGTGGAAGAAGGTGAAAATGATTGGAAATTGAGAACAAGGGCACTCGTAAACAACTTAGATGATGAAGAGAGTCATTATCGATAAACCGAAATTTGAAGAAGTAAGTCAAGTAATGGCTATTTATAAACATTTTGAAGAAGATTGACACATTTATCTTCCCATGGATTTTGCACCTGAGGCATTGAAGGGAATCTACAAAATTCTCATATACTAAGAAGACCACTTCTTTCCTCAAGCCAAGCATGGATTGACATCAACAAGGGAGCCCACCTTGTTTACTGGTGACGAGAGCAAAGCCCACCCACCAACCATTACCTTGACGTGAGCAAGAAAGAGTCATGTGCGTAAAATTCGCGTACTGGGCTTCAATCAAAAGGGCACATGTTCGAACAAATTCCTTAAGCATAAATGTGTTACATCTATTCACATGTAGGGACTGCTTTTGAAGAAATTGTGGCTGGAACCACCCATAATTAAAGGGCATTTTCGAGTTTATTTCTCCTATTCAAAATCTGAAAGAAACATCTCGAGCTGAATGGTTATGAAGAGGAAGTGCTTTCCAAGAGAATGGATCGCCAAATTAAAGCACTAGTAATTTTTCCAATGAGTCTAGCCGACTCTAAAACGGAGCAAACTTCGGGAGGCAACCTGCTTAAGTAATAAGGATTCTATCCATTCTCTTTTCTTTTTCTATTTTTTTAGTTATTTTATTTGTTGCTGTTTTTTTTACTGCTGGGATGAAAATCTGCCAGTTGTTTTAACTCGTTGTTGTTCTCTTAATAAGATAAGTTTGAAGCTCCAATATGTTGTTTCGACTAGTTTTCTCAAGAGCATGCGGCAAGAAGTTGGAAAGTGTTTATGTAATTATAGTGCTTGAAGTGAAAAAAAATGGAGTGGAGATGTTCATCAAATTTCGTGTTTTTGAGATGAAAAGAAACAAAATTGAACTGAATATAAAGTTGGAAGGTTCATGATCATGCTTGAGGAGAATTGAAGACAAGAGATGAGTTTACATGAATGAAAGAATTAAGGGTTGCTATTGAGGAATTTTGAGAGAATATATAAGCATGAAGGACTTTTTGAAGGATAGCAAGTGATATGGGCAAGAGACAAAGCAAGGAGAACCTAAGGAGTCAAGAAATCATCACACTAGACAGCATTGAAAATTCTGATTTTTCTGTATTGATTGAGGTTCCAAATGGTTCACCTCAGCCCATGAGTATATTCTACATTGAAAGAGCTTTCCAACGAGTCCTTACACATCCAATTCCGAGCTAAAATGAAGGAGATATGAGTATAACAAGTTGGATAAAAAAATGTGGGTGCTAAGTAGAATTGCCGATGACTAGCAACTACGCCATGAAAAACAGGCTTTTAACCTCTTAAAACCTATTTTTCTTCTTCCTACTTTATACTCTATCTTGCCATAATTTCTTCCTCCAACCCTGTAACTTCTAACCACTTTCAAATTCTTTCTCCCATCCACTCAAATCCTAAATCACATTCCTCCCCTAATCCATCTTCATCATCTTCAAGCTTCAAAACCATCACAAACCCAAGCACAAACTTACCTTTGTTGAACCCCAATTTTCCATCCATCATTCCAAGCATCAAAGAGGAGTTACAATGGAAGAAAATTTTTGTGCTTGGTTGTTTGTTTTTGGTTCTTTATGGATCATTGTTGATTGTGGAGTGATTTGCATGTATTGAAGGAGGTTTTGAAGAATCAAAACTCACTCATTTGAGGTGAAGGAAGTTTCGGTGCACACTAAGTGTTTGAGAAATGCCGCCACTCATGACTCCAAAGAAGCAAAATAGTGTATCAAGGGTAGTACACCAATGTCAATGTTCAAAATCATCAAGGTTCCTATTCAAAGTGGCCAAGACTACAAAGGAGTTCACTTTTCCCAACTCTTATTACCCTTTACTTTATTGCTTCTTTTGCTCATTGCTAGACATTTCTGTAATACGTTCATCTCAAAATTTGGGGTGTTTATTTTGTTAGTTTATCATGTCACACCCCAAATGTTGCAAATGACAACTTTGAAGATGAAATTTTCCTCGTGCTTTTCCGGATAAATGACTTTGCTTGATGCTTCAACTTACATCTTAGTTTGGTATATATTTTTTAGTTAGAGTTTATTGAGTTAATTGAGTTTTGCTTGGAGTTGTTGTGAGGTCAATATGACCATAAATGAACCTTGGTATATGGACAATATTAGAGATAATAGACTCTTAATGCTTAAATGAGTTATCTCTTTTAATAGGCTATTTAGTCATTGGTTTCTCAAAATCCACGCACGTGGGTCACTGAGTACCCTTTAAAAAACAGCTTTTGTTGCTAGAGAAGGTTTATGAGAATCCACTAATTTTGATCCCATAGGTTCTAGAACTTGTTCTATTATCACTTGAGGCTAAATCACAGCAACACAACAATTGAGAAATGATATAGGCCATCATCGGGAAAGATCAGGCCTTTCAAGCTAACCTCCTATTAATATGCATATGCATATTCCTAGTACCAAGATGTCGAGCCTTAAAGAGCCAAAATTTCAAGTTTCTTATAAAAGAACCAAGTTTGAAGCCAATAACCTTCCTTTATACATCACTATCCCTCAATAAAGAACCAAACTCACTCCATAACATGAGGATTTGAACATACAATTGAGAAAATGTGGTGAATAGCAGTTGTGAGTTATTTTCCATAGGAAAAATAACTCCAAATTGGTTGAAATGAGTTGAAAATCAAAAGAAGCTGTCAAAAAAAAAAAAATTTAAAGAAAAAAGAAAAATATCAAGTGTAAAAGAAGCAAAAATACAATAAAAAGTCAAGGAAGAGCGAAGTCTAGCCTCGTAGCTTTCCTTCCCTAGAGCAAGTAAACTTAAGGGGTGTATCATCAACACCAATACCCTAAGGCCAATTGGTCTGGGAGCTATTGATTTAAAGCTCGCTAAGGGTTGGTAGAAAGTTTAAGGGGGTTTTGACATTGCACCACTCTAATAACCTTGTCTTAAAGAAAAAGGCTTCTTGGTGTTTGTTGAAAGAATGCAGAATTTGTGCAGAAAAGTGATATGAGGAGTATGGAAGGATGCACCTAAACAGATTTTGGGGTGTTTGAGAGTGTAACTATTGCTGATGGTAAGAATCAGGATGGAGTAGGAGCTGTCAATGCAGAAAATATGTATGTTTGGGTAAGTTTTAGCCTAAAATGACTACTCAACTACCCCTTACCCAAGCCTTACATTACAAGCTTATAAAGACCTACTTGATCTTGAGAGTTGTGTGTGTGCCTACATTAGTGGAGAGTGATAAGAACAACAAGCCTATGGAACCTAAATAAATTATCTTAGGAGATCCGCGTATTTATCTCAATTCTCATAAACTCATCTAGCTTGCAATTGTTTGGATAGGGGAAGACCACACACACACACACACTAGTGAGAACCATGATCTAAATTTGTCTATTATGAGATTAATTCACTATTAAAATGAATAAATTATCTTGATCATATTCTCTATATTCCTTAAGGGTAATTCGAGACACGTATCACATACCCTCGCAGTTTAATTACCAGTTTTGGTTAAATAAAAAAAGGGTGAAATGAACTCTTTCTTCTTCCATTGCTTGGGGACAAGCAACTTTTTTTTTTTCTTTGCTGAGGACAAGCAAAACTTCAAGCCTGGGGGGTGTCATGAGTGCAAAACTCATCTATGCTTTAATTATTTACATGCTATTTTGTGCATTTAATATCCATATTCATGTAAAACTCATAAAATTTCTGTAAACTTGGTTTTGTAGGATTATTGATGAAAAGCAAGTGATTTGGCAAGAAATGAGCAATATATTTCAAAAGAAGAGTCAACCGGTACTCATAACAAGACCACCTGACAGATGAATTTTATGTGTACCATCTGGAACATCAAATGGATCAAATTTCATGGCTGCATTCTACATTCAAAGAGAGAGCTTTCAACGAGTCACTCACACGCCCAAACCGGAAGCTAAAAACGGCAGTTATGGCCCCACAAGTTGAGAAGAAAACGTTGGCCGTGTCAGAGGAGTATGCTGTCGCGACTCGTGAAGTATGTCATGGGCGTCACGACTCGTGAAGTATGTCAAGGGCATGTCGCGACTGTGAAGCATGTCGCGACCAGGAAGGCATGTCGCGAGAGAGAATGGTGTCGCGACAAAACCCGTGTCGCGACCATAAATGTCGCAGTGAAACTTGAAAAAGGCCGAAATTGAGTTTTCACCCACTCTGCCCATTTCACCCTAGACCATATATATACTCGTTTTTGTAAAAGAGAGGAAAGCTGAAGATCGAGAGCCTCTCTCATGGGGTTTCTCTCTCTAGACTCCGCCCATTTTTCCTCCCGCTTTTCTACGCATTTTGATTCTTTTATATCCGAGTTATTTTTTAGTAGATTTTATTTCTATCATGATATTTTCTAAGTGGTCGTACATCGAGATTCAGATTTCACTCAATGTTCGCACAAAGATTGAAGCTTCAAAATCTGATTTTCTCTCTCTCATGGGTTTTTCTCTCTAAATCGCCCATTTTCTTAGTTTCACGCGCGTATTTTTATTTTTAATAGATCTTAGAGTAGTTTTTAGAGTAGATTTTTATTTATCAAGAGATTTCATGTCGTACTCAGATATTCAATTTATTTACTGCTGAGGTGGAAGATTTAAGCTCAATATGGGTTTTTCTCTTCTTTCTCTTGATTTCTTTCTTTCATTTTCTTTACTTCGCTTTCTGATTAGTGACGATCGAACTAAAGAATGGAACATTAAACACCCTCTAGTGGTTGAGATTAATTGCTGAACATCTGGGATTTGCGCTAAGTTATTTTGTGGGTTTGAATCAATTTTTTATAATTGGTAATCGTTCATATAATGAATTGTTCGGAATACTAGTAGCTTAGTCACCCAAAAAGAGTCAGATCTTTACTCGATTTCCAGGAGGCCCCTCCGAGCGGCCACTGCAGGATGGAGACTCCCGAGTAAAGAGCGGTAACTTGGGGTGGGTATGTTAATTAATATCTGGAACTAATGAACTCGAAAAATACTTTGATGTATCACCAATTGACTCATGGTGTGAGATTAATTAGATGATGTATCAATTTAGTTGATCAGGTTTCCCTTAGTCCGATGAAAGAATCTTGATCCCGTGTTAGCAAAGATCTAATCAAGGAGATAGAAAATTTTATTAGATTTGAATGGACGTAGATACCAATTACACGAGAAGGCTTGTATTATCCTCGTCTATGGGAGCAAGAATTCTTCGCCCTAAGAAATGGTTGTGAAGTATTGAAAAAGAAAAACAATCAAATCTTAAAGAGTGCCAAATTTACAAAGCTATTTAGACCCATTTGTCCTGAAAAGGAATATGGATCTCTAACTAGTGAAATGTATGGTGTATGGAGAAATCCAAGCTATACTACATTGCTCTTGGACAAATCTAGAATTCAACTCACAAATGTTGCACTTTAGAGGAAATGCAAACTGTTTTGTAAATAATTATCCCCATCCATAGTGACTCTCTTCATGCCTTTTTGAATTAAGTAGTTGTTTGGTTTGGTGATTTTTAGATTAGTTTTAAATCAGTTTTGTTTAATTAAATTGATTTTATTCCACATCCTACTTGGTCGCCTAAATAAAACAAGAGCCCTTGTAATCTAGGGTGATCAAATTCCAATTAGAGAGAACCTCCAATCCTCGGTGGTATTTATATCCTAGGGACTCTAGAGTCCACTTTATTACTTGTATGACCCGCACTTGCGAAAGGTCGAGTGTTGCAATACTTTCTTACTCAGTTTTTGAGTATACTTACTTTTGTTTCAAATCAGTTTTTGAGTATTTACCACATTCACTCCCTTGGCCATATTTTCACATATACAATCACTTGTGGTCACCTCAACAAGTTTTTGGCGCCGTTGCCGGGGATTAGACAATAGTCCTTTGGTAATAGTGTCATAAATTTGTATACATCAAATTGGTCACTCAACAATAACATAAATATCTGAAGAACTAGTCTTACCAGTCTTCTTCTTCTTCTTTAGATCCTCTGGGGCTTTAGCCTTGGGTTCAGGTTTGGGTTTGGGTTGAGCATTGGACTTTCCTTTGCCCTTGCCCTTGTTCTTGAAGCCCTTCTATTTTGAAACCATCGTAACATGGCCGTACTTGGATTTAATATTCTCACAATGGGTTTGAAGCATCATACGCAGCCGGGAGATAGATTTGTCCATTTCATTCATGTTATAGTTCATGACAAATTAGCTTACACCATCGTGAAGTGAATCAGATCAAATCAGTCAGCTAACTCTTGGCTTTAATGGATTCAAGCCTATCAAGGTGCTCAATATAGCCTTTTATTTTTAGAATGATAGAGCACTAACTCGAAGCACCTCACCATCTTGCAAGAATGCAAAGGCTCGTAGTCTCATACATTTCTTTGCCTTGCTTGTTGCTGGAACATTTCCTTAAGATTGAAGATCATATTATAAGCTTCCATATTTTCCAGATCCTTCTGAAGTTCAGAACTCATGGTAGCTAGCATCAAGCATGCAACATCAATAGAGTAATTATGATGTTTCTCATAAGCATTCTTTTCAACTCTAGGAGCATTATCAGCTGGTTCTTCAGGGAGAGGTTCATCCAGGACATAAAGCTTCCTTTCTTGTTTGAGAACAATTATAAAATTTCGAAACAAGTCAAGGAAGTTAGTCCCAGTAAGTTTATCCTTCTCAATGACTGATCGCAAAGGACATAAAGAGAATTGTTGTCGCATTGCTGCCATCTACAATGAATGCAAAGTTCGATAAGTATTTTGATTATGAAAATTTTTCACTAAATTAACAACCCTCAAGAATAATCAAATTAATCTAGTGAGCTAAGATCCATATTTTACTCAACTTTAAGTTAGCTTTGGCATGACACTTAAAATTAAGTTATTTAGGTAGGTAACTCTTACCAATTACATCTCATGCAACTCTTAGATATTTATGAGATTTTGACATCATATGTCCCAGCATGTTTAAATCCCATCTAATGCCATTAAAGCCTAAAAACCATTTCATAACCTAATAAAGTTAAACCATTTTAAACATATGGGTAGCACCATTACTCATCCTATCTCACTAATGTAACCTAATGTACTTCTACTTTGGTAGAACCCACATTAAGGCGATAAAAGGTTTGACAAGTGTTTAAATATGGATGGCATGTTAACTTTAAATTTTATGTGAGAGATCTTGATTGATTTTAATTTTCAATTAATAGATCTCATCGTACATCTAGTATCACATACTTATGTAACATCATACATAGCATCTCATACATGCATATAATAAATGTGTCATGAAGATGGTTTTTAATCTAGATTGATTCCATAAGCCAATATGAAGATCACTGGCCATTCCTAGGTAGTAATAAGTAGCTCCATGATGTCGACTAATTCAATTAACTCATATGAGATAGACACCTTGCTCCTCCATCACCATGGTTGGATTGCATGACTTCAAATGGCTTGCATTGTCTCTTGTTTTATTACAACAATTAAATAAATACTATTAATAGTAAAACAAAATTACAATAAAACAAAAACGACATGCAAGCCGTATTTAATAATTACAACCCTTGTAAAAACAATAATAATAACTTGCTAAACACATTGGTCAAAAAGGTCATACTGTGCACCATGTGAAGCAACACAACATGCAAAATATATCATGTTATCATATAGCATAAACAATTTGCATTAAAAGAAATAAATTATAATAGGCGTGTATTTAAAACCAATTAAATTCATAAGGTGCTACGAGAGTCGTGTTACGGCTGCCTGCTAGCCGCCACGGACATGGTCAAGGGGACGCCTTCGCTGGCTCCGGGCAAATGCTTCCATAATTTTTTTTTTTCTTTTCAGAAACATTAGAGTTTCGGGCTCTCGTACCAAATTCTCATCGATCCCATCAATAAATCACGTCGAAGCCATCAAAATCACATTAAAACAACATATTATGTAATCTCATTACACATGTGGCTTATTTCGCACCACCATAAACAATCACCGATAAACGTAATTGATATATGAATTAGTCCATGTATTAATCCGATTAAGACAGCTTTGAATCATATAACATGATATTAAACACTTTAACGTAATATCCCTTCTGACTTAATCATATTAACGAATCCTTTGTGTTTGATTCAATCAATTACCTTAACAAAACCTACTAAATTCATGTCGCTCGGGCACAAAACCATAATATCACATATATATTCAAAATGCAAATCATTTAATCATATACATCACGCATATACGATCAAACATGGCATTATCGATTTTTAAGAAAACACAGTGGTCGATACCACCGTCGGTTACGGGCGAATATCCAACTGATCGGGAACATAAATGCAAATGCAATTTAAAATTTTAAATTTTTAACCCACCAAGGATCACATGTGTTTTATAAAACCAAGGAAGGGTAAACGAACTACCTCTTTGTAGATCGACTGCCAAGCCTTCAAAGTCTGCGCCTTGATTATTCGGATTCAAAGGTGCTGCCTTTTGAAAAGCGACCACCCTACAAGTATCCACACACGAACAAATAACAATAATAAACGATCTTGTTGAATGCCAGTTCAAGTTCGTCTCCTCAAAATGAAATTGCTTTTTCTTTCTTTCCTCGTTCTCTTTGGTTGTTCTTCGAGCAAAAGACGACTACTACAAAATATATGTCTCACATATATATATCTATATAAGTCCGTTAGGGTTTTTAGTCAAAAACGAATTTTATATTATATATTTAAAACTTTAAAAAATAACAATTTAAATTACAAAACATAACCGTTTCAAGACATAACCGCTTTCACAAATTTAAACTTTCTCAATTAAATTTGAATTTAAATAACAATTTAAATTCACAAAACATAACTGCTCAAGACATAACCTGTTTCACAAATAAACTTTCTTAAAATTAAATTCAAATTTAAATAACAATTTAAATTCACAAAATATAACTGTTCAAGACATAACCGTTTCACAAATTTAAAATTTCTCAAAATTAAATTCGAATTTAAATAACAACTAATTGTTATTTGTAATTTAAAATAATCTCATCATTTTAAATTACTACAGAGAGTGAAAAACCATAACAGTTATTATTCGTTTTTAATGTGTAAACCTATAGGTTCAATTAACATCATAAAGTAGCTCCAAATCACATTTTGATTCACAAGTCATAAGTGGCCTCTAGCAAGACATTAAGTGACTACCCAAGTTAAATGAAAAGCTCATGATCCAAGACAACCTTAATATAGCTAATGACATCATCCTTTGTCTCATGATATCTTGATGTAATATAAGGTATGTATTACAAAGTCAACCTTATATCGCTCTATCTTTGATTATCAAACCCAATTAGGATCGATTCCAACAAATGACATTGATCTCCATCAATTCATTCAGCACCGCTACGATTTCTCGCTCCCAATCACGAGGGGACCCAGAGATATCTCTCTTATAATAAGAGGGACAAATTCCATTTTAATCACTCATATCTCACTACATAATTCTTATTATGTTCAAGTATAACCTTTATAGTCATCCGATTAAAGACAACGTTTGATTATATCAAAACACAATATTCTTATGTTGAGAACTATAACGATCTCAGTCAAAAGGACTTAATGACACAACTATTAGAGATTAACTTTATGACTTTGATCCATGTATTAATCTCAAGATCTGCCCGTCTTAATATTTGTTCTCAACAAATAGATATAAATGATTTTGTATCTCATACACATATTCATCCTATGAATATCAATCAAACTTATACTATCTTAATTCATTGTTATTCTATAACACAACCGATTAGGGACATTTAGAATAATTAATAATATTATTCAAGGACAATATATATAATAAACATGCAAATCATCATAATAATTAATTCTCATAAATAGTCAAAATACCATGTCCATACGATAGGCCTAGAGCACTATTACTAACAACAATCGAGGTCTTCATGGATGATTTTTCTTTCTTGAGAAGCCCTTCGACAATCGGGTTCTGAGAATTCCAGGCCTGCGGCCGACGATGCGAGGAGACCAAAACCCTTGTACTCAATTGGGAGAAGTGCCATTTTATGGTACAAGAGGGCATTGGACTTGGGCATAGGATTTTTGCAAGAGGAATAGAGGTAGATAGAGCAAAGATTGAAGCAATTAAGAAATTACTTCACCCTCATTATCCTGTAAAGGGATAAGTAGTTTTTGGCCACGCTAGATTCTATGTGACGCTTCATCAAGGACTTTTTCTCGTATTGCAAAGTCGTTGTCTAATTTACTGGTCCAAGGGACACCATTTGGTGCTCGATGCATGCGTATGCGAAAGCATTTTCAGTCTTGAAGATAAATCGTATCGCCTCATCAGAGTAAAGACCAGATCGGCCTTCCATTCGAGCTAACGTGCGACGCAAGTGACTACGCGATCGGAGCGTTGTTAGAGCAGCAGAAAGAATATTCCAGTGATCTACTATGCTAGCCGAACCTTGAATGATGCCCCACTAACCATGCCACCACCGAAAAAGAACTATCACATTGTCTGGCCACAAATTTGTGTCTTATTTGATCGGGCAACAAGGCAAGAGTCCACAATCGACCATTCGCCATAAAATACTTGATGACTAAAAAGGACGCCAAACCCATACTAATCCGGTGGGTTCTCTTGCTGCAAGAATTCGATTTAGAGATTAAAGACAAGAAGGGAACAAAGAACCTAGTTGCAGATCATCTATCACTAAGGGGCAGTGATGAGGTCCATGTGAACGACGACTTCCCGATGAGCAACTCTTAGCTAATAGCACAAAAGGGCTGCTCCATGGTTTGCCGATTATGTGAATTATTTAGTAGCCAAGGTGATCCCTCTAGAACTTTGCTATCAATAGAAAAAAGGTGCCCTCTGACACTTGAAACACTACTACCGAGGAGCCTATTCTATACGCATATCAGGTTTGATCAAGTAATCGTGGAGATGTGTGCCCGAAGATGAAATGAACAAGATTCGAACCACTACCACACCTACCATGTGGGGCATTGGGCTGCCAGAGAACAAAGAGCTGCTGTACTTCAATCGTGCTTCTACTGCCTAGCTTATTCAAGGATGCTCAATGGGCCGCATCCATCATGATAAATTCCAATGAATGGAGAGCATTTCTAGAAAGGACAAACCGCCCATGCACACAATTCTGGAAGTAGAGCTGTTTGATTTATGGGGGTTAGATTTCATGGGTCCATTTCCCCCTTCTTTTAATAACCTGTACATCTTGGCTTCCTGGCAAGATTACGCTCTAAGTGGGTCAAGCAATACCGCCCGTACTCAATGATGCCAAGGTAGTGGCCCGGGGCCAGAGCCATATTCTCATGGTTCTAAGACTCCTAAGGCATTAATTACGATAACTATATCTATTTCGCAATAAGATGATTGACAAAGTCTTGCACAAGTATGGAGTGCGACATTGCACATCCCTCACATACCACCCACAGACAAATGGGCAAGCAGAGGTATCGAATCGAGAAATCAAGTCCTTTCTGGAGAAAACAGTTAACAACACCAGGAAGGACTGGTCGAAAAAGATTGAGGATGAACTTTGGGCATACAAAACAAAATTTAAAACACCATTGGGTATGTCGCCATTTCGAATCATTTATGGAAAATCATGCCACCTGCCGGTGGAATTGGAGCATCGATCCTACTAGGCAATTTCGCACCAACATGGACAAAGACAAGTACCGGAGAGAGTTTGATGCTGGGCGCAACCGCTGAATCGACGAACCGCGAACGGCTTGGCGTGAGAATGCTCGCATATACAAGGAAAAGACGAAAACCTGGAACGATAAACATATTGTCATGAAAGAATTCGAGGCGGGACAACAGGTCCTCTTGTTTAATTCCCGACTAAAACTCTTTCCCGAAAAATTAAAGTCAAGATGGTCTACCATCTAATCGTGGACCCAAGTTTTCCACATGGAGGGTTGGCAGTTACGCATCCAGAGAAAGGAACATTCAAAGTTAACACCCAACGGTTGAAGTCGTACTTTGGGGGCGAGTTCCATGCGAATAAGCATACCATTCCATTGAACACACCAGAAGAAGTACAGTAAGCAGTCATATAAGCCCGGGTTCTAAGGCACATTGAGATTTAGGGCCGTCGAGCAAACGACATTAAACAAAGCGCTTGTTAGGAGGCAACCCAAGCTTTTCTTGAAATTTTTCTTTCCATAGTTTCATTTTTATTGTTTGGTTTAATTTTGGTTTGGTTTTCTGTCTTCTTTCGTAATCGAGATTTTCTTTTGGCTGTCTATTTTCAAGGCCCGTGACGGAAATTAATATGGAGGATCCGCTCGAGAAGCTCATTTCAGAAGTTAAAAGGGGTCAACAATTGTACTAGGGGGGTTTTCTCATACCTTAGAAACTGGCTGCTTTATTTTTAGCCTTCTTCGCCACGTCGCGATATCGCTCTTCAACGCCGCTGATGTCGGGCAAGCATATTCTTCGGAACGTCGCGACGTTAGATCTCAACGTCGCAACGTCAATTTCTCCATTCTCCGAACGCTGTAACGAGGGATTTCAACGCCGCGACGCCGATTTACAAACGCGCGCGCACATTCGTACAGCGGCGCTGACAGTTCCCACTTAGTAGGGAAATCTTTCTCTCGCGACGCTGAGTCTCGAACGCCGCGACATCGTCTCGTTTATTAACCTCGTATGCCTCCATTTTTCGCTCTCCCCGCTCACCCCTACCGAACTCCATCACACTCCATCGGGCTGCTGCCTCCTACCTCCTTGTCGCCTTTCCCACCACAAGCCTTCGCCTACCAACGCCACGCACCCTCCCCCTCTGTCTCGCACCTCCATCACCACTCAGTGGTGCCCTAACCCCGGCCCCTATCGATTCCTAGTGAGTTCGGAATTTTCTTTGCGGGCCGGCCTTGTTTGGCTCCCACTGTTAGATTTGGTTTGAGCCTGCTGGTCCCGCAGACTTCTGTTCTGCCGTGGAAGTCTCCCCTCGCAAATTCTCCTAGTCTCTCTCCTTCCCATCAGGCACCCTAGGTACTCGATCATTTGTCAAGGTCACCTGGGCGTGGCCTCCTTTGTGCCTTTAGCCCCAAAGCAACCCCTTCTCGAGCCAGGACGTCTGTAACCAACCCTCCGTCCTATACCCGGTAAGCAAAAGTTTACCGCTAAACCCGGCTCCAGCTGAGGACCCGACTCCTAATTTCGACTTCACAAAGTTTGTCAATGAGGGTGCTGCCGATCGGTTTGGTATCATTTGTAAAAATCAGTCCTTCATCAAAGAAAAGGGCTTCCACCACCCGAATGACTTCTTCGCAAAAAACCATCATGCATATGGCTGGGCGGGCTTATGCCAACCAATCTTATCCAATGCGACGAGTGTGGTACAAGAATTCTACGCCAACCTCGCCTCCCATGTCGTCAAAAAGGTCCGGGTGCGTGGTGTGTTGGTAGACTTTACCGCGCAATCTATCAACCAATTCTATAATCTTGACCCAGTCCCCCCTGAGCCTTTTGATCGGCTTTATAAGCGGCCCGACTACCCCGAGGTCCTCCGGGTTCTTACCAATGGGCGAGGTGAGTGGAAGCTCAATATTGAAGGGCACTCCATGCACTTCAAGGCCAAACATTTGGCCTATATTCCCAAGGTATGGCATCACGTCATCACGTCGCGTCTCATTATGACTACGAACGTGTGTGAAGTGACTCCATGCTGCCTCGCTCAATCCACGCCATCATCCAAGACATAACACCTTCGATGTCATATGTGTTATCGAGGATGCCATCCTCCATTACGGACGCGAAATACCGGGGCACCCTTTCTCATATACCTGCCTATAAACGCGTCGGGTGCCCTTAGAGGACAATGAGGCATGGATACACCCTGCATTAAAACTATAATAGTCAAGCGGGATAAACCGTGTGTACTGCTACTTAATTCGAGGGAATGTAATGACTCCAGTAATGAACCCTGGACGAGGATGAGCTTCACGGTATCGTTCTTTGACTCCCAGCGATCCCCAGGTGATCGATGCGGCGTCCTCCACTCACCCAATTCACTACCACAACCGACTCCTACAGAGGTCCCATCCAGCCCCCACCCCGATCTCGAGGACACTCCAAGTGTTCCGCACTCACTCCACCACTTCGATTTTTCTAGGATCTAGACCTGTGAGACAGTCCTCATTACCCAGACACTGAGGTCCGCTACCATGATTCAGATTCGTCCTGGCTAATGAGGCGACCATTCTTTGAAATCAGCAGTCCCTCTAGGACCAGCTTGCTCAGCTTCTCGCTCTCCATCAGGTCCCGTCGCCACCGTAGTGACACGATCGCTCACCAGGGAAGTTTCCTTCACCCTCTCTTATTCTTTTATAGCCAGTGGGGAAACTAGACACATCTATTTGGGGGGGTGTGGGTGGTGATCAGGTTTTGTTAGATTATTATAGTTTCTAGGTCGGGACCGCTTTCTTTCTCAAGTTTCCCGCTTTATCAGAGGGTCAAGGCTCAGGTTGTGTTTAGTTTATGTTTTTTTTATGTTAGAGATTTATTCCTGGCTTTGTTGTTTCTAAACACCGGGAGTCCCTGTATTAGATATGTTGACGCTGAGAGTGTTTTTAGTCGTGTGATGCCATGCTCGAGAGTCAAGGATCCTTTGACCGAGTCCATCAATATCATCATGGACAAACAGAGTATAACCAGAAAGGATTCAGTAGGAGTTAGGATGCTCTAGAATTTCGTGCTGAATAGGTAGGAGGCAAAGTGAATCTCTCCCGGATATTCAAGAAACTATTTCTCGAACCCATCGCACCTCACACATAGATGACCTCTAAGGTATGCCTAGGGTATCGAGCCCGCCATTAAGGTTCAAAACCCGGGAGTCTCTAAACACCAAAGGATGGACACCCTAAATAAAAGAGGATCGGGCTCTCTGCCGCCCCTCAAAAAAAGTTTTTTGAAAAAGAGAAGAACCATAGGAACAGAATAAGTGGGATCTTCTAATCGAAATCCCCGGCACAGTCCGAGGGGCCTTTCAAAGCCCAATGCCCTCAGCCAACTGGCCAAGAGTCATTCACTTCACTGCCCGATACAGGGGAAAGAAGATGGAAGTTTCCCACAGCTTAGGGCCCTTAGGTTTAGTTGAGTGGCTCAAAGGGACGCCTCAAGGGGGAAACCGAATGCCCAGGCTCTTAACTAACCGGTGGGAGCCACCAACTAACCCGCCACATGAACACTTAAAGATAAACTTCTACGAAAGCACTAGTTTTTTTCTTTTATGCGAGGTATACAATGACTACAAACCGTGTGTCTCTATCCTCTCGTAGTTAGATTCTCCCAAACTAGGTGGAGTCAACTCGGCCTGGGGGCGCCTGGAATCCAAGGTATACGTCAGAGGTCATTTATTCAATGAACATAGGGTTCTTGGGAGAAGCTATTTAATACCTCGGAGGTTGGCTTGTCCAGCTAACGAGTTCAAAGCGAATTCTTTAGTCGAACACCGCCACGGATCCCTTGAAATTCGAACAAAAATGCAAGAGTGTGAGTCGGTCCATTTTGATCCTTCATCTGTCAGTATGTGCATCATAATCCTAATGTTAGGTTAGAGTATGTAGGTTGTGTGTCCGGTTTAGAGTTAGTTCTTGCTTGGGGACAAGCAATAATCTAAGTTTGGGGGTGTGATGAGTGCCTAAAACACTCATGCCATACCCGTGTTTGTCTTATGGTTTTAGCTTAATTTTATAGTTAAATACGTATTTTTATAACCCGATATCTGATTCTTGCATTTTGGGTAAGTAATAGGTGGAACGGGCAATTTTTGAGATCATTTTGGAGCAGAGAGAATGGGGCGAAGGTACGGCGTGACATCGTGATGTCCCAACGTCGCGACGTTAGCGCGATTTCTGCCTCACCATCATTAAAAGAAATCGAGGCATCGAAGCGTATGGGCGAGACACGAGCGGGCGACGCGAACCCGGTCGATTGGAGAGTGAGTTGCTTTTGCGTTTTCTTCTTTACGAAAGGCTGGCGTGTTTTTATAGATTGATTATGTGTATAGCGAGTCGAGGATGTTCTAGATTCATCTAGGGTTTTGTTGAACCCTATCACGATTGCATGGATTAAGTTTTTGATTTTATATTATTCAGTTATTCATAACTTGTTAGTATCTTCTTTATATCTGCGATTTATATACATGTGATGTCTGGCCAACATTAGCATGATTTTGTTGGGTATCCGAGATTGAGAGATGAGGACACCCGGATATATCAGCTGACCCTCGGTCGGTCGGTAAATAGAGATGTCCCGATTAGGGTGGAGATAAAGGTTAAAACATTTAAAGCGTTTGAGCATTGGGTTGGGAGTAAGGATACACTCAACCCCGCTAGCGAGAATGAGGCGGATACACACCTCGAGAGAGGGTATTTAAGTGAAAAGAGCACGATCACTTACGTCATCAATAAGTCGTGAATAGACTGAATAGTAATTTCTCTAGGTAGTAATCCATCAAAAGTGGCAGGGGGAGACAGAGCCCTAGTCTCCGCAACACAGTAATTTACTAAGATAAATTAGTTTCGTTTAATCTCACACATTAGTTAATTTGTCACTCACAGAAAGCTTACATCAGAAAATAATATTCAAAATTCTTCATTAGTCAACGCACTTATCCCCGTGGATCGATATTCGTACTTAGGTACACTATATTACTTGATACGACGTGTGCACTTGCGCACATAGGCGTACACATTTTACACATCATGCTTTCGGCCTGTCAACATGCAATGTTCACAACACATTTCACACCACAATTCCAACAAGATTATGCAATCCTAGGTTGGAACACTACATGTCATGCCATGAAATGAGATGAGAATCACCCATGCACTATGTCATAAGTCATTGCAGGCTCCCACCGCCTGATACAATGTGAATGTGTGATAAAATCCGTCATTAATGAATCAAATCCAATGATCATTTTGAAAAAAAAAATTCATTTGCTTATAAACCAAAAGTTTTTTGGATGATACATCACAATGATCATTTACATTCAAAATCCATGCGCCTTTTTGTGGGCGGCCAGTTTAGTGTCTCATTACGAGGAGCTCATAGGCAGGACACTTTGCGCCTTCCATAGTTTAGGGACTATGTTTTGACTATAATTGGCGGGTTTTCACCCGAGAGGGATCTATCCTTCTTGTTGATACGGAACATATTTTCATTTTCTTGCCATGGAAACCGTGAGACTATGTTGGGCGTGAGTCAAGATGCTCCCGAAACTCCTCACCAGCTACCAAGAATGATGAATGATTATAACCATGCGCTCCCACCCGCAAAAAATCAAATTATTTTACCAGTGCATATGCAATATGATGCACCATTGCATGTCGATACCACATCATACATGTATGATGTATGCTATATGGACAACTCTACTCTGTGCATATCACTAATGCATCATGAACAATTGTCAAATAAGCATATAATGTCCATAAATGCCATTCATGTCAATATATCAACATCAACATACATGTCATTCCATATTATGCAACAACACCCTCACAATCAAGCCATAATAGACCATAGAATAGTTCCCTCAGTTTAGAAACTAGTCCCCTAACAGTCCCAAAAACTAGACACAAAACATTAAACAGCCTAAAACATGCTTGATCCGGGAAATGGACCATGGCAGAAACATGAGGATCTTGGTGAGTGATTCAAAAACCTACATAAATTTCGAATGCGAGATATAATTTCCATGGAGAACATTAATTCCCAAATTCCCTATTTTTTGAATCATAAATCAGTCCCAAAATCTAGGCAGTGTATAGGGTCAGCAGGCGGCTTATGGCTGGAGTCAGAAAAATGGACCATAGCTCAGTAATAGAGCTCTAATTTGAGTGATTCAAAAGCCTAACATTAATTTCACTATTGAAAATACAATTTCCATGAAGGACACTAGTCCAATTTCCCCATTTTTCTCGACCGAAAATCAGTCCTAAAATCTGGACAATATGTAGGGTCATTTTCACATCACATGTCAATACAATAGAACACTTGGTGCAAAAATAAAATTTTCAGTAATGATGTGAGAACCAAATGCCATCCACCAGCATATGGTAAGTTCTAGACTCAAAGAGATTTCCATATCGTCCAAGAACGTGTAAATCGGAGTTCGGACAAGAAAGATATGGTCGTTTAAAGTTAGAGGCTAAAGGGGTGTAGGGGCTACGCAATTGCGCCAAAACCCATGCAATTTCGAACTACTTGAGCTTAGTTTGAAGCCCATATGGAGTAGCTATTGTACACCTAATTTTGACCAAGCTCTAGTCATAAACATGCTCTAACCTCGTCCCAAGTAAAACCACAAAATCGGCCACCAAAATCATCCGAATTAAAGCCACAAAACATGCCATAACATGGCACAAAAACCATCCCTAACTCAGCCCAAAATCAGCTTCCAAATTCAGCCCAAAGGTAGGAATAAAATCAAAATAGGAAGAATCCCTACCTTTAGGAGTATAGGAAACGCCGTTAGGAAGACTCAAAACACCTCCTAACCCAAAAACTTTGATTTCCCCCAAATATCCTCTTTTGTATTTTTAGTGAAATCTCTCCTTTTTGGTGCCTCACAGCGTAACCTATAGTAGAGACGATGAACTTTAGTTCTTGGCAGGCAATTCAGCAGACGAAACTCAATCGCGAAGGAAACTTTGATTCTCTCCTCTCTCTCTCTCTCTCTCTCTCTCTCTCTCTCTCTCTCTCTAACTTTTCAAAAAATCTGATTTTAGGAGATATTTTCCCAAAAAACAGATTTTTTTTATATTTATACATTAATTCTGTGGCTCACGTCATGCCACATGTCCCACTTATTCAGGTCCGTTTTCGCCTCAAAACAATTTATTTCGTCCCAGTTCAAGTCCAAATTATATTATATGAACTTTCTTTAAATTATTACCAAACTTTCCAAATTTTCTCAAAAATATCGTTTTTGGGTTTCAATAGGCACTTGTCGCCCCGAAAAACGTGAAAATTTCAATTGTCTCGGAATTCGATGAAATTCGCTTGGGTAACTAGATTTTGCGAGACGAATCCAACGGTGAGGTCCGTTTTGTTATCTGAGATCTATAATTTTGAGTTTCAACTTTGTACTATATCGACAATTCTGGATTTTGCCATTTCAGAAAAATTCGATTTTTTTTCTTAGGTTTTACATTGAATGCTATGAACTTAGGTAAAAATTGAGATATATTGAATGCTTATGAACTTAGGTAAAAATTGAGATATATTGAATGCTTATGAACTTGCCTTTCGTGAGTCTGAGCCTGCCGAATATCGTTGAAATTGATGTTGTAATTGTTATTTCTCTTGTTTAGCACATCAATTTTGCTAAGATCCATACGGATAGTGAAGTTGTTCTATCGATGACTTTATTATTTGGTATGATGCTTAGTTTGATGAAGAGATTTCATTAAGTGTCATGAATCGCGTAATTTTACTACCCTATCGGTGAGAAATTGACACATTTGGTTGTGATGGTGGTGCTCTTACCTCTGTATGAGTCTTTTTTTATTTTATAAACTCTAGCGTTTGGTGATCACTTTTGTGGGTCATTTGGTAAGTTGAAGAATGGATCAATTTGCATGTCTTTGTTTTACATGCATTTTTTATATTGCTCTCTTGTTTATTATTCAGCTTTGGGCTTTCCTGAGTTCTTTATCATCATAAAACTTAATGGGACTAATTACAACAATGAAAAATAAGGCTATAGCAATGTCAGTAAAAATTACATGTTTGTTTTGAATCTAATATCATTGATGTGCCATAATACTTAGTAATTAGGATAGTGGTGCTACCATTCACGCTTGCAATTCTATGCAAGCGGTGATAAGTAGAAGAAGTCCAACTAGTTTTGAGCAGTATGTGAACATAGGAGACGATACAAGAGTCCTAGCTGATTTTCTAGGAGTTGTTAGATTACAACTCAATACAAGAAATTTTTTGAAATTGCAGGATGTAGCGTACATACCCTCGATCATGATAAATTTGATATCAGTACCTATTTTAGATAGACTTGGATATAATTTTCTTTTTGGAACCAAAAAAGTTAATTTATGTCGAGACTCTTTATTGATTGGCGATTGAACACTTTATGGGAATCTTTACTGATTAGGATTGTATAGATTTCTTTATGTTTCTCCTACTATTACGGTTAGTCATATTTCCAGAAGAATGGAGAGATTAAATAAGGATGAGATTCTTCTGGATCTTGATTTCTCAGTTTTTGACACATGTGCCTAGTAAGTATGTTCCTAAGACTCCATATGAGCTATGGTCAATAGAAGAAGCCTATTCTTCGTCACTTCCATGTTTAGGGCTGCAAGGTGGAAGTGAGATCGTATAACCCACAATCCAAGAAACTTGATCCAAAAACCATTAGTGGGTACTTTATTGGTTATTGTGTGGGATCAAGAGGTTTCAGGTTTTATTGCCCGTCGCACACCACTAGAGTGATTGAGTCAGATTGAGCTATCTGTTTTGAGGATGATATTGGTACAAGCCAAGGGCTAAGAGAAATTGTGTTCAAGGAATATCTAGTTTTTATTCCTGTGGCTATTGCTTCAGCTCCGATCTCTAGCCCTATTGTTTACCCGGCATCTAATAGCCGCCGAGCCAATGAACCAATTGAGGAAGTAAACCTAGAAGCTCCAGAAATCCATTTATAGTCTAAAGCAGGTTTCTAGATAGTGGTATATCAAGTTTGATGAAGTTGTCACCGCCAATTGTTTTAAAGAGAACAACATTGATCAATGCATATATATGAAAATCAGTGGGAGCAAATACATATTCTTGGTTTTATATATTGATGATATTTTGCTTGTAGCCAATGATATTGGCCTGTTGATTGAGACAAAAGAGATATTATTTAGCCATTTTTTATAAGAAGGATCTTGGGGAAGCATCTTATGTCTTAGGCATACAGATACTTCTCGATAGACCTAGTGGCATTATGAGATTGTCTCAACAGACATATATTGAACGCATTTTGAAAAAGTTTAATATGCAATTATGTTCTTCTGGTAAAGCACCGGTTGTAAAGGGTGACAGATTTTCCAAAGGCTAATGTCCCTTGAATGATATTGAGAGAGATTAGATGAAAGCAATCCCTTGTTTTTCAGTTATGGGTAGCCTGATGTATGCTCAAGTATGCACACGCCCTGATATTACTTTTGTTGTTGGGGTGTTGAGTAGTTACTTGAGTGATCTTAGTCAAAGCCATTGGAAAGAAGCTAAAAAGGTTTTGAGGTATCTTCAGTGTACCAAGGATCTCATGTTGACATATCGGCATACTGACACTCTTGAGGTGGTTTGTTTTAGTGATTCCGATTATGCAGACTACATAGATGATAAAAGGTCCACTTCTAGTTATATCTTTATGATGGCTAAAGGAGTTGTTTCATGGAAAAGTGTCAAGTAGACACTTACAACTTCTTCTACTATGGAGGTAGAGTATGTGGCGTGTTATGAGGCTACTTGTCATGCAATATGGTTGCAGAACTTTATTTCCTCTTTAGAGGTTGTTCACTCCATTTCTAGACCGCTAAAATTGTTCTGCTATAATTCCGCAACTATATTTTTCTCTAGGAACACTAGGAGCACTTCTCGCTCCAAACACATTGATGTGAAGTTCTTTTTATGAAAGAGAAAGTTGTAGAGTCCCTCATTTTAGTTGAGCACATTCCTACTACATGTTGGCAGACTCACTAACCAAAGACTTACCTATTTGTGTTTAAGAACCACGTCGCCTGTGAGAGTTGCGCTATTTGTGTGCTGTTGGCAGCTGTTGCGTCTTGCGGGTTGTGTCTTGTGTGGGCGGTGAGCGCTGTCCGCGCTCAAGGCACTGTCGTCGCACGCCTCTGTCGTACGTGCTCAGCGACATAGGATCTCTTTTATGTTCGGGATTCTCACAGTCGCGATAAAAGGCTAAATAGTCAATAGCGATCAGAGATCTATGTAGTGACAGCTGTGAAAGTGCAGCAGCAGCGGAGAATTCCTGCAGCCGTGATAGAACTCATCCTATCCTGCCCTCGTGTCTTTCGCCTAGGGGCGCTGAGGTATGCAGCGGCGGCCCATGTCGCGGTAGCCGAGGAATGCGTGGCCGAGCGGCAACGGCGCGACATGCCATGCCAGTTGTGACAAAAATGTCTTGCCTTAAACCAACCCCTGTCGCGACACTACACCCAATAATGCGACATGGGACCTGAAATCTGTGTCACGACACAAGGAGACCCTAGTCGCGACCCAAGCCTGGCCCAGCCCCAAACCCTGTCACGATAATGAATTTTTGTCGTGACATCAGGCCAAAAAATATTTGTCGCGATAGAGAAAGCCTCTGTTATGACCCAAACCACCCAGCATGCTTGGGAATAGTGTTGTAATGAAAGAAGTCCTATGTGGCCCAAAAGCCAAAAAAAGCTACATTGTGTGCGCCACGTGATGAACTTAAAGTCATCCATTTTAGGTCCATTTTTACGATTGATTTCTATCTATAAAAAGACTGATTTATGTGCAAAAAATGTTGAATAATTCATAAGCTTTGCTATATATGAAATTCAAGAGAAAAGAGAATAATGCGATAAAGGAAGCGAGAAAGCGTGACAGGAATAACCATATTTGATTTGGCAGATGATGTTACCTTGGGGAGAAATGCACGAGGAAGAAAGGACACATTGTAAGCAGCTGCGGTGATGAAGAATCCATCCAGTCGCAACCGCAAAATAATCGCGACATAAGAACAGCGAAGGCGAGCGTCACGGTCGCGAAACTCGATTCGAGGCAACCATAAATTAATGAAGGACAAGATATGATATGCAACACAATTTCGAAATTAGCGACGAATTGAAGGTCGGCGATAGACATGGAGTCGTGGCACCACGAATGAAGTCGCGACATGAATTTTCAAGGGTGCGAACATGAAGTCGCGACATCTAGAAGAGATTAGCGACATCAACGAATCAAAGATGTTGAGCGTCATTCAATTAATTAGTGACATCGATGAGTGAATTAGCGACATCGATTGCGAGAACTAGTGTAGCGTCATTCGATTAGTGCGGAAACGTCGATTACGAAAGAAGGTGGCGAATATCATTCGGCGATTATGACGCCGATTGCAAAGAACTAAGGTGGCGACGTCATTGTTGTTAGCGACATCAGTTGCCCAAGAACTGGGAATTGCGACATGTTCGGTGTCCTTGACGCCGATTCGAGGAATTAAGGTCGTGACGTCATTCGGTGATCCGACATCATATTGAATCGGTAAATTAGCGGCGTCATTGGCCCGATCGACATCGATTCAAGAGAAAGAAGGTCGCGGCGTCATTGATTTACAAAGGAAGAAAATTAGCGACATCGTGATGATCGCGACATTAGATCCAAGGGATGCTAAAGGCAAGTCGTAAACAATTAAAAGCTTATCTTGGCGTAAATGGGGATATGAGTCGCGATAAATAATCGGAATCACGACATTAACAACTAAATCGATACGGTGTCACGAAATCCACAAGGAGATGCATCCAATTTAGAACTGACTTGAGAACCTATCATCTGCAGCGGTTACTCTTGAAGGAAAGTAGGCTCGGCGGCTCAGAAGATTTGGGTAGGCTGAAGGCTCTTGTATTTTAAATTTTCTTTTCTTTGTTTTGTTTTATTTTAGATTAGTTTGTTGTTAGGTTCAGAATTTGGATCTAGGCGTTGGGCACACAAGTAAGTGAATCTGGGAGCTCTATTTCCTTTCAATTATTGCAGTTGTGCAATTCCCGAGACAAATTTTGGAAATTCGGATTTCAGTTTCCGATTTACTGATGGTTTCTTGATCAACGGCATTGTAAGGTGTATTCAGTGATTTAGGAAATGTTCACAATACTTGGTATTTTCCAATGCTCCTTTAAAAGATAATTGTTGATCTGAGACTGTTATTTTTTGAATTTTATTTTTGAATTTTATTTTTGAATTTTCAGTTTTAATTCATTTTGTTATTAATTCACATATCTTGGAAACTGTTTACATTCAAGGTTTGCAAGTGATTCAATTGCCTATCGAGTCGAATAGTATAGAGTTTGAGTAGTCGGGGTAGTTGATTGAGATTCTTGAGATCTGCAATGGGATGTCTCTGGACTTAAATCCGATTTACTGCTTGTTCGGCACGTGCACTTGCAACATCCTGGATCAAAACCGAGAGGAAAGAAAATGATTTACTCTTAAGAAAACCGCTGTCAGTATAATAGATCTGAGGAAACACAACAAACAGGATTTCATGGCATTATTAGCGGGGGATTAGATAATAGTCCTTTGGTGATAACGTCACAAATTTGTATAGGTGTTTGATCCATCATCATCATCACGAAAGAGGTAGACAAGTTTTTTAGGCGCGTTATGAGGATCGAAAGAATTTAAGTGAATCAATATTCGGACAGCGAAATACTAATTTGGTTATAATTTATAAAAGAAAATAGAAAATTTGCAAAAAAATATGATTCAACAGCAGTAGTTTAGCAAGCTACTGAAATTTTTGTAGAGCTTTTCATGTTAAAGACAATTTTTGGTATCACTGACTCCATTTGATCTCAGTATATTATAATTTCAGGAGTTAATTCATGAACATGAAGCAAGGAGCTGAATTATTGCCGTAGAACTGAGATCGAAGAACATAGAAGGGTAGAAAGGTTAGAGTGCGAAATAGCCGGAGATAGCGGAAGAAAGATTGGCCCGGGGTAGTCAACGAAATTCGCGTGAGAAGTACCTCAGAAGCGAGACACTATGGAGGACTTCTAGAGAGACCGATTATCTAAGATGAATACTCGGTGAGACAGCGATAGATGCTAACAATTTTTAGCTCAGGCTTGACCACGATCACCATGGTTCAACAAAACAAATTCACAGGTCATCCCTCTGAAGATCCCAACGAACACTTGGGACAGTTTCTGAGAATGGCCAATAAAGTTAAATTGAATGGTGTGAGACCAGAAGTTATTAAGCTGTAGTTATTTCCATTATATTTAAGAGATATAGCTGCATCATGGGTTTGGGCCTGCTCACAGCGATTCTGTTAACCATGGAAGGCATTGGGCTTACGACAAAGTGCTGCCTCATCTCAGCTACGAAGAGGGAAATTACTACTTTCAAACAAGGGAAGATGATCGTAAACTACTTGGGAGAGATACAAGAACATGAAGAGATATGTGCAGGATGAACTAAAGACACAAATGGACATCTTCTACCACTCCATGAATTATACCTCAAAAGGTATAATAGATGCAGCTTGCGACGGAGCATTAAGAAGAAGAAGAGCAGAAGAAGCAAGACAGCTGATAGAGGATCTTGCTAGGTGCAACATGAGACCTCCTTCTGAATCCTCAGGGAGGCCGGCCGGCGAAGGCTAAGGAAATGGAATGATTGAGCTGAACAAGATGTCTTCCATAGAGGCCAAGCTAGATGCATTGATGCATCGGTTGGATAAAAGACTGCACTCTGCAAATGAAATAGGAGCAGTAGAAAGAGAAGGAAGAGTAAATAATGCTGAGGGGCGCGCTGAAGAGGTTTCCTATGCCGTGGAGGAGGCTAACTATTTGAATGAGAAGAGAGCATATCATTTTAAGCCTAACCCCTGACCTGTGACCCGTATACCCGACGTTAAGGAACCATGAGAATTTCTCTTATGGTGGAGGAGCTGTAACACGATCCCAAGACATGGGCAAGAATTTTCAACGGTATGCTCCAGCAAGGTTCCAACGGCAGCAGGGAGAGAGCGAGAAGTGAATATCGAGAAGTCGGGCTCGGACCTTTGAAGACCAGATCTTTGCGATTCATGGGGAAAATAGAAAGCTGTTGAACTTCCATGAACAAAAGTTTGCAGAATTGGAAGCTTCAAATACCAATTCTCAAATTTTTCAGACAACCACCAATGCCTCTCTCAAGAACCTGGAGACACAAATAGGGCAATGGCCCACTGACATGAGAAATCAATTAAAGATGCTTTCTGATGACCACGAAGAAAAATCCAAAAGGCGCATGGTAGTACAACTTAGAAGTAGGGAAAAGAATTAGAAGGAAAAGTAGGGAGAAAGATGGAAGGAAGCAAGGAGAAGGAAGCCTAGAAAATGCTGAATCACTAGAAGAAAGGAAGAAGGAAGCGACAACAAAGAAGAAGAAGGAAGCCCGAAGAAAGCCCATAACTCTATACTCGGGTCCATTCAAGTAGGGGCGCAAAAGTCAAGGATAGAGGAAGCCGGTCGCAAAGTTATTTTTGAAAACTTTCCAGAAGTTGGGATAAGCATGCCATTCTGAGAAGTGGTAACTCAAATGCCACTTTATGCCAAATTTGAAGAAATTTTGAAGCGAAAGAATAAAATTCCAGAGGAAAGAGTAGTGAATCGGCGCCATATGATCTGATGATAAAGAAAAATTTACCGAGAGAGATGAAAGACCCGGGAAGTTTCACAATTCCTTGCACCATTGGAGGATTTGGGAATTAAAAGGCTCTTTGTGACTCGGTGCAGTATAAACTTAATGCCATTATGCATTTGCAAGGAAATTAAGTTTGGGGAGCTTACTCCCGCTCGCATTACTCTTCAAATCGCGAGATAGAACAATGTGAAACCTGAAGGAGTCATTGAAGACGTGCTTGATAAGAATTAGGAAATTTGTTTTTCACAATCGAGCTTTATCATCTGGACATTGAGAAGATTCACAAGTCCCTGCACTCTTGGGAAGGCCATTCCTAGCAAGCTGGGGTACTTTAATAGATATGCATAAAGGAGTTCTCACTCTCGGGTTGGAGAAGAGCGGAGTTGACTTCAATGCTCCCAAAGTTTGAATTTAGACACGAGATAGGGAAGATTTCAAGTTAGTAGATGATGTCTATCTAAGCAACTACGATTGTTATTATGATTGTAATGCTCGACTTCTATCCCAGTGAAAATGAGATGAATTTCCAGTATCTTGAAGGTGTTAATTTTGATTTTCCGCACATCAGTTTGCACTCTATCGAAAACGTATTGAGTCTTAAACAAAATAGCATGGAAAATGGAGACAATAATGAAGAGA
Organism: Tetrastigma voinierianum; assembly: GCA_016808115.1. Lineage (NCBI taxonomy): Eukaryota > Viridiplantae > Streptophyta > Magnoliopsida > Vitales > Vitaceae > Tetrastigma > Tetrastigma voinierianum. The sequence goes on along the minus strand of JAEQBH010002334.1, from coordinate 31,062 downwards.
AGGAATTTCATCAAGAGACTAGTGCAGAAGGGCTAGTTTTAAAAGAGTTGCCAAGTCATCTAAAGTATGCTTACTTAGAGATACCAAAGAGTAAGCCCGGTGATTATCTACGCTGGGCTACAGTGATGTTGAAAGAGCAGTACATAAAATTTTGAAGAATTATCAGGAGTCGGTGCTTGGTCCATAGATGAATTAAAGGAGTATCGATCCATCAATATGCATGCACAAAATGCTAACTGAGAAAATGCAAAACCATTTGTTGAACATCAAAGAAGACTGAACCCAGTCATGAAAGAAGTAGTTAGAAAGGAAGTGCTCAAATGGTTGAATGTTGGTTTTATATATGCAATCTCAGACAGTCCATGTGGTTCCAACGAAAGGTGGGTTCACTATGATCCGAAATGAAAAAAATGAGTTAATTCCAACAAGAACGGTGACAGGATGGAGAGTATGTATCGATTACCGGAAGCTGAACACAGCAACCAAGAATGATCATTTCCCATTGCCTTTCATTTATCAAATGTTGGACAGGTTAGCAGGACACCCTCATTTTTGTTTCTTGGATGGGTATTCCGGCTACAATCAGATTGCTATAGCACCTTAGGACCAGGAGAAAACCACATTCAAATGCCCTTATGGCACCTTTGCCTTCAGAAGGATGCCATTTGGGTTGTGCAATGCCCTTGCTACTTTTCAGAAGTGTATGATGTCCATGTTCTCAGATTTGGTTGAGGAGGTTATGGAGATTTTTATGGATGACTTCATAGTATATGGATCCAGTTTTAAGCATTGTCTAAACAACTTGGAAACAGTGCTTTAAAGATGCAAGGACAAACAGGTAGCCTTAAACTGGGAAAAGTGTCATTTCATGGTAACAGAAGGTATTGTTCTTAGTCATAAAATTTCTGCTACGGGACTAGAAGTGGACCAATCAAAGGTTTCGATTATCAAGCCTCCTTTTTTACCCTATACATTGAGGGATAAGGAGTTTCTTGGGGCATCTTGGATTAATAGGAGATTCATCAAGACTTAAAAATAGCAGAGACCATTATGCGGTGCGGAAAGACACCCAGTTTAGTTTGATGACTCTGCAGCGACCTTTGAAGAAATCAAGATCAGATTAGTTCAAGCACCGATCATGGCTGCACTAGAATGGGATCAGGGATTCGAAATAATGTGTGATGCCAGTGATTTCGCAATGGGAGCTGTATTGGGGCAAAGAAAAGAAAAGATATTCGAGCAGCCTGCTATGCTAGCAGAACCTTCAATGAAGCCCAAGAAAACTATTCAACTACTGAAAAGGAGATGCTAGCCATAGTTTTTGCTTGTGAGAAATTCAGGCCATACATTTTGGGATCCCATATTATCATTCCACCTTGACCGTAAACAATCAAATATCTGATGTCGAAAAAGGAAGGCAAACCAAGACTTATAAGGTGGGTGTTGTTACTACAAGAGTTTGATATGGTAATTAAAGATAAGAAGGGTTGTGACAATGTGATAACTGATCACTTGTCCAGAGTAGAAAGAAACAAAACAGAAGAGGAGGAGGCGGGGACTAACGAGAGGCTTTGGATGAGCAAGTGTTTCAATTGTCATTCCAACTCCATGGTTTCTTGATATAAATGAATTACTTGGATTGTGGAGTAATTCCTCACAGATTCAGCTACGACAGAAAAGAAAGCTCGGGGCAAGCCCAGCCCAGGTACTACATCTAGGATGACCGCTGCTATTTAAAAGAGGTGCTGACATGATTATAAGAAGATGTGTGCCAAAGAGTGAACAATGCAAGATTGTGAATGAATGCCATGCATCACCATATGGGGGACATTTTTATGGAGAAAGAACAGCTCACAAGATACTCCGATCGAGTTTTGTTGGCCCACTATTTTCAGCTGTCTTGGGAATGGGTCAAATTATGTGATAGATGCCAAAAGATTGGAAATATCGGCGGCATAAATGAAATGCCCCTCTGAGGCATATTGGTGGTGCAAATTTTGATGTATGGGAATAGATTTTTGCAGGACCCTTCACCATCATTTGAAACTTGTATATCTTGCTGCGATGATTATGTTCAAATGGGTGAAACAATAGCAATCCAAGGAATGGCCTTCATACGTTTGTGAGTTTCTTGCAAAAGAACATTTCAGCGGTCGAACACCCGGGACTATCATCGGTGGCGAAGCCACTTTGCTAACAAAATATTTGCAAGGCTCATGGCGGGTATGGGATCGAGACATATAATGAGCTAAGCGTATGCCCCCAAACTAATGGACAAGCAGAAATTTCCAATAGGGAGATTAAAAGGATCCTGGAAAAGACTGTAAGTTCAAGCAGAAAAGATTGGTCTTCCAAACTAGATGATGCACTTTAGGCTTATAGGACAACATTTAAAACTCCCATTGGGATGTCCCCATCTGATGGTCTTTGTGAGCCATGTCACCTCCCTCTTGGCTTTGGAATACAAAGCCATGTGGGCCCATCAAGAAGAGTGAACTTCGATTTCAAAATTGCAAAGAAGAGAGATTGCTCCAATTGAATGAACTAGAGGAACTAAAGCAAACTGTGATAATGCTAGAATATCTACAGGAATGAGAAATAGAAATGGCATGATCGAAGGATTACGGGGAAGAGTTGACAGGGGATCAAGTTCGCTATTTAACTCAGGACTAAGATTATTTCGGGAGTTGAAATCAAATGGAGTGGACCATATACGAGTGGTGTCAAGTACTACCTTTGGAGCCGGTAACACTCGGGCGTGGCACGGGAAGAATTCAAAGTTAATGGTCAGGCGGGAAGCATTATCTCAGCGGGGGAGAAAGGAAGAACTCCGGTGGTGAATTGAGAGAAAATGCTTAAAGCGACTAGTCCGACTAAGGACTCAAAAACGAAGCGGAGTTCATGGGAGGCAACCCATATAGATTTTTGCTTCTTTATATAGACTTTGAATTTTTTTAATTACTCGTTTTGAAATTTTTTTAGTTCTAGTCATGATTTGTTAGGAATTGCTAGGTTAGTATTTGATTAATTTAATCCTTTATGAAATTGTTACATTATCTTAGATCACGAATCAGATAGCTCAGTGAGAAGGAACAAACTCCAGGACGGCTCCAACACTTCTGAGAAAGCGACTTGAAAATGGGAATTACTCTTTTCCCTACATAAGTCTGCTATTGAAAATTGAATAGAATACATGTTTGAATGATTTAATGGATGCTAGAATGTACCAAGGTAATAGAAGTGAAAAAGCGTACGATCATCAAATTTAGGGCAAGTCACGGACTAAGTGGCTACAGATTTTATGTCGCGACGAGAAATTGAAGTCATGACTTAGTAAATGCGAATGTAAATTTCAAGGGCGGTCGCGAGCCAAAGTTATGTCGCGACGAGAAATTGAAATCGCGACAACAACTATGTCATGGTACTTTGTTGACCAAAGGGAGTAAAATGCTAGATGTCGCAGCCTGATGATAAATTGTCCCCCACGAGGCTCGCATGTCGCGATGAAATGACATTAAGTCGCGACATAAGAGAAAAGTGTGCCAGCTGGGCAACTTTTAAAATCTACCCCAAATTTAATGACAGCACACAATTGCAGCCTGAAATTTAAGTCGCAACAAGCGCAATTAAATGAAGTAATAAAGAGCCCACAATAATGATTGAATAGCAAAAGTTGAGAAATTCCCTCCACCACCATCTAATTCTTTGAACCAAATACAACTCTTCATCTTCTTTGCTCACGATTTTCAATTCTTGCGAACCCTAGATCAAAAATCTTCCTAAAAACATTCCTATTTCTCAAATGTGGGACCGTCAACCTCTTTTTCACCCAGAAATGCAGGCGATATCATGGAAGAATATACTCGGCGAAAGAAAGTGCGTCGAGAATAGCCGGGAGAACACATACATCAGACAACTGGAAGTTCAACGGTCCCAAGCAACGAGAGAAAAGGAGAAAAGACAAGCGACAAGAAGGAGAGGAAGACGAGTGCATTATCGGAAGGCTTTCTCCATATGGAAGAAATGATACTATGCTGGTAAAGGGGTTTGTCGGAGAAAGAGGTTTTAGCAAACCCATATCCTTTTCAAAGAACTAATAGAACAAAGAGGTTAGGGAAAACTTGACAGCATCAAAATTACGGATGCTGCGTGGTATTTGAGAATTCTACTCCAACCTAGTGGGGAGAAAGGATAACTCTGTTTATGTTAGAGGAGTTTGGGAGCCGTATGGAGCGGAAACCATCAATGAAATGTACGGAATGGAGGGGCAGAAGCATGGCTCCAAATACAAGAAGATAGTAGACAACCCTAATCGTGAGAAGATTGCTAGAAAGTTGACATACGGTAAAGTGAAATGGGGTCAAGGAAGGGGAGAGCAAAAGACCATAAACAGGGGAGATTTGACAGAAGAGGCAAAGGTATGGTTTTATTTCCTAGCCTCGGGTGTAATTCCATTGGCATGTCTGCCGCAATAAAGGGAACAAGAAGCAATCATTCTCTATGCCATGATGAAGGGGTACAAGCTTAATGCTGGAGCAGTCATTGAAAACTCAATAATGAGATACCATGAAGGGAATAAAAGGGGTTTGATCCCTCACCCAACAACTATCACAAGGCTATGTTTGAGGGCTGGTGTGAAGGGAACTTGGGAAGAAGAAGAGAGAATTACTTACTGGGTTTCACCACTAGCTTACAGCCAGGGGAGTAAGCAAGGGGCCTAGGAATCAAAAGAAAAAAGGGGTTATAATAGAAGCAGATGCAAGAGAAGAAAATGAGAATGCAAGACAAGAAGAGGACACCCATACAGTTGCGAGATCAAGAGAAAGAAGATCGAGAAGCACATCGAACACCTTTATGTTTGCGGGACGAGAGAACAAGATGATGAGCCTATAAATTTTCCAACCCCACTGGCCAGCTCCCTACTCGGGAGCAGGAGATTTGGGAGAACCTGGTGAAAGCTCTAGGATAACTTCGAAGAATAATCAAATAATGGAGATGCTCGATTCCATTCAGAAGAGAATGGAAGAAATAGAAAGAGAATGGAACATCGACAAAAATTCGAGGAGAGGAGCGTATGAATTAGGAATTGAAAAGAAGAGATCGGCAATGGGAAGAAGAAATGAACATAAGGGAAGCGGATGAAGGAGATCTGGAGCATAAGAGGGAAAAATTCGAGAAAGGAAATGGAGGGAAAGAAGTCATGATCTACGAAGAAGTTAGGCGACCATGAGTCTTTTGCAACAATCAGTATGATCGTGACTCTCAGCTCTTAAAACTCATAAAGGGGGACTCGGATCGGGAAGCCAAAACTGAGGAGACGAGATCAAAGGGATTCAATTCCTCCTACGTAATAATGTTCAAGGACACGAGAAGAGGATGAAGGAGAGAATCAAGAGCTTGATGACAAAGATGCCTTGGAAGAAAAGTGGCTCAAAAATTTGGATTTGATCCAGCAATAAACTTTCCAAATTTTTAGAAGTCATGACAAAAATGGAAGTACAATGAGACACATTGGGGGAAAAGAACAAGATAGTCTGAACAAAAGGTTGATCTCACCAACGAGGTGATCCTTGAAACGAGATAGAGAGGGAGAATGGCAAGAAGAAGAAGAGAATGAAATGGAGGTTTCCTAGAATTCAACCTAATTTGGCTACCCTTGATCTGGATCTATCTAACATCTTTGCTCCTCCCATAAAGAAAAATAGATCTTCCATTGATTTATCCATCTCTTCCTCACTTCCAGCTGTTATTCTCGACTTTTTGATCATGAATAAAATAAGAAAGAATTTGTTTGATGTTGTTTGAAGTTAGATTGTGTTGTTACTTTTTGCTTTAATTGTTAGAAGAATAATAACGTGAGGATTTAGCTCGAGAAATGAAAATCTTGTATATCATAATGCGAGCTAGTTGATGGTTGATTAAGAAGATGGTGAAACACAAAATAATTACGGAATAAAGAGGCGAGAATGACATATAATTGAATTAAAAACACAAATTGCATAATTGACTTAAGATTTAGCTGATGAGTCCAAGATAAAAGGATTATACAATTGGAAGAACAAACTATATTTTTGAGTTTAGTATAAGCAGTAAGCGAAAGAACACAGTGAACCTTAGATGTAACTCCTAAATGTGAAGTGAGTGAGGACATCCTTAGGGTTATTCACAGTTAATCAAACAGAATTCTAGAACTTGTTAGATTATTGATCAAGGCGAAATCCTAGGTGATACAACTAACAAGAAATGATACAGGCCATCCTTGGCAGCTTGAGCCATTCTAGCCACCCTTATTTATATGTACGCATACACACCCCAGCTGAATTTGAGCCAAACAATCACTTATCTTCAAAACAAGCATTTGGAAATCCCAAGCCATCCTAGATAATTAATCCTCCAGTAAAGAACCTTTGATTATCCAAAAATTCAAAGAAGGAGGAAGAGATAAAGTTTGGGAGTATTTTTTGGAGAACTAAGGAGGAAATCTGAGGTGAAGAGAAAGATCTAAAGCGAGGAGGATACAACGAAGGAAAGCCCAAAGGAATACGCGTTTTGTCTTGTGGCCCTAACTCTCTTGAACGATTAAGTTCTTAGGGTGTTTCAACACCTAGTACTAATATAACTGGTATGGGAGCTACCAACCCAAAGTTCGCTAACAGTGTTAGAAAGCCTAAAAAGACAAAACATTGCACTATTCCCGAAGGGTGACTGAGAAAAAAAGTTCCAACAGTGAGAAGTACAAATGAGAAATGGGACGAAAAATTTTAAACAAAAGAAATCAAGAAGATACCCTAAGGATGAAGTTGTGGGAATCAATTAAAGAAGTTGCAAGGAAAAGAAGGGCATCCGTTAATTAAAAAAGGAGAAAGAGTCTGGGTAATCTTAACCTAAAAAGTTCCATCCATCCTACCCATGACCCAAGCCTGACATTACAAACCTGAAAGACCTGATTGATCTTGAAGGTTGGAATTACCTACATTAGTGGAGATCAATATGAACAACAAGCATATGGAATTTGAAAAATCTTGAAAGGATCAAAACTGTGAAGGACCTCGCGGAGGTTAGCGACTCAGCAGAAAAGGAAGAAGACCTGACCTACTTTTGACGGGGGATCGGCCCGGCTATCTTTGTTTATAAAAACAAATTCAACAATTTAGTTTTTGTACACCGGATTGAGTAACTAACCTTCAATAAAGATTTGGGAAGCTAGATATCTGAGAAAAGAATACAATTCTAGTCTTTCAATTAAATTGGTTGGCTTGCAAAACAATACGAGAAAAATGTCCTTTTGTTTGAGGATAAACAAATCTTTCTTTTAACAGCAGGGACAAGCAAAATTTAAGTTTAGGGGAAGTTTGATGAGCTTAAAGTCATCCATTTTCCAGTCCTTTTAAGTTGATTTCTATCTATAAAGGCGGTTGTAATCTTGGAAATGTTGAATAATTCACCAAGTTGCTATGCGACGGAAATTCAAGAAAGAAGATAATGCGACAAAGGGGCTTGGCTTGGCTGAGGCGGGAATGATACGGTAGGTGAATGATGTTGCGGCGGGGAGAAATGCACGAGAGGAAGAAAGGACCTATTGTAGCGGCCTTTGGCGATGATGAAGAGAGATCATCAAGGTCGCGACCACGAGACTCAATCGCGGCGTAAGAGACGGCCCGAAGAGTACGAGAGCGTGCGGTGTAGCGAAACCTCGATTCGAGGCAACCATAAAATTAATGAAGAACAAGATATGATGTAGCGGCTTACAATTTCGAGGTCGCGATAGGGTGAAGGCGAAGCGATGACATAGGTCGTGGCCACTTAGAATAGAAATTAGCGACATAAGATTTTGAGCCCGAACATAGAGGTCGCGACATCTAGAAGAATTACGCGATATCAGCCGAATCGAGAAGATGTTGCGGCGTCATTCGGTGGTCGCGACATCGATTACCAAGAACTAAGGTTGCAGCATCGATCGAGTGGTCGCGACATCGGTTACCAAAGAACTAAGGTCCACGGCGTCATTCGATGGTCGCGACATCGATTACAAGGAAAGAAGATCCGCGGCGTCGTGTGATCGGCGACGCCGATTCTGAGAACTAAGGTCGGCGGCGTCGTGATTAATTAGCGACATGGTTTACCAGAACTAAGGTAAGTGACATCGTGGTGGTCGTGACATCAGTTAGAAGGAATTAAGGTCGCGACGTCATTCAGCGGTCGCGACATCAACACTGAATCAGAAGAGGTCACGACATCAGTTACAAGGAAAGAAGGTCACGACATCATTTAGCGGTCGCGACATCATTGATTAATTGGCGACATCGGATCAAGGGATGCTAAAGGCAAGTTGCGACCAAATAAAAGCTTCTGCGACGTAGCTGAGACAACTGAGGTCGGGACAAAGAATCGAGGTTGCGACATTAACTACCAAATGGGCCAGTTAATCTGAAATCCACAAGGAGATGCATCGAATTTAGGGCCCAACTTCAGAACCCTATAAATACCTGTAGAGTACCTCACTGAGAGGGAAAGTAGCTCTCGTGAGCTCAAAGAGAGAGATGCGGGTAGTTGAAGGGCTCTTGTATTTTAATTTTCTTTTCTTTGTTTTTTTTTTTATTTTTAGATTAGTTTGTTATTTCGTTGAATTTGGATGGACGTTGAAATTTGTTAAAGTAGAAGTTTGAATCTGAGAACTCTTCTTTCAAATTCTTGTCTAGATTGTAAAGTCCAGGACAAATTTTGGAGTCGGTTTCACATTTCCGATTCTGAGTTTTCTTGATTAGCAAGCCATTGTAGGGTGTAATCCTAGTGATTTAGAAACCCCGACTTCCATTGAATAGACCACATTTGTCGAAATTATCTTTCTATAAAATTTACCAAGAAGCTACTTGAACTATCGGTTGTAAATCTACTTCTTTGGTTTTGAGTATTACGTAATTGATCCATTGTAAAGCGTCTTATACCCATAATAGGATTGTCTCATTGCTGCGATTTCAAGGAGCTCTGAGTGACACGAGAGAGCGATCCCGAGAGTGATGTTCAATTCCCCGAAAGGTATCACGAATCGATAATGGTGATCTAATGAGCTAATAATTTAAATCGATAAATCCTCTTCTCACTTGAAATGAGAATAGGTTGAATGACTTATCCACATTTTAAAACAATGAAGTTCACCTCGGTCGAATAGTACATTCAATCCCGTGGTAGCAAGGATCTAATCAAGGAAAGGATGAACTATTCGATTTTATGAAGAAACCGGTCGAGTGTAAACCCATGCTATACCTATGTCTTAGGAGCTAAGGTTTACGGTCCATCATTACAGGTATGAAGTATTGAAAAGAAAAATATCAGAACAAGGCATCCCGATTAAAAGTAGTTATCTAATCCTCTGTCGCCGAGAAAAGCGAGGAAGATTAGATGATGAACAGTGGTGTATGGAGAAATCCAAGCTTTGCCACTATCATATTCCTTAGACGAGTTTAAATCTTGTGGTTCATGGAGAAACAAGGATTTCGATTGCAATATGCGAGGAATTGATGTTCACAATAGCCGGTATTTTTCAATGCTCCTTTAAAGATAATTGTTCGATGCGAATTTATTTATTTTGAATTTTAGTTTTAATTCATTTTGTTATTAATTCACATATCTTAGGCTTGTTTTACATTTCAAGGTTTACCAAAGAGTGATTCAATTGCCTATCGAGTCGAAATAGTATAGAGTTTGAGTGGTCGGGGTAGTTGATTGAAGTGCTTGAGATCTGCACATTGGTGTCGATATCTGGACTTAATCGATTTACTACTTGTTCGAGCTGTACACTTGCGGCGTCACCGGATCGAAACTAGAAAGAAAATGATTTACTCTTAAGAAAACCGCTTTTAATCAGTATAATAGATAAGGAACACAACAAACAAGTTTCATGGCATTATTGCTGGGGATTAGATAATAGTCCTTTGGTGATAACGTCACAAATTTGTATAGGTGTTTTGATCCATCATCATCATCACAGAAAGAGGTGAACAACACGCTGCGTTGTTACACGCACATATTCTTCTTGTATGTCTTGTCTGTCAGTGCACCCGAATAGAGTTGTGCGCAGCCTTAGAGCCCTATCGCAACACAAAAGACCCTGTCGTAACACAGGGTTAGAGAAACCCTTTCATGACAGAATTTTCTCTAATGAGATAGAGGATCCAAAATGGGCAGTAACCCTCCCTGGTTCTCCTACACCTTCAGTTTTCCTTTCTTTTTTCCTTTCAATACACCCTAATCTCAACCCACAATAGCCTTTTTATTACAAGAGCAACATGAAACCTAGGAAAAACTAGCCAAAATGTATTGAAATGGGTTTAATTACAACTTTGTTCTTTTTACATAACGAAACTAGGTTTTCCACCCTAAATTTACAAATTACAAAACAAAGCCAAATCTAGCTTTTTCTTCACCACTAAGGTCTTGGATGCGTTCTATCCCCCGATGTACCTCTAGTGCCTGGAAATATTTTCCCATAACGGGGTGAGCAATACCTAGTAGTTGAATTTTTCCTACAAGGGTTACTCCCCACCTAAATGCACATGCAATGGAAAACACACACACATCCAAGCAAAATCATGCACAATCCTACTCGAATGTCTACTTGCAATGGATGAGAATGCTTATTTCACCTATCCTATGTCCTAGTCCTCAACGACTCCCTCACATGCAAATGCCAAGTGTGAAAACCTGTCATTAGTGTTTCACCCAATGACCCTTTTTATTCAAAACAAAATCTTTTTGTTTTCAAAACTCCCCATTGAACAATCCTCCAACGTTCATTTGATTTAAGAAAATCCCGTGTCTTTATGCATTTATGGGCCACATATTTTTTGGGTTTCCACTGAAGGATGCCGCACGCCTTTCCCACACTTTCGCGAACTTACATCGCCGGACACATACGTCTAACCAAGAATAAAATTTGGGTCTTCTCCACAGTGGTGGGGGGATGCGGCCCATCTTCTCAGCCCGACACGTATACATTATTATTTTTTTTTTTTTCATGTTATGCAACCGTGAATCTTGATTTTGGACGTTGTCCCATTTCTGAGTTCACCACACATTCACCAAGAATAGTGAATAACCATTACCATGCACACACACCTGACCTGACGCGATGTTACCATGCATATGACATGCGATTATGCCACATAATATTACATATATCATTTCCAATTCATGACATGAAATTCTCATTCATCATGTCAATATATCAAATAGCATGCATCGACATAAAATTTTCACACACTGCACGTTATTCAATTATCAAGCAATAACACGCAAAAGATCATTGAATTGGGATCTCAATCCAACTAAGTAATCATTCAGCCTCAACCTTTACAACACACAACAATGCGAACAAAATAAATAAAAGTTTTATTTTTATTTTACTTTTTTTTTTCAGAAACTGTGTCTTTGTCGCGACAGAGAACTCTTGTTGTGTGACCATGTCGCTCGAGACGTGGTCGTGCGCCTAACCAGGTCGTGCAGTGGCGTCGTCATGTCGGTCGCGTGGCGGCGTGTTGAGCGCATTTTAAGCGGCGTGTCGTGGTGAGTCCGCGACCCGATGAGTCAAGTCATTGACCATGGAGTCCTAGAACCTAAAAATTTACATTTTCAGTACATTTTTGGACTATCTAAGTAGTCCTAAACATTTCCACCTCCAATAAAAAATTTTGGGACTAAGCATCTGGGCCACTCATGGCCTCGATGAAAAGCGTGCCATTAAATGGATTTTAAGCTAGAAGTAATACTAAGTAGGAAAATCCCCTACATCTTGGAGTTTGTCGAAACTCCCCGATTTTGGTACCCGGACGTAGCTCTCGCTGTGGGGATCGACTTTGTCTCTTGCTCTGATGAACACCAGAGTTTGGATCTCAGAAATGCGGAGAGAGGTGGAGCTTCTCTACATCCTCCACTCTTCTCTCTTTTCTTATATTTTTCTTCATACCATTTTCTTTCTTCTTCTCTTCAATTCCTCCCCCCATTCCTTCTCTTCAATTCCCCCCCACCGAATTTTTTTGGTCAACAAGTCAAGTGGGATGTCCCCTTGGAAATTCCACGTGTCACCTCACCATTGGCTCTTTTTGGATTTCCCTTATCCACTTATCCAAAACTTTGGATTTTCATCCTATCAAGTTGTGACACATGGCCACTCCTTAGACTTTTGATTTCTCCTCTCCATTTGACACATGGCTTATCGTGAGCCATCCAAACAAGTGCCAAATGTCATTCGTTACCCTCGGTGCCTCGAAGAACATGAAATTTTGACTGTCTCGAAATTCGACGAAATTCGACTGGGTAATTAGATTTTGCGAGACGATTCCAACGGTGAAGTCCATTTCATCATCCAAGATCTAAAAAATTTCATGATTTTCAACCGAAATTACCGTTTTACATTTTTTAAGAAAAATTGAATTTTCTCAGGTTTTATAGATACGGTGATGCTAAATTGGATCTCTGATTCAGATAAAGTCCACAAGCGGGTATGTCTTTACTTTATGAGGTGGTGTTGTTGCTTGAAATCCTCCCAAACAAACCCTCGTAGCTAACCTGCCATGGAGTCAAAGTTTATAGCTCTTGAATCTGCAGGTAAAGAAGCTTAGTGTTTAAGGAACTTCTTGTCAGGAATTCCTTTGGGAATGCAGCCAGCATCTTTGGTGTCTATGCATTGTGATTGCCAAGCAGTAATATAGATCGCAAAGAATAAAACATTCAATGGGAAAAATAGACATATTCGTCGAAGACATGAGGTTGTGAAACAACTTTTAATAGATGAAATTATTTCCATTGATTATGTAAAGTCAGAAGTGAATTTGGCCAATACTCTGACTAAGCCTTTGGGAAGAAAATTAATTTTTTAAACATCAAGTGGAATAGGACTTAAGCCAATATGAGATTAGCAGTGATGGGAACCCAACCTTTGTGATTGGAGATCCCATGAAGGAGGTTCATATGGGTAATAACAAATCCTTGTTAATCACGCTAGCACTAACAAAATTGTGTCCCTTCACATGGTGTGGTTATGGTGTTAGAATGAATAATTTGAGAGGATGAGTAATACTATTAGTTTCAAATCATATGGGTGTTTTACATATAAATGCGTGTGTAATTAGTGAAATCACCTATATAAGTGTGGAGTGGACAACTTTTCCCATGAAATGGTATGACAAAATTTCTAGAGCACTTATGAGGAAATAATCCCGAGGCACGCAAATGGCCTAAATCGCACAATGAGCGTTGAGCTGACAAAAAATTGTGATGTGTGGTGCTGATGATAAGGTCCCTAATTTAAGATCAAGAGTACTCCGGTTCATAAAAGTTATAAGTTTCACCAATACTCTATATATTAAACCTTATTCATCTATGTTTGGTTCATAGTTCATTGAACACCAAATTTAAGGCACTTACACCTTCTTCCATATTCCAAACAAGTGTTTTTTAAATATTTTTTTTTTGTTGAATACAACCATCTTTTTGGAAAATGTGGGGGATTGTTAGTAAACAATAGTTTTCAAAAAGGTGTTGTCCCACATGGAAAAAAGACAAGACTCTTTTATGGGTTTATATACTAAAACCCAATTATGGGCTGGTACATGACTTGAGAAAAGAAGAGCCCTCGCGCGCACAATTAATGGGCCGAAAGCCCGATTTCAGTGCAAATTGATGAATTTGCGCCCCCACCCCCCCCCCAACAAGTGTGAATAAACCGGGACAAATTCGATTTTGCTCCAAATCAGTTTTGTTTTTGTAAGCCTAAATAAAAACCTTAGTTTTGGAGTATTTAAAATCAAAACAGTCCAAAGTCATAAAAACGCAATAAATACAAAACCGTTTGATTTTGAATTCAAATTCTAATAATTAAATGTGCATTTAATCCATAACGGTTATTAATTAATACAATTAATTTAGTATTTAATTCATAACGTTTCGCATTAATTATTACAATTAATTTTGTATTTAATTTGTAACGTTTCGAATTAATAATTATTCTTAATGGCCAACGGCCATAATTTTACCTATAAATTCAAATGAGTTCTAAGCTTGAAAGACACTTTTTAAAACCCCTTTCTTCTATAACTTTGAATCTCGTTCTCACTCTGTTGTTCCTATTCCAGAGCTTATCTTCTATTTTGAAGAAGCCCATTTGTATCACAGGGAATCAAATTCTGGGACGGTGTTTTATACCGCCTCGATTATTTTGTTCTCCCAACCGATTGCTAATTTTACAAGCACAGCATCAGTCCCAAAGCTGCCATCCAATGATCTTCGTGTTCCTTTTTCTGCTCCCATTTGTTGCTGTTGTCCTCGTCTTTTTCCGACCTTCTACGCAAGCTGCATCTCCAACATTTATAACTTGAACATGAAAATTATTATTATTATTATTCTATTTTGAATTGACTTTAATTAATGCTCTTTAAAGTGAAAATTCCCTTATATTTATTTAAAAGATGTCCTTTTAGACTTAACTACAATAGAGATTTTTTTTTTCTATGTTAATGAACCAACGCAATATTTGTAAATAATATTCTTCCCAATTTAAATATTTTGTATTCCCTATTTAAATGCTTTCTTGGAACATCATGAAACCCAACTTAAGCATTTGAACATGAAGAAATGTCTATCCTTTCTCCTTCTAATGGCTTTCATCCTCTGCGTAGGTTTGTTCTATCCATATCTTTTTTCTTTTTCTGTTTTACAATTATACTTTGACATGAAAGTAATTTTAACCACCATTTGAATACTTTTTTTTTTAAGAATATTTATAAGGTTGCTTTGTATTTATTATATATATATATATATATATATATATATATATATATATATATATACATACATAGCAACCTTATAAATATTCTTAAAAAAAAATATTCAAATAATTAGAGATAGAAAACTCACTTTCATGTCAAGCTATAGTGTGCAAACAAAAAGATATGGATAAACAAACTACACTGAATCAGTAGAAGAACAAACATTCTATTTCACTTTGTTGACCATTGTTTAAATGCTTAAGTTGGGTTTCATGATTTTCCCAGAAAGCATAAATAAAATTAAAATAATTAAATTGGGAAGAATATTAATTACGGGCATTGGGTTTCATTGACAAAAAAATATCTCTATTGTGGTTAGGATCACAAGAACATCTTTAAATAAATATAAGTAATTTTCCTTTAAAAGCGTATTAGTAAAGTCAAATCAGAATAATAATATGTAATTTTCATGCTCAAGATATAAATACTATCCCAAACATGTGCCATATATATATATATATATATATATATATATATATATATATATATGGGAAGTATTAGATATTTTCAATTAAATTCCCAAAAATTCCAATTGAGTCTAAATATGATCTCTTTCCATCACCAAAAGGTATCCAATAGAATCCAAGATCATTTTAACCGGTATATCTTATTGCTGAATCTTTTCCAACAATATCCCTATATGTACATCCTAGAATTTGAATAGTATAGGTATCATCAAAGACTATTAACAATTCCGTTATATTTTAGTTCACCAATCTCATCTTTATGAAAAGGTAAATGATTTTTATAAGGGTGAAAAATATAACAAAACGAGGAAACAAAAAAGAAGAAAAACAAAGAGTTTAAGTTAATAAATTGTTTTTACATACCTTATTTTAAATTCATTTGATTTATTTTAAGTATTTCTGGAAGAATTAAATAATATATTTAACGTGTAACTTTCATATTTTATTTTAAATATTTTTATAACATAATCACATATTGTAAAAAGATTATTTTCCCGGGGATGAAAAATTATTGTAAAATAAGAGTTTAACTTTCATACTTTTGTCTACCTTCCACGTACCAAAAATAACTACAAAGATTTTGGATCGAAAATCAAAATCCTAATAAGAGTATATATATATATATATATATTGGGACACACCAAATCTTGAGGGTCCAAGTATATTTTTTTGCTCTTGATCAGCTCTTGTTGCGCGAGGCTTGACATGATTGGTCGTCACGGCCAGGCCTCTGTCACGACAGTCCCACGATGCTCTGCCCAGCGCGGAGCCGGGTCCCTGCGGCTCACCTATCGCGCGGGTTGCCCGCAGCTAGGCGGCATTGTGAGCGCGGATAATCGTGGAAGCGTTTTGCGAAGAACGCGTAGTGACGACCCACTGTCGCGGCGTCACGCTCACTATTGAAATAGGCCACAATTCCGCAATGCGTGACGGAGAATTCTCTATCGACCGACACTCTTCCCTCCTTGGCCAAGCGTAGCCAGCGACATCAAACACTATCGTGACACAGGGCCAGCAGAGCATTGTCGCAATAGAAAAGAACTGCATGCGTGGCTTGAAGCCATCGGTATGCGCGGTATGTGCGACGACGACCGTAATGGCGACACTTAGCACAACTGTCTCCGCGACACATGCGCTTCTTTGCCTTTTTGGCGTGTCGTGTGCACATTTAAAGGGACCACAGTGTGACGGGACTTCTTGTCACGACAGAGGACCAGAAATGGGCAGTAGCCCACTCCTTCTCATCATCTGCATTTCCAATTTTCTTTCATACATTTCATCAAGTACTACTGCTTCTATTCAACTTTTATTAACAGTATAATGTCCGAGAAAATATCAACACCCCACTAAACCAGTCCGAAACTAAGTTTTTATTACAAAACTGTTTATTTACATAACAAAACTATATATTATCCCATAATATTACAAATAAATGAACTGGCCATAGCTCGGCCTTTCCACGATAAATCCTCACATGTGCTCACCTCCGGATGTACCTCCAGTACCTGAAATATATTTCCCCACGATGGGGTGAGCAATGCCCAGTAGAGAAATTTTCCTATAAGGGCTACTCCCCACCTAAAATCCACATGCAATGGCATACACACAACAAAACACATTCCATACAGAAAATGCAGTCCTATATGGAATATTTCATGATATGCATGAGATGTGACTCCTCACGCCCACAGCTTAGGAGTCCGATTGACTCCTACTTTTATCTGATACCAAGTGTAGAAAAACACAGCTCATTAGCGTTTCACAAATGACTTAACTCGTGGGCCAGGCTCAATATTCATTTGAATTTCATCAAATTCTGTGTGTTTATTTGGGTTGCAAATTTCCGGGCTCTCCCTGTAGGCTTCGCATGCCTTCAAACACTTTTGCGAACTTTCATCAATGGATACATATGTCTAACTAAGAATAAAAATTTGGGTCTTTACGTCACAGGGGATCTAACACACGTGATTTATTATTATTTTTGTTTTACACGATCGTGAATCTCCGATTTGGACATTGTCCATTTAAAGACTCTACATTCACCTAGACTGGTGCATCGACCATCACTATGCACCCACATCTGTTTCAGCGTGTTCACAGGTGCGTATGGAATGCAAGTATGCCATATTAAGTTACATGCATCATTTTCAATTTATGGAAAATAATTTCATTCATCACATCAACATATCGGAGCCTTATATCAATATAAATTTTCACCTGCTGCAAGTTATTCAACTACCAAGCAATGACATCTGAAGATCTAGATTTGGGGCTTGTCTGACGAGGCATCATCGACCCTCGTGTTCCCGAACACCGCGACAAAAATAAAAATCATTGCTTTTATTTATTTATTTTTTTAAACGTTGTCACCTACGTCGCCCGGGGCCCCGTCGCATTTGCGCGTCGCGTGCCCGTATTTGCGATCGGCGTGTTGTCTTCGACCAAACGTGTCCGCGGCGCGCCTGTTGTAAGTCCACCTTAACAGTCGCGACGAAGATGAGTTGAAGACCCTCCCATCTAGGGACCCTAAGAAATCGATTTTACGCCTTTGTTCGGAAATTTGTTTTAATCGCGTCGAACATTTCCACCTTCAATCCAAAAATTTTGGGACTGAACATTAGGGCCACTCACGACCATGATAAAAACAATGCCATTAGATGGATTTTAGGCTAAAAATAAATCAAGTAGGAAAAACCCCTACCTCTTGGAGTTTTTTCTAAACTCCTCGATTTCAGTACCCACACATAGATCTTTCTATGGGGATCGACTTTGTCTCTTGCTCCCACGAACGCCGACGGTCGGATCTCCGAGAAAAACTAGAGAGAAGGAGGAGCCTCTATCTCATCTTCTCTTCCTCACCACGCATCCTGCCACTCTTGCGACGCCGAGTGCGATGTCCTCTCTTGTCACGTGTCACCCTCTCATTGGCTCTTTTGGATTTCCCTTATCCTCTTATCCATAACTTTGGATTTCCATCCTCTTAGGTGGTGGCACATGGCCACCTCTTAGACTATTTGACTTTTCCTCTTCATTTGAAACACGGCTTAATATGATCCATCGACTTGTTCGTGTCACTTTCGTTACTCTCGATTGCCCCTCAGCGTGAAATTAGGCTATCTGCGAATTTGACAAAATTGAACGAACTAGCTAAATTTGAGACAATTCAACGATTGAAGTCTATTTCATCATTCGAGATTTAGGAAAAGTCCATATTTTCAACCGAAATTACTATTTTACCATTTTTTAAAAAAATTTGAATTTTTTCGAGTTTTATCCTTCCCCCTTAAAATAATTTCGTCTAGAAATTCCACACACATTTACATCAAAACACATGCATATGCAATGTACACCACCTCATGCATGCAAACTAGTCATTTAATTACTAACGACTAGATACGTACCTTAATCCACCTAGCAAAGAAGGGATGGCGCCAGCATCGTGTCCTCGCGTTCCCACATTGCCTCCTCCTCCACTCCTCGGTGTTGCCATAACACTTTCACTAGCTGCACGGTCTTGCATCTCAAAACATGATCCCGACAATCCATGATACACACTGGTCCTTCCTCGAAGGTCTCATATGTGTCAACAACAATCTCTCCCCAATTCACTACATGGGCGGGATCTGGGGTATACTTCCATTGCATGGAGACGTGGAACACCTCGTGAAAACCCAATAAGCTCGGCGGTAGTGCCAACTGATACCCAACTGCGCCCACCCTCTCGAGTATCTCGAAGGGCCCGACATATCTCGGTGAAAGCTTCCCCTTTGCCCTGTAGAACGACCCATTTTTCTCACTCTCTTAGGCATCACCTTCGAAGACATGATCACCGCCCGAACTCTAGAGGTGAGCGCCGCTGTCGGCGTAACTCTTCTTAGACTACGAGCCATGAAAGGCAACACCGTATCAAACTCACTTTCTCTAAGGTGTCTCTAATTAGATCGAGACTAGTGATGGAGCTCTCTCTGTAACTCAGTCACGATGGTGATTGGCATGGCCTCCGCTCTGAGAAGCCTCATATGGTGCCATCTATATACTCGCCTGATAACTGTTGTTGTAGGCGAATTCAACTAAGGGCAAGTTCTCTTCCCAGCTACCCTTATGATCCAGGACACATGCTTGCAGCATGTCTTCTAAAACCTGTATGGTCCTCTTCAACTGACCATTTGTCTATGGGTGAAAAGCGGTGCTCATCATCAATCGTGTCCCCATGACCTTCTAGAAGCTCTTCCAAAAGTGTGCTGTAAATCTGGGATCTCTATCCGACACTATGGACACTGGCACTCCATGTAGCAAAACAATCTCTCGAATATACAACGTGAGAATTCCTTGATGTGAAGGTTATCGCCTGACTAGAAAAGATGCGACTTAGTGGTAGATCCATATCACCCACACCGCGTCATGTCTCTATGGTGTTCGTGGCAAGTGGGTCACAAAATCCATCGTGTGGCGTTCCATTCACTCGGCTACCTCCTAATGGGTACGAATTAGCCTTCTTTGGCTTAGTGCTCGGCTAACCTCTCTTACGACATGTGGTATCGTCGAACAAAGTCCCCAACGTGTCTCTTTATCCTGCTCCGGTAGTACTGGTGACGAAGATCATGGTATCTTTGTTCCACCTAGATGCACAATGAATTGAGAGTAGTGGAACTCCTTAAGGATCTCCTTTCGGAATATGTCATTTGGGAACCGGCGATCCACCTATCTGAAGACTACCATGCGTGGAGCGACTGACCTTGCGTCACTATGCACGTGCAGGTCCCTGATGAACATTATCTCTGCGTCCTGCCCCTGGGACTCAATCACTCTGCTCAATAGGGACGACGTAGCTACCAGACTCCTCAAAATACCCTGAGTCGGATCACTATACTATAGTCCAAACTGCCCCACAGTCTCGAGCATCTACCACTCCCGAGAAGCTACACTAGCGGTACTCCGTGAATTACGATTGGAGTGCATCGGCCCTGCACATTTGCCTTCTGCAGGGGTGGTAATGCAAAGTGAAGTCATAACCCTCTAGAAACTCCATCCACCTGCGTTGCCTCATGTTGAGGTCCCATTGTGTGGAGATATACTTCAGACTTTTGTGGTCTGAAAACACCTAAAACTGCTCACCATATAGGTAGTGGTGCCAAATCTTTAAGGCGAAGACTACGACCGCCAACTCCATGTCCTGTGTGGGGTAATTCTACTCATGATTCTTCAACTGTTGGGAACCATAAGCTACCACCCTCCCAGACTGCATCAAACGCATCCCAGTCCATCCTTTGAGGCATCTGTCTCTTTGTATGCCCTTGCCCTATCTTGGACTATCGGAATAGGAGGCGATGCTTCTTCAATTCTTCGAATGCCTTCTCACACAAGTCATTCCACTCGAACTTGACTTCCTTTCGGCCAGTCTCGTCATAGGTGCTGCTAGTAAAAAAAAATCCTCGATGAACCTTCTGTAGTATCTCGCCAATCCTAAGAAATTTCATATCTCGGCGACTTGACCTCTCGACTCATCATAGCCTCGGCTATTTGGGATCGGCGACGCGTGCGAAGGCGACCTCGTACCCCGAATCTCGCCTCGGTGAGCCAGCTCACGACTTCTTGAACTTGGCGTACAGCGTGGTCCTTAAAAATTCTTGAGCGACCCTCAAATGATCCTCACGCTCCTCCTTAGACTAAGAGTATATCAAAATATCGTCAACGAAGACTACCACAAACTGATCCAAATAGGGTTGGAATACCCTATGGATGAGACCCATGAATGCCGTTGGCGCATTCGTCAATCCGAAGGGCATCCTTAGTGAACTTAAGTGCCCATATCACGTCCTAAACACTATCTTAGGGATATCTATCTCCCTAACTATTAACTGATGATAACTAGTGCGAAGGTCTATCTTGGAGTAGACTCACGCCCCTCTCAATTGATCAAATAAGTCGCTCGATCCTTAGTAGTTCTGGATTCTTGATAAATATACATTCAACTGTCAGTAGTCAATGCACAGTTGAAGGGTCTTATCTTTCTTCTTTGCAGAAACAAAAGCAAGCGCCCGTGGTGAAGTGCCGATCTAATGAAACCCTTGTCCAGCAACTCATCCCGGACCTTGAGTTCTTGCAACTCCACCGGCGCCATCCTATGTGGAGTCATAGAAATGGGCGACATAACAGGGTGTAACTCAATGCAGAAGTCCCTCTACGGAGGTAATCCCGGTAGCTTTTCCGAAAACACATCCTCGTGCCGCTGCTTTACTTCCAGCGAGATCGAGTCATCTCGCCTCCTCCTCCCAGTGGTAGCTATGACCCATCTTGTCCATGCCATCTTTAGTAGTACCACGGTCGATTTAAAGCACGTCATGCTTATCCTTGAAGCGTAACACGGTATCTTCCACGATGTGTGGGCGATAACCATGCGATCCGCAATCGATGGCGACTCAATATGTCGTCATTTAGTCATCGAGGATGGCGTCGAACTCTTACATGTGTCACGTGACCTGGTCCATGTGGTAGAATCCGGAGATCTCTTTCGCAACTCCGACATATCATATCCACACTCACCTGGTCCCTGGGCTCCCATACATCGGCTTTCAAGGTCGACCCACTTCAGACCCGATTCTCTCACGTGATCTGCGGCCGATGAATGAATGCGATGAACTAGAGAATCAAATAATTATTCTTGCCCATAGGCGAAACGAGAGCGATATACATGTAACTAAATGATCACATTGGCTCGATGCATTGGTGTGATCGCGTAAACACGCCCACAGTCTGACGTCCGGCTGTGAGCCTTGTCCTCACCTCTCGACCCATACCACGGCCTCTCTGGCTTTGTCTGTCACGGCACCCCAGGGCCGATCTTGGTTCCCTCGGCCGTACTTGGGTGTGAAGGAACATATTGCGTCTGTGCACGTCCGCAGATGATTAGATTGCTTATTTATCACGGAAACCTGGGATCACTTTGCCTCGAGGCCCGATCCAGCCCTCACATGCAGGTTGATTCTGATGAAACATATCGATGGTCTGGTAGGTAGAAACCAGCAGTGCGGCCTTGTACGATGGTACGTGGCCCCGTCCCTAAAACCCTCATGAACTAGAAGACTTCGGCTTCTTTCCCGAACTAGTAGAAGACTGATTCTCATTCCTCTTGTCACCAGCACACACTCTCGGATGCTCAGGTGCGTCTCACATCTCTTTCTCTATGGCCATGGCGGGTCCACGACCATAGAGTCCATGTCCTGTAGGAGGAATCCCACAATCTTGCCCCGGATGAACAACTTCAGCCCATCCTCAAACTTCCTTACCTTGGCCATATATGTGGTCACGTAGTTATCAGCAAAACGGGCTAACTCTGTGAACTTAGCCGCGTACTCCATCCTTTGTCATTGTTCCTGCTTGGCTCCTGGGAACTCCTTGGCCTTCTCTCATGCCTAGAAATTGGCGAAAAATACTTTACTTATGAAGAGCTCATGGAACTCTGCCCAAGTCATTGCCTTTATGTCTCTAGAGGTCTTAACCCAATCCCACCATACTTTGAACTCACCCTCTAGCTAGAATGCAGCTAGTCTGATCTTAGTCACGTAAGACGTGGTCTCCAAAGCCTCCAATATCTTCTCGATATGTCGAGCAATGGTCGTACCCATGGATCCACTTATACGTGAATGTCGGACGTGATGTGTCTTAAACCTTTAGAGGTGTTCAAGCCTCACGACCCCGGTACTGCTTTGTGCAATATTGATAGCCTTGGCGGCTCATGGCCTCCGCCAGGGCTGCTTGTCCAGCGGGCGATGGTCGACTATCGCCCATGGGCGCCCTCTCGCCCTCGTCACCGACTTGCCATCTACACATGTCCAGTAGCGCTGGGGTTATTAAATTATTTTTTCTCGATCAACTAGTAGTGCACATGCTAACCACTAATAGACTTTACTTTATTAGAATTATCGTATGATTTGTTTTGAGACCCCTAAGGTTATGTTTCCTAGCCTAGTGTTCCATGTTCGACTTACCATATAAAAGTTCACACAAATCATGCACATATCACCGCAGTCCAATTCATCAAATACCTGATAGATGCATGATCTAAACCCATTACCTATCCAGTCCTAGGTGATGCGTGTGCCCACAAACTCACGATACCAGGCTGTGACACCTCAAATCTAGGGGTCGGAATTTAATTATTTTTTTTTAAGAACATATTTTATTTTCTCAGTCAACTCTATCGCGACGAGGAGTAGCATGATTGGTTTTGTGACAAGAGTTGCTCTATATCGCCTTGAGAGCGAGAGCGGTATGATTGGTTTTGTCATGATAGAGCCTCTTCATCGCCATGAATTTGACACTTGCCCTTGCTCGATCCCTCGTCTTCTTCGCGTGCGCAATACTTTTTGTCGCGCCACGTTGTTTCTTGAGTAATGCGATCGCGCCTTGTTGGAGCTACGCTTGCCTAGCATTGTCGTGGCTGACCTGGCTGCGACACCCGCGTTCTTGCAGCGATAGGAGGCCCTGATTCACTATCGCGATAGAGAATTCTCTTTCATGACTGAGACTCTTCCCTCATTGGACAAACTGTGTCATGACATAGGGCCATCTAAGCATTGTCACAACAGAGAAGAACTTTGTCATGACCCAGGAAATCCGTTTTGCTCGTGGGACGTGTTGCAACACAGACGGCCATGTCGTGACATAGACGACCATGTCGCGACATAGACGACCATGTCGCGTTCTGGCTTGCTGTCAGCGCTGTCACGCCGTGCATGCTGCTTCTCGAAGCACCAGTCATGTTGTGTGCGTGGCCTGGGGACCCTGCTGCGACAGAGGACCGGAAATGGGCAATAGCCCATTCCTTTTTATCCTCTGCACTTCCAATTTTCTTCTATACATTTCATCAAGTACTACTGCTTCTATACAACTTGTACAAATAGTATAATGTTCGGGAAAATATCAACACCCCACTAAACCAGTTCGAAACTAAGTTTTATTAAAGAACTGTTTATTTACATAACAAAACCAGATATTATCCCAAAATATTACAAATAAATGAACTGGCCACAGCCCGGCCTTTCCATGATAAATCCTCATATGTGCTCACCTTCGGATGTACCTCCAATACCTAAAATATATTTCCTCACGAAAGGGTGAGCAATGCCTAGTAGAGAAATATTCCCACAAGGGCTACTTCCCACCTAAAATGCACATGCAATGGCATACGCACAACAAAACACATTCCATACAGAAAATGTAGTCCTATATGGAATATTTCATGATATGCATGAGATGTGACTCCTCACACCCATGACCCGAGTGCGACTACCTACGCACATGCGGCGTAAGTGAAAAACCCTGATCATTAAGCGTTTCACTGACTTAACTCATTGGACCGACCTCCAATATTCATTTGAATTTCATCAAATTCAATGTGTTTATTTAGATGACCAATTTACAGGGTCTCATCGCGAGGCTTCGCTCATAGACACTTCGGTAACTTTCATCACTGGATACATATATTACAACGGGAATAAAAATTTGGGTCTTTCACGCTTTAGGGGATCTGCCCGTCTTGCTATACCTAACACACGCGATTTAATATTATTTTTGTTTTACATGATCGTGAGTCTCGATTTTAGACGTTGTCCCATTTTTGAGCTCACCACACATTCACCAAGAATGGTGAATCAACCATCACTATGCACCCACATGACTCGTAGCGATATTCACGGAATTGCATATGGAATGTAAGTATGCCATATTAAGTTACATGCATCATTTCCAATTTATGGAAAATAATTTTCATTCATCACATCAACATGTCAAAGCATATATCAATATAAATTTTCACACACTTTATAAGTTATTCAACTCTGTGATGACCGCGTAGATCCTTGATTTGAGACTTTAATTCGAGGCATCATCGGCCTCGATGTTCCAAACCTGAAAAATAAAAATCATTGTTTTAATTTTTTTAAAAAGTTATACCTTTGTCATGACAATACACATCACGCTTAGGGCGCGGTCGCGCCAATTTGATCATGCGTCTTGGAGTGTCACGGCGCCGCGGTGTGCACGGCAGGCTGGCCCACCACAGCTCATTCGCGACCCAAAAGACCAAGTCGCGACCCTCCAGTCCAAGGACCTAAAAATCAATTTTCTGCATAATTTAGGACTGTTCATTCTTTCCCGAACATTTCCACCTTCGATCACAAATTTTGGGCCCGAACATCAAGGCCCCTCTGACCCTAGATGAAAACCATGCTATTAGATGGATTTTAGGGTAAAATAAGCAAGTAAGGAGAAAACCCCTACCTCTTGGAGTTTATCGAAACTCCTGACTGATACCACTTGTAGCTCTTGTTGGGGATGGAAGCTGTCTCTTGCTCCCACGAACTCAGGAGGTCGGGATCTACGAGAAAACCACAGAGAGGAAGGAGGAGCCTCTCCCATCTTCTCTTCCTCTCCCCATTTTCCTCTCTCCTTTCTTTTCCCTCTCCCTACTGGTTTGGTCAAACTTGCTCAAGTGGGATGTATATAACACAGCCACGTCTGCCTCTCATAATTTCTCTTGGATTCCACTTGTCTCTTATCATGCTTTGGTTTCCATCCTCTTAGGTAGTGGCACATGGCCAACCCTTAGACTATTTGACTTTTCCTCTCCATTTGAAACATGGCTTAATATGGGCCATCCAACTTGTGTCAAGTGTCACTAGTTACTCTCGGTGCCTCGGAAAACGTGAAATTCCGACTGTCTTATAATTCGACGAAATTCGACAGGGTAGCAAGATTTCGCGAGACGATTCCAATGGTGAAGTTCATTTCGTCACCCGAGATATAGGAAAATTCGGATTTTCAACCGAAATTACCGTTGTACCATTTTTTAGAAAAATTGAATTTTCTCGGGTTTTACATATATAGTTCTAAGAAGTAAGGATTTTGATTATATATTTCTTATTCTAATTTCTTATGGGTGCAATAAAAACATTGTTAATGACGAATATATTTGGATTATAAAATAAACAAATTTTTTTTTTTTTAACATATGGGTCCATTGCCATAATTTTCATACTACTAAACTAAGAAATAAATTTTTATTGATGTTATTGAACATTTGCAGACTACATATAATCGTATTTTGAAATTAGAAAATAAATTATGAAGCGACACTCGCACGTGAAAGCCACTAACATTACTAGCTTTGTATTTATTTATTATATTTGATTTCTAAAAAATGTGAAAGAAAAGAAAAAAGGAATTGGATAAAAGGGTTTGTTTGATTCTTGTTTTTTAAAACTCTTATTGAGAACAGTTTATTAAAAAAACGAAGGGAACCCTGTTTAGTGTCCTCTAAAAACTATTCTTGATTATCTTAATTTAGGTGATGTTTGTTTTTTTGGTTTTTTGTTGAAAGCAAATTAGCTTTCACTATTCAGCTTGTTTGTTTTTTGACATTTTGATGACTTATTGCTAAATTTTTGAAAATTTTAGATGAATAGAAAAAACCAAAATATTTGGTTTTTTTTGGCTTTTTCTTAATGTTTTAAGAAACAACTAAATATTGTGGCGTAGGGGTCTCGTGTAACCCGTCAACCGCGGAATTCTGGCGTAGTTCGGTGACGATACCACGCTATTGTGTCCATTTATCGGGATCCATATTTTCAAAAAATCGGGCAAAGTAGCCATTTTGTTCGAAGTACCTAACATCTGACACAGTATAACGGTATAATCATAACTCATCAGGTATCAGCAGTATTATTGACCCCATAGGGTCCCGTCGTCCCATATCCCGATATATACATCCTTTCTTAGAGACACATTCATTCACGTTTCATCCCAAATATATGAGAAAATAAAAGCGGCAATTACGGTCCATAAGAGTCGATCCACGGTCCTCTTACCATAATTACATACCCAGGCTATTTATACAATAGTCCGAATTTAATTACAATCTTTTTACATAAAATACTTCCTTATAAAGAAGTATTGTCAAGGCCACCATGTCGACCTTGTTCATAATCACGATCTTGTCGGAGCGGGTCCGCATAAACTCTTGTGCACGAAAAGGGGTTCGTGATGGGGTGAGCAATGCCCGGTAGTGATAATCTCTGAGGGTTACTGCTCGTACAAGTGGCTCCATTGGGTGGGGAGTAACCTTTATAAGATTATCACCTGCGAAGCATTACTCACCCGTCCTTCACTACCCCAGTATAGTAGGGACGAGCTTTTCGCTGCGACCATGTTGTGAAAGGCACGATATGTGACGGCAGCAATCACTACTCGTATTTTATGTAAGGTAACAGTAAGTGCTTTGAATTTATTGTATGCGAGCCATCGCTGAAATATGGCTCAGAGAATCATGATATAGCTATGGAAATTGTAAATAACACCTTTTCATATTTGGAATTCAAATAACAGTGAGATAATCTCGACAAAGACATTAGAGATATGAATGTAGATGGCTGCTTGTGAGTCGATACTACTGCAGTGGCTTTTGGATGAGTGCTGACCATAACATTATAGACCCACATGTTAAAGCTCCTCGAAACGGAGAACTTTTGCGATTTTAATATGGATGCAAACAAATGGGACAATAGTACACGGCGTGAGTTAACTGAGATTGGCACCAGTTTAAAATGTCATAATTATAATATGAAAGCTTCATTATACTTTATGATCTAGTGAAACTCTCATAACCCCGTTTCATGCTTATTAAATAAAATTATATATATTTAAAAAATTTTACTTAGCAATTTATTGTCTCAGAAATTTACATAAAAACTAAAAAAGTTGAATTTTTTTTTGAAAGAAATAAATAACTAAATACTTAATTCTATTTAGCACTATTCAAAACAAAAGTTCTATTCAGCATTAAGTAAAAAAACAAACAAACGTCACCTTAGTATTTTCTATGTTTTCATGATTTTCATAACAAAAAATTTTAAAAAAATGCACAGAACTAAATGTGTTATTTGTGTTTTTCTGGTTCTTGTTTTTAGAAAAAAATAGTTTTCACAAACTAAACAAAGCAGTTCCCAAAGTTTTTGCTATCATTTCGGGTATGATTGAGCAAAAGAGTGTTAGAAAATAGTAAGTAAATTGAAAGCGAGACTAATATAACAAATACCAAAAGGCATAAAATTATGAATAGAATAATAAGCTTTGTTGTGAAACAAATACATTCAAAATGTTTAATTTATTTGAAATTGTAACTAAGTCTTGGAAAAAACCGGTCTAAAAATTTACATTTTAGTTTGAAAAATCCAACTTTTTGGGTAAAATAATTGTTCAAATTTACATTTGGTTTGGTTAAATTTAAGTTTTTTTCCCTTCTCGATATTACTTGTTCAACTATTGCTACGAGTTCGTCTTAGGATTGTTAGAAAAACAGTAAACGAATTGAACAGACAAATATAACAAATAACAAAGGTATAAAATTATGAATAGAATAATAAACCTGTTGCTAATCAAATACAGTATCTTTAGATTTGATGCCTGTGTTCCACAGTGTCCTTAAGACGAATTCGCTCAACATAGGGTGTTTGTTTCAATTGCAACATTCATCTCCGAGTGCAAACAAATCAGCAAAATTAGGACAAAGGTACCTCAAAAATTCCTCAGCGAACCTTGAAAACACCTTTACTCTATCGCACACTAACAGTTTCTTTTGTAATGCTCACGTAAAACACAATTGAAAATACTCATTTCACAAATGAAAACACGTGGCTATATATAGGCTCCGAAGATAAAGGTTACAAAACAAAAATTAAAAACCATTTAATATTAATTTAATGGCCATTTAAAATGTCAAAACCAAAGCGAAAATTAAATATACAATTCATTCACATATTGATTTAAAAACCATTACAAAAGTTTTTTAAAATCCAATGATACAAAGGTGTTAAGGCAATTAAGCTTAGCTTGATATATGAAGAAAAGGGGAAAAAGAATGTCAATCATAAAAAAACTGGGAACTAAACATATTCTTTGGGGATAAGGTACATAAATGCCCTTCACTTATAGTCGTATGTCCAATTTAGCCCCTAACTTTTTTTTTCAATCCATAGGTGCCCCCCACGTTTAGTGTCGTAGCTCATTAATACCCTTACCATCACTTGCACACTAACAAGTTTCTTTGTAATATTATCGTAAACCGTTGAAAAGCTCATTTGACGAATGAAAACAGCGGTATATACTTAGGCTCAACAAAGGTTACAAAACAAAAATGAAAAATCATTTAATATTAATTTTAAGGCCATTTAAAATGCAAAAACAAAACAGAAAATTAAATATACAATTCATTCACACTATTGATTTAAAAACCATTACAAAACGTTTTAAAAATCGACATAGAGTTATAAGGTGTTAAAAGCTGATTAAACTTAACTTGATATGAAGAAAAAGGGAAAAATAATGTCAATCACAAAAAAACTGGGAACTAAACATATTCTTTGGGGATAAGGTGCATAAATGCCCTTCACTTATAGTCGTATGTCCAATTTAGCCCCTAACTTATTTTTTCGATCCATAGGTGCCCCAGCGTTTAGAGTGATATCTCATTCATGGCCACTTCTGTCCTTGCACATATGGACGAGCAAAGCGTTAAGCGATTATTAAGATGGAGTGCCACGTGGATAGCTCTTGTTTCTCCATCTGTGCAAGTACGTGACAACATGAGCATGGATGAGCCACGACACTAAAGTCGAGGGCACCTTTGGACCAAAAAAAAACTCTGATTAAATTGGACATATGACTATAATCCAAGGTCAATTATGCACACCTTATCCCGTATTCTTTGTGTTTTTCTTGTTCTCCTTGTCATCAATCAAAATATGATTCAGGCTTAATCCCAAAGCTCCTTTGAGATCCTTGAGAGTAGTTGATGGCCACTCTACCTTCTAAAGTTCCATATGCGTTTAATGGACCTTCATAAACTCAAAAGACTTGGAAAATTAAGCTTAGAAGAGCCAATGTGTGTGTGTGTGTGTGTGTGTGTGTGTGTGTGTGTGTGTGTGTGTGTGTGTGTGTGTGTGTGTGTGTGAGAGAGAGAGAGAGAGAGAGAGAGAGTTGAAAATGGATATTTTACATAAGAGATGGACAAGTCCCCTGATTTCTCTTAGACTTCGGTATTTTTCTTAAGGTTTTTGGTCTTTTTGAATTTTTCTTTAATAGAGTTTTGGAGTAACTTCTGTTGTACATAGGATTAGAGATCAACTAGTCTCTGTTTTGATTTCGTCTCTTCCTTACGTAATATACGTAACAAGTAAACTTTCGATCCCTAGGACCTTTCTCTCCAACCTTGTATATAAAGAAAATAACATTTTTACATCTTTACCTTATTTATGCTGCTTAGTTTTCATTTTGAGCTACATGTTTGGATATGCTCCCTTGCATTCCCCTTCCTCTTTTAAGGAAGAAAAAAGAACCACTGTTGCATAGAATTAGGTCCTCGACAATAGACTTAGGTTTGGTTTGATCTGGATTTATTGTAATTTATATGGAAACAAATTATGTTAAAGGTATCAATGTTAATCATGTGTTAAAGCTCTTTTTACTAAGATTATGATTGATGACTGGTGATTTAAGTAATAGAGGATACTAGCAGAAGAAAGGCATGCATATAATTGGCCATCCTAATCATTGAGTTTTCTATTGGGTCGATCCATTTGCTACACAAATATCTAACAATAGGTGCCTCTTGCTCAATCCCATCTTTCACTTGGAAAACATTATTTGAAACTTCCATATGTTCTAATTTCAAATGTTTTGTAC
Organism: Tetrastigma voinierianum; assembly: GCA_016808115.1. NCBI lineage: Eukaryota > Viridiplantae > Streptophyta > Magnoliopsida > Vitales > Vitaceae > Tetrastigma > Tetrastigma voinierianum. The sequence goes on along the minus strand of JAEQBH010002334.1, from coordinate 35 downwards.
CTCCAATCAATTCCATCCCTCATTTACTTTTCTCT